>SJYV01024637.1:964813-1203479 GCA_006410875.1 Neotragus pygmaeus | reverse complement strand
TCTCATAGCTTTGGTTTGAATGTAGCTGTATTCAAAACTACTTAAGTGGAGTTTGATACTTAATTCACAAAATAAAAAGTATTTAAGTAGTAACATGTGTTCTGCCCTTGGCCATGTAATAATAGATAGCAACTGTCTCTGGAGGTAGTGGGTTTTTCTTTTTTTCTGATTTGTCATTTTTATGACTTGAAAATAATAGGAAAATGACTCTTATTCCAGACTGGAGTCTATGGATTTGATTCTACTACACATTACAAAACAACTGGCTTACGTCTTTAAAATTTCTGTTGTTTTATAAATTTTACACGAGATATGATTGATAGAGCCATCTGATCACTCTACTGTAGCACTTTTGCTGTTGGGATTATCTTTTCTAGAAGGAAAAGGCAAAGTTGTGGTAGTGCGGGAGCTCACAGAAGGTAATCACCGTGTAACTGAGCATCATGTTCTAGACACTGTGCTACTGTTATTTTATTTAATCCTAGCAACATTCTTATTCCCATATTGAGGCCAAATAAGAAATGACTCAGAGAAGTGAAGTAGCTGTTCATGAAGACGGCGAATCTGCAATTATGAATAAGTTGGAATGAATGCAAAGCTCATCCTCTTTCAGTAGAGTGTGCTGAGTCCTAGCTGTACAAGTAAAAATAATCTCATTATTCTACTCTCCCATTGAGAAACTACTATTGCCTCTTGTCCCACTTCCTTGAGCCATCTGCCTCACTTGGCTCCAGTTAAATCTAAATTAAAACCTCCTGATGAAGATGACTGCAGCCTTAGTTGGCAGGGATTTCTTTGGAAGGAATGATGCTAAAGCTGAAACTTCAGTACTTTGGCCACCTCATGCGAAGAGTTGACTCATTGGAAAAGACTCCGATGCTGGGAGGGATTGGGGGCAGGAGGAGAAGGGGACGACCGAGGATGAGATGGCTGGATGGCATCACGGACTCGATGGATGTGAGTCTGAGTGAACTCCGGGAGATGGTGATGAACAGGGAGGCCTGGCGTGCTGCGATTCATGGGGTCGCAAAGAGTTGGACACGACTGAGCAACTGAACTGAACTGAACTGAACTGAACCATAATTCCAGGGAACCTATGAGAAGAATGACTAGGACTGGAGATGGGGATGCAAAATTTCCAGGGCAGAGCAAGTGAAATCAGACTGTGTTTTCATATTCATATGTGCTTACTCAGTGGTGTCTGACTCTTTGCAACCCCATGGACTGTGTATCCCGCCAGGCTCCTCTGTCCATGGTATTTTCCAGGCAAGAATGCGGCAGTGAGTAGCCATTTCCTTCTCCAAGGGATCTTCCCAACCAAGAGGTTGAAACCGTGTCTCCTGTATCTCCTGCATTGGCAACCAGATTCTTTAACCTGTTGAGCCACCTGGGAAGCCCCTAGACTATGTTTTAACATAAAAGTGTAAGTTTAAATGAATCAAAAAAAAATCAGAGGAATCTGAGGGGTTAGTAATCAAAGATGACTTGTATTTCCTTAAGACTTTCAAATAAAAAATAATTTTCAATCATATTAAGTGATATAATAATCAGGTAAAGGGATTTTTTTTTTTTAGTTTCAAGCATTAAGAGGTAAAATAATAAAACATGTGCTGAAATATATCTGAATACTATTAAAGATAAGTATTGTGTAGTTAATGGAACTAGCTGTTTCAGAGGGGTTTAATAAATGAGATATATTATAGCTATGACTATTTATTAATACTCTTAATTTTAAAAGGAAATTTCAAACTGTGAAATACATAAGCAGGAAGGAAATGAATAATGCATCTGTATAATTGGGCTAGCATGAAATGCTAAGCCTCACTCTCATTGTGGGCAGATAATATGGAAGAAAAGATTTTGGTGGAAAGATGTAGAAACTGTTTAAATGGAGGATTTTTTGTTGTTGAAAACCTATCCAACAACATCTGAAAACCAAATAAAAGNTAGCATGAAATGCTAAGCCTCACTCTCATTGTGGGCAGATAATATGGAAGAAAAGATTTTGGTGGAAAGATGTAGAAACTGTTTAAATGGAGGATTTTTTGTTGTTGAAAACCTATCCAACAACATCTGAAAACCAAATAAAAGACTTTACAGTTTCATCTCTCCTTAGAGATATTTTTTTAGTTGTTGTTGCTTTGTTTGGGAGAAAATTGCAGTTTAAGATTTACAAACCACTTCATTTGTAAAGTGCTATTATAATACTTTCTGCCTCTGAAAATGTTTAAAGCTGCAGGCAATGAAAAGACATGGTAATAGAGTTTTTCCTTGTAAAGAAAGCTCTCATTCTGTTGTTTAAAAAATGAGCAGCATAACAATACAATATTATTTATAAAGAGGTATTTATATAAGTAATATTTCAATGGGCCTTGCAGAGTTTTTGACATATTAGGTAAGGGAATTGCAAAGAAAACATATCTTACGTGGTTGTTTAAAGGTGATGGAGTTCAGGTAATTATCTTCATCATGACAAGATCCAAAGAAATTTACGTGGTTAGTTGGGTCTTGCACATAAAATTCATATTCCACATCACAATATAAAGTAAAGGTTTTCACTTTTATTTTTTCCCATGTAAAGAAGTTTAGGGGGCTTCCCAGGTAGTGCAAGTGGCAAAGAATCTGCCTGCACATGCAGGAGATGCCAGAGACAGAGGTTCGGGAAGATCCCCTGGAGGAGGACATGGCAATCCACTCTAGTATTCTTGCCTGGAAAATTACATGAACAGAGGAGCCTGATGGGCTACAGTCCACTGGGTTGCAAAGAGTCAAACACAGCTGAGCAAAAGTAAGGTTCGATTCTTCCTATTTAAAGTTGAGATTTTCTAGTTGATGGTTGAAAAGTCCTGAAATATTCAATTTGTCCTCTGAAGTCTTTTCCTAAGTTCAGCGTGTCTTAAAAACATGAGTGACCAGCTGTTTTTTCTGCTTTCCTCTCAGCTCTTTATCTTAGACCTTTGACCTCCAGAAGTTATCCCTTTTACAGGGCCATGTTAGTTTCCTTGCACTGCAACATCAAATAAAGCTGGTGGCTTAAAACAAAAGGAATTTATTCTTTCACAATTCTAGAGGCCAAAAGCTTGAAACCAAGATGCTGGAAGGGCCAAGCTACCTCCAAAGGCTCTTGGGGAGAATCCTTCCTGCCTCTTCCAGCTTCCGGTGGACCTGGGTATCCCTTGGCTTATGATGACATCACTCCAATCTCTGCCTCCATCTTTGCATCCTAAATCCGGAATGGTTTTGTTGTGAGATACTTAATTTTATTATATCTGCAAACACCCTATTTCCGAATGGTCACATTTATGGGAATTGGGGGTTAGGAATGGGACTTACGTTTTGGGAAGATACAATTGAACCCACAGCAGGCGATTAAAAGCAGATTTTGGAGTTAAGCAAAGCTGGAGTAGAAGCTTGACTGTGCCACTTGCATTAAAGACATCCCATCATCTTCATAATTCCTCAGTGCATCGGTTCCCTGCTCTGTAAAATGTGGGTTAGGATATCAGCTTCATACATATTGTGTGACATAATAGTGTGTGCTGTGAGATAGTATGTATAGAGCAGTTAGCCAAGTGCCTTGCTAATAAATGGCCATTGCTATTGTTTTTTTTTTTTTTTTTTTACTTTACAATACTCTATTGGCTTTTGATGATCTTTTTTTCTTCTAGTGAAAAATTTCTGTTGGCTTTAGTTTCTTTAGAGTTCCTCTTTTCTCTCCATATAGAATTTACAAAAGAAAAAAAATTACATGAGTCATAGCTGTATTGAAAATCAGAAATATGACTAATTTTGTCCAATCAGAAGGATGGGATTGTAGTCAGGATTAAATGGAAATAACATATGTGAAGGGCTCAGAGCTGGCTTCAGGTGTTAAGCCTTGAATGCCCTTAACCTTGATGCCCTTAACCCTCCTAGATTTACAAGAACTATGGCATCACAAATTTCCTTTGGAACCTCATCATCCTTTTGGGTATAAAATACAATTAATAATTTCTCAGATATAATTTTTTGTCTTTCCAAATAAGCCATATATATTCCAAAAATTGATAACTAATCATGATTTTATCCATCAGATGGTGGTTCCTTTCTAACTTGCCCTCAGTTGTGTTATTTTATACACATACTTTCACAAGATTGATACATGAGTCTTCAGTTAAGCTTCTCAAAACTCACCTGTGGAAGTTTTTGCTCTCTTCCAGCTGTCTTATACGTGTGTGTGTGTGTGTGTGTGTGTGCACGCTCAGTCGCTTAGTTGTGTACAACTCTTTGTGATCCCATGGACTGTAACCTGCCAGGCTCCTTTGTCCATAGGATTCTCCAGGCAAGAATACTGGGGTGGGGTGCTATTTCCTTCTCCAGGGAATCTTCCTGACTCAGGGAACAAACCTGCATCTCTTGTGTCTCCTGCATTAGCAGGTGGATTCTTTACCACTTATGCCAACTTATACCTATGCCTAACACCAAGCTATATGGTTTTGGTGACTTTGACAATGTTCTGAAGGTGTATCTTCTCCAGAAAATCATTTTGGACCCATCTCCCTACATACTCACTGTACCAGAACTATTTTACTAGTAATTGAACTTTCTTCTTCTCCATTTTTCTCTTTATTATTGGTTTATGACATGAATCAAAAGATATTGGATATCTGAGTTGAGTCTTTGCTATATTAACAGTATATATCTAAAGGCCTCAGCTTTGTTAATACAGGATAAGGCACTACATGATGAAGACTTCTCACTTGTAGATAAAGGCTCTACCTTCTTTGTTCAGACTTCCAGATGGTGCAGTGGTGGTAAAGAATCTGCCTGCCAATGCATGAGACACGAGAGTCTCAGGCTTGATCCCTGAGTTGGGAAGATCCCCTGGAGGAAGACATGGGAACCCGCTTCAGTATTCTCGCCTGGAACATTCCATGGACAGAGGAGCCTGGCGGGCTACAGTCCATGGGACTGAAAGAGTGGGACATAACCAAGCACATATACACAATACACAACACTTCTTTCTTCAGGGCAGGATCCAAAATGATGACAAGCTAAGAGCACGGCAAATCATATGCCTGCAGGCAGTATGGTTAAAGTTATTCTCCCTTCGTTTTCATATACAAATTATAATTTGCATTTAAATTTTAATGTCTCTAGAACCATGAAAACATATTTAGGTAAATGTGCTAATTAGATCCTTGTAAACAACCATATGTTATTTTGGTTTATGAAATTTAAAGAGCAATTAAAAACACATGCATTTTACTACTTATAAGTGGGGGTGGGGATGGATTCAATCCGCAAAGCATAAGTGAATAAGTAAAGAGCTAAATTAGAGATGTGCTCAATGATCTAAAGGGAGAAACTCAAAGAAGTTTGAAACTTTTCTTTGTAAAACCATAGGACCAAGCAGTGCTTCGGTTTGAGACTTGCCGTAATTAAAGAGAAATGTTTGAAAATTACATTTCAAATTTCTTTTCAACTTGAGTACCTACCTTAGAAGAATTTTCAAAAGAAGTCTGTGGCATGCCTATTTTTTAATGAGAGCATGTCATTCCTTATCTGGTGACTTATCCATTTTTATCAGTTTCACTGTGATGAGCAGGATGATGTATGCGTGTGTTAACTTGAGGTGACATCTTACGATGTGATCCATTATGTGAAAGATCTAGGGAAAGACCTCTCTGAAAAACATAATTAAGAAAACAAATGTTTTCAGAAATATAATAAAGGTCTTTTATGGTTTTTATTCAGGAACATCCATTCCTATAATATCATATACATAGGAAATAGCCTGCCAATCATGCAAAATAACACTAGTATTTTGATTTTTCTTAGGTTTAATTTCCCCACAGAGAAACTAACCATAAACACAGAGTAAGAGGAAAAAAAGTGTCTGAAGTTTGCTTAAAAGTTTCTTCTTAGAAGAATTAATTGGGAAACAGACTATAAATATATTAAAAGTGGACCCCCAAAAGTACAGTGATGCTACAAAGGTGTATTTATTGCTCAGTGCTATAAAGATGCATTTATTTCCTCATCAATAAAAATAAGCAATGGATGGCTAATTGCCATAGTATGTAGTCCCCTGGTTTTGGCCCCTGACTCTGGTCCGGGTCTATGGTACTTACAAAAGTGTTTTTAATCTGCCTCATAATTACCCCCTGATTGACCCCCATTTCAGGAATCAAAGAATTCCATTTTTCATCAAATGCTTTTGTGCCTTGCTTTGGAATGATGTGATTTCCTTAACGTTTACTTTGCTTGATTTAAGAAGTCTCTAGTTTCTAGGCTATATTTGGAGATACAAAACTCATTAAAAATGAACACAATCTCAAATCAGCATTGCAAAAATGACCTCAGTTAAACCAATCAAGGTGAAAGATTACAAGATACTATTAATTTGAACTGAGAGTACAGCCTGTGGCATAACAGAACCAGAGGCCTCTTCTGATCAGAATTCAGTACACACTCTGGCCTGGTTTGGGTCCCCAGACAATGAGTTGTATAGACTCTGGGTCCCATCCTGCTGTCCTGCCAGGGCAGGGAAGCTAATTTATGGTTCTCTTTAATACTGAATATGGTACCCAGCCCTGGACCATCTATCTGGTAAGCCTGACTAGGGGATGTAGGCAACCTCAAACCCTATCTTATAGGCTCATTTGGGTAGGAAACCAAGCCAGTAGTCCTATCCAACTGTTCTAATCCAGGGGCACAAACCATATTCCCCGGTCCTTAGAGCTAAAAGTGTTGTCTCATCCAAAAATAAATCATTACAGCAGGCCCCCTTGTCCAAGGAGATTATCAAAATACATATCCAGAATTCCAAACTGAGCTGATTGGTGAGAACAATTTCTGCCTAAACAAACCTGTAAAGTAAGAAAGAGAAGTCCAATTACTCAAATGTGCAGATACCAATGTAAGGATCATGGAATATCAGATAGCTATGATACCAGTAAAGGAAAATAATACAGCCTCAATAACTGACCATAAAGAAGTGTAGATATGTGAATTGTCAGAATTGAAAATAATCCTGTTATGGTATTAAACTACAGGGAAATTGAGACAAACAACTAAACCAAATTAAGAAAACAGTGTATGCAATGAGAATTTCAGTAAGGAAATAGCAATCACAAAAGAAAAAATAAAAGAACTTCTACTGTTGAAAAATGTAATAACTGAACTGAAAAATTCAGTAGAAATTTTTTAAAGTAAACTCAACCATGCAGAAAAAAAGNTGAAATCAGATTGATTATATTATTTGTAGCCAAAGATGGAGAAAGTGAAAGTCACTCAGTCATGTCCAACTCTTTGAAACCCCATGGACTATACAATCCATGGAATTCTCCAGACCAGAATACTGGAGTGGGTGGCCTTTCCCTTCTCCAGGGGTCCTTCCCAACCCAGGGATCGACCCAGGTCTCCCACATTGCAGGCTGATTCTTTACCAGCAGAGTCACAAGGGAAGCCCAAGAATACTGGAGTGGGTAGTCTATCCCTTCTCCAGGGGATCTTCCCGCCCCAGGAATCGAACCAGGGTCTCCTGAATTGCAGGTGGATTCTTTACGAACTGAGAAATCAGGGAAGCCCTAAAGATGGAGAAGCTCTATACAGTCTGCAAAAACAAGGTGGAGAGCCGACTGTGGCTCAGATCATGAAATTCTTATTGCCAAATTCAGACTTAAATCGAAGAAAGTAGGGAAACCCACTAGACCATTCAGGTATGACCTAAATCAAATCCCTTATGACTATACAGGGGAAGTGACAAATAGATTCAAGGGGTTAGATCTGATAGACACAGTGCCTGATGAACTATGGACGGTGGTTTGTGACAGTATACAGGAGACAGGGATCAAGACCATCCCAAAGAAAAAGAAATGCAATAAGGCAAAATGGTTGTCTGAAGAGGCCTTACAAATAGCTGAGAAAAGAAGAGAAGCTAAGGGCAAAGGAGAAAAGGAAAGATGTATCTATTTGAATGCAGAGTTCCAAAGAATAGCAAGGAGAGAAAAGAAAGCCTTCCTCAAAAATCAATGCAAAGAAATAGAAGGAAACAATAGAATGGGAAAGACTAGAGATCGTTTCAAGAAAATTAGAGATACCAAGAGAGCAATTCATGCAAAGATGGGCACAATAAAGGACAGAAAAGGTATGGACCTAACAGAAGCAGAAGATATTAAGANAGGAGAGAAAAGAAAGCCTTCCTCAAAAATCAATGCAAAGAAATAGAAGGAAACAATAGAATGGGAAAGACTAGAGATCGTTTCAAGAAAATTAGAGATACCAAGAGAGCAATTCATGCAAAGATGGGCACAATAAAGGACAGAAAAGGTATGGACCTAACAGAAGCAGAAGATATTAAGAAGAGGTGGCAAGAATACACAGAAGAACTATACAAAAAAGATCTTCATGATGCAGATAACCATGACAGTGTGATCTCTCACCTAGAGCCAGACATACTGGAGTGCAAAGCCAAGTGGGCCTTAGGAAGCATCACTACAAACAAAGCTAGTGGAAATGACACAATTCCTGCTGAGCTACTTCAAATCCTAAAATATAATGCTGTGAAAGTGCTGCATTCAATATGCCAGCAAATTTGGAAAACTCAGCAGTGGCCACAGGACTGAAAAAGGTCAGTTTTCATTTTAATCCCAAAGAAAGGCAATGCTACAGAATGTTCAAAGTACCACACAATTACACTCATCTCACACGCTAGCAAAATAATGCTTAAAATTCTCCAAGTGAGGCTTCAATGGTTTGTGAGCCATGAACTTCCAGATGTTCAAGCTGGATTTAGAAAAGGCAGAGGAACCAGAGATCAAATTGCCAACATCCACTGGATCATTGAAAAAGTAAGAGAGTACCAGAAAACATGTACTTTTGCTTTATTGACTACGCCAAAGCCTTTGACTATGTGGATCACAACAAACTGTGGACAATTCTTCACAAGATGGGAATACCAGATCATCTGACCTGCATCCTGAGAAATCTGTATGCAGATCAAGAAGCAACAGTTAGAACTGGACATGGAACAACAGACTTGTTACAAATCAGGAAAGGAGTACGTCAAGGCTGTATACTGTCACCCTGTTTATTTAACTTCTATGCAGAGTACATCATGGAAAATGCCAGGTTGGATGAAGCACAAGCTGGAATCAAGATTGCTGGGAGATACATCAATAACCTCAGATATGCAGATGATACCACCCTTATGGCAGAAAGTGAAGAAGAACTTAAGAGCCTCTTGATGAAAGTGAAGGAGGAGAGTGGAAAAGTTGGCTTAAAGCTCAACATTCAGAGAACTAAGATCATGGCATCTGGTCCCATCACTTCATGGCAAATAGATGGAGAAATAATGGAAGCAGTGACAGCCTTAATTTTGGGGGGTTCCAAAATCACTGCAGATGGTGACTGCAGCCAGGAAATTAAAAGATGCTTGCTCCTTGGAAGAAAAGCTATGACAGACTTAGACAGCATATTAAAAAACAGAGACATTACTTTACCAACAAAGGTGTGTCTAGTCAAAGCTATGGTTTTTCCAGTAGTCATGTTTGGATGTGAGAGTTGGACTATAAGGAAAGCTGGGCACAGAAGAATTGATGCTTTTGAATTGTGATGTTGGAGATGACTGTTGAGTCCCTTGGACTACAAGGAGATCCAATCAGTCCATCCTAAAGGAAATCAGTCCAAATATTCATTGGAAGGACTGATGCTAAAGCTGAAACTCCAATACTTTGGCCACCTGATGGGAAGAACTGACTCACTGGAAAAGACCATGATGCTGGGAAAGATTGAAGGTGGGAGGATAAGGGGATGACAGAGGATGAGATGGTTGGATGTTATCTCTGATGCAATGGACAAGAGTTTGAGTAGGTTCTGAGAGTTGGTGATGGACAGGGAAACCTGGCATGCTGCAGTCCATGGGGTCACAAAGAGTCGTACACGACCAAGAAACTGAACTGAAGTGAACAAATTATGAAAGAGGTTTCTTTTAAAATTCTATATTGTCATGATGATACCTGACTCCACCTGAACTTAACTTTTCTCAATCCTTGAGCTAACCAATGTATTTTTCTTAGGAAAACATTTGTTTTAAGTTATGTTAATAAACTATGTGTATACTCTAGAGACTCTTCAAGTCAGTTGGACTCAGAACCGATAAGGGCTCAACAAACCAATATGTTTTACTCATACATTTTTCTCCTAATCTATATTAATTAAACTATATATTTTCTTGGAAACCTGCCTCTCTTCAAGATTCATGTCAATCGTTTGCTGGCCTGGGATGCCAGTGTTATTTCAAAATGCATGTTGTGGGTAAGGGGCATGGTGCTACTCTTGAGATTTGAGACATCTCCTTTCTATATAGCTTGCTAGTAGCTATAATACACCCTTCTAAAGACTACCTGAGGGCCCTCCCTCTGCCCCCTTCTGATGTCTATGTCAGAAGCTTTCTCTATCTCTTTTATACTTTAATAAAACTATGTTACAAAAAGCTCTGAGCAATCAAGCTTTGTCACTGGCCCCAGATCGAATTCTTTTCCTCCAGAGGCCAAGAATCCCGGTGTCTTTTCATGGCTCAGCAACAACCTTTCAATAGCACATTAAAAAGAAAACATTGTGCCAAGTCGATTCTAAGTCTTACTCATCCACTGTGATCAGTCCCAAAAGCATACCATTGGGGAGAAAAAAATCCATGCAATCATAAAAAGCTTAAAACCAATTTTCTTTCAAACCCAGTGATGTAGCCTTTGGGAATTACATCAGACAGCACTGCTATGAAAAAAACTGAAATATTCACATTTTGCTTATTTTTATATAAAACTTTGTGCAGCATTCACCTTGGATCTCCAGAGGGCAGACACACGATCATGAGCGTCATAGAGTTAGCATGAAAAGAATGCTCGCTATGGTAAAGGTCTCAAGTTACAATCTAAGCTTTGAAGGAAAGGTGCCTTTGAAGATGAAACCAGGGTGAAGTGTCTGTTACAACTTAAATAAACTTTTAGTCTGGCAATCAAACGTCCTGTAACTCCAAAACTCATGACCTACCCCTGGCCAAGCTGCAGAGCCAGAAACACCATTTGTAGGGCCCAGTGCAAAATGAAAATTCATGGCCACTTGTTCAGAAAACAGGATAAAAATGTCTTCTTTCCTTCTGCTGTCTCTCAATTTGCCCTGGTGGATTTTTATTTTGCCATTGCACGTTACTCTCCCTTGGACACAAACACACTTGCAGGGTATCGTGAGTGCCTGGGTCCTTTCCCTCTGACTAGGTGGTCACAAGTGCCCCAAACTGACCTTTTCCATGCCCAGGCCCCTAACAGGGACAGAAGGCAACATCAGGGGAACAGCTAGCAGAGAACCCAACCCTGGGAGACCGAAAGCTGCCAGAAGATGGGACTTCCCATGAGCCAAAGCCCGAAGTCCCCACTGTGTTTCATCATCCTGTCAGACATTACCTGTAAAACACCAATTCCAAATAAATTATTAAGAATTTTAAGATGATGTCTATAGAGCATTAAGTCCCATGTGGAGTATAGGTCTCATGTAACTCACTGCACTTATACACACCCATGACTCTGGTCTTGCCAAGTAAGACAGTCTCTAGCCTAATTTAACATTACAAAGAAGGCTGGAACACAAAGGGAGGAGTGAGGCTCCCAGAAAGTAAAATACTCGCTCAGACATTCAGACATCACCATCTGCAACTCTGTGCTCACAGATGCTTCCTGCCATGGGACAGAAAGATCTGTGCCTTTGGGGGGAAATGTGGACTTCTGCTAAGTAACCGAAGTCTACTAACTTTGCCTCTATCACTCAGACAAGTGCATCTGGTGTAATTTATCCAAGTGTCAGTGGCTGGTATTTTCTCAAACCTAATTAGGCATGTACTCAAGACCTATTTTGGAGAAGGCAATGGCACCCCACTCCAGTACTCTTGCCTGAAAAATCCCATGGAGGAGCCTGGTGGGCTGCAGTCCATGGGGTCGTGAAGAGTCGGACACGACTAAGCAACTTCACTTTCACTTTTCACTTTCATGCATTGGAGAAGGAAATGGCAACCCACTCCAGTGTTCTTGCCTGGAGAATCCCAGGGACGGGGGAGCCTGGTGGGCTGCCGTCTATGGGGTTGCAGAGTCGGACACGACTGAAGTGATTTAGCAGCTTAGCAGCAAGACCTATTTATTTAAGAATTAATCTAGAGTGTATGTTCTCTTAGGACAGGAATGATCATCTTCGTATCTTTACAGAACCCTGCATAAGTTGATGTTCAAAATATGTTTCCTTAAGTTGAAACAGTGACTGCTTTTCAAATTACTCTATACCTAAAATAAAAGTCAACTTTTTAAAAATGGATGGTAGCTAGAACTGTCAGAAAATCTATTTGGTATATAAATGTGTATATTTATATGTACACACACACACACACACACACACACACACACAGTCTTAATTCTATATATTTTTCTCAGAAGTTCCATGTGGCTATCAAGATGAATCCTACAAATAAACAGATTGAAAATTGCCACAAAGTCTTAATCAGAAGGAAATCTATTTCAAATCTATTTTGGTTAAAATGCAAAATAAATAAAACAGTATTTACAAAAAGTATTTAAATACATGTATNATGTGGCTATCAAGACGAATCCTACAAATAAACAGATTGAAAATTGCCACAAAGTCTTAATCAGAAGGAAATCTATTTCAAATCTATTTTGGTTAAAATGCAAAATAAATAAAACAGTATTTACAAAAAGTATTTAAATACATGTATAAAATATGAAGAGTTTATGACATAATTAAATAAAAAACCAAGAGGAGCTAATATAATACCTCAAGTCTTCAGAAGAAAACCATTTAGTAATACATACAAGGTAAAAAGATCGGAAGGAAATGTTACCCAGTAATACTACCAATCAAAACATCCACTTTTGCTTTATTGATTACGCCAAAGCCTTTGACTGTGTGGATTCACAACAAACTGTAGAAAATTCTTCAGAGATAGGAATACCAGACCTCCTGACCTGCCTCCTGAAAAATCTGTATGCTGATCAAGAAGTAACAGTTAGAACTGGACATGAAACAACAGACTGGTTTCAAATCGGGAAAGGAGTACATCAAGGCTGTATATTGTCACCCTAATTATTTAACTTATATGCAGAGTACATCATGGAAAATGCCAGGTTGGATGAAGCACAAGCTGCAATCAAGATTGCTGGGAGATACATCAATAACCTCAGATATGCAGATGATACCACCCTTTTGGCAGAAAGTAAAGAAGAACTAAAGAGCCTCTTGATGAAAGTGAAAGAGGAGAGTGAAAAAGTTGGCTTAAAGCTCAACATTTAGAAAGCTAAGATCATGGCATCTGGTCCCATCACTTCATGGCAAATAGATGGGGAAACAATGGAAACAGTGACAGCCTTTACTTTGAGGGGCTCCAAAATCACTGCAGATGGTAACTGCAGCCAGGAAATTAAAAGACACTTGCTCCTTGAAAGAAAAACTATGACCAACCTAGACCGCATATTAAAAAGCGGAGACATTACTTTACCAACAAAGGTGTGCCTAGTCAAAGCTATGGTTTTTCCAGTAGTCATGTATGGATGTAAGAGCTGGACTATATAGAAACCTGATCACCAAAGAGTTGATGCTTTTGAACTGTGGTGTTGGAGAAAACTTTTGAGAGTCACTTGGACAGCAAAGAGATCCAACCAGTCCATCCTAAAGGGTATCAGTCCTGAATATTCATTGGAAGGACTGATGCTAAAGCTGAAACTCCAATACTTTGGCCACCTGATGGGAAGAACTGACTCATTGGAAAAGACCACGATGCTGGGAAAGATTGAAGGCGAGAAAAGAAGGGGATGACAGAGAATGAGATGGTCAGATGTCATCACCGACTCGATGGACATGAGTTTGAGCAAATTCCAGGAGTTGGTGATGGACAGGGAAACCTGGCATGCTGTAGTCCATGGGGTCACAAAGAGTTAGACACAACTGAGTGACTGAACTGAACTGAATATTAGCATTTGTTTCTATGTGTATAAGATTATGAGGTATAGGAGGGACTTTTTAAATTTATCTTTTGTATTTCTTAACATTTTTCTCCCTCAATAAGCCTATGTTGCTCTTATAACCAGAAAAAAATTACAAAAAGTAAAGCTTTGGAAAGAATAACTTTCAGTTATTTAAACCAGTAGTTATTTTCTTTAACAACAAAGTATTTTGGCCATCAATAATATGGTCCCCAATATATTTTTAAAAATAAATAGGGACCAGCTTCCTTAGGCAGTTTAAGTCTTTATCACCAGGCAGAAAATACTTCATTAGTTGGAAGCAGCCCTGAAGTGCTGCTTAGAAACTTGCTGATTTTGAATCCAAACCCCAACCAGTGGTTGAGAAACAGGCATATGAAATGGTCTTTTATCCCACTTCTCTGATTCACAGTTTATTTAGGATGTTGGTACTATTTAAGTAATTATTGGTTTATGATTCAGTAGCAAATATATCCTGAAATCCAAGTGGTTGAACAATAAGGGTTTTTTATTTATTAATATATCAATCCAGCACAAATCAGCTGAGCAAGCAGAGACTCAGGGCTCTAGCTCTTCAATCATGCAACTCTAGCATCTTGGATTTCTTCACTTCCAGTTACACAGATAAAAGAGAGAAAGAGGTGGGGAAGGCACATTGGTCATTAACTGTCCTGACCGAGAGAGAAAGAGAGAGAATATTTGAGAGTATGTGAGAGTGTGTGAGAGTGTGAGTGTGTGTGTGTGTGTGTGTGTGACAGAGAGAGAGAGTGTGTGTGAGTGTGTGTGAGTGTGAGTGTGTGTGAGAGTGTGTATGTGAGTGTGTGAGTGAGTGTGTGTGAGAGTGTGAATGTGTGAGTGTGTGTGTGAAAGTGTATGTGAGTGTGAGAATGTGTGTGTGTGTGTATGTGTGTGAGAGTGTGTGTGTGTGTGTGTGTACTGAAGGAGTCACACTGGTCTCACCCTAACTTCAGAGACTGGGAAATGTAGAAATGTGCAAGAAGATTTAGTTATTATTAACAGTGTCTTTCACAGTATTTTATTTTAAAATTTCATATAATGTTAAAGCACACAAGGTTTATCATAATAGGACAAAATTTAAGAAAGATTATGAAACATTATATTAGCAAAAAGTCATTTTTCAACATTAATGTACTTGAAAAAAATTCTAAGAGGATATGACAAAATAGACTATTGATATGAAGTGGGGTTGAGGATGAGATTAAATAGAGTTGAAAGCAAGAAACACTAACACTTACCATCCTCTGATNTACATGATCCAGCGGATGTTGGCAATTTGATCTCTGGTTCTTCTGCCTTTTCTAAAACCAGCTTGAACATATGGGAGTTCGCGATTCACTAGTGGCATAGAAAAGACTTCAAAACCCTGCCCTCTATGATCTCAAAATAGAATAGGGAAAAAGATAAGCAAATGAATTATTAGAGAAGAGTGTGTTAGCTTTGATGATAGATGCCACAGTGACAAGACACAAAAATCAGCCAAGGTTATCTTTGAAGGATTTCTGGAGCAGGTTTCTGACTTTTTTCTAAAATATTTTCTTTTTAAACTAATTTCAGTCAGTTTAATTTAAGAAATAAAATAATAGGAATAAAATTTTATTTTACAGAAGACTGTTCTCAAAACACGATGCACTGTCTCATAAAGAATTTTCAGATAAGTCATTAATTTGAGATACGATAGAAATCTTGTTGGATTACTGATAGGAGAGAACATATTAGAATATCATGGTAGCTTTCATGGAAAAAGTGGAATAGAAGTTGATCTTGAAATAAGGAAATGAATATTAGAAAAAAAATAAAGATTAGCATAAAGGTGTAGGACCTATGTGATAATGGTAAGTTGTAAATTAAGCAGTAGTTTGTCTATATTCAAAAATGCATAATACCCTAGTGTTCCTATTTATGGAGGTGAGAACTGAACCTCAGATAATTTCCGAGGCCACAGAGTGAACATATGGCAAAATTCAGATGTACAACACAAAATTCAGTGCTATTTCCACATTACAGGTTGGGAATGTCAGATGTATCTATTATTCTTGGTAGATGGATTCATACATGGGAATCAGTCCCTAAAAAAAGGAAGAAATGAGGAAAGATAAGAAAAAAGAAAAGAAACAGTTCCAAACCATGGATCCAAACAGTCCTGGGATCTATAGGTAATGTATTCAAGAAACTCCAACTGCTCTACAATTCCTCAAGCATCTCTCCTACAGAGCCTATAGGTATGGAAGAGAGCCTCAGCCAGTGAGGCTCAAATACATTGGAGCTTCAACCAATGTGACCGTATTTGGACATAAGACCTTTAGGGAGGTAATTAAGGTTGAATAAGATCAAAGCATGGAGCCCTAATCTGATAGAATTGGTATCATAAGAAAAGGAAGAACCCAGAAAGCTTTTTCTCTTTTCTGTGCCTGCATAGAAGAAAGGTTGTATGAGAATACAAAAAGGTACCATTTAAAACCAAAGGAGAGCAGCTTCACCAGGGCAATCTTGCAATCACCTTGATCTTGGAGTTCTAGGCTCCAGAACTGTGCTAAAATAAATTTCTGTTGTTTAAACCAGCCAATCTGGCGTTTTGTTATGGCAGCCTGAGCAGACTAATACGGTCATGTGAGGAGACAAGTGGTGATTAGTTTGTGTATAATTCAATAGTCAAGTTACAGAGGGCGTGCTGCAACACATCACGATGACAATTGGTTTACCCACATGTTAGCTGCCTGGCCAGCGGACCAGACTAATTGTGATGAAATAAATCTTTGAGAAATTTCAAGATACAAAGAATTACTCTGATCGGCTTCATTATCCACTATGAGTCTCTTTTCCTTTATCTTGGTCTGAGGCCATAATGAATAGACTCTCAAGTCTTTCTAGAACACTTTCAGGGAATGAATAGCAAACTCCATTTCACTGATAAAGAAGTTGTAGACCAGGAGTAAGCTGTTCAATGTCATAGAGCCAATAAGTAGTAGACATCTTCTTACACATTTTCCTCGGTTTCCTAGCATGTTTGGTGCTGTTTCTATAACCCTGGGATTGATTCATTGGCTTCTGACTTCAGCTGACATTAGTTGTTAAGATTTCTCATAGTATAGGACTCTGGGCCCTTTCATTAGCTTCCAAGTCATAATCAGATTGGGTGATCCCAGGGAAGCTAAACACCCATTTTTTTTTTTTTTCAGTTGGAGTTCATCTTAACTTAAACCAAGAGAAAATTGATTTGTATTTTATCAGAAAGGAGTCAAATAGAAGAATTTATACATTGTTGAAGCTATCAAATGCATCCTTCTCCAAATATGGAAACTGAGGCGAGAGAGGTTATGACATTTCTAGGATCACAAAGCTACTTTATTTATTTATTTATTTATTTTAAGCATTTATTTATTTTTATTTTTTTTTTTTACTTTATTTTACTTTACAATACTCTATCATTATACGTATGGGCATGTGTCTTACAGGAAAGGAATTCCTTAAGTAGGAAAATGAAAATAAATATGAAATTTTTGTTTTAATCAGTTTTTAATTTAGGATCACAAAGAAAATTCACTGCATAAATCACAGGAAACAAAAAATGCATTGAAGAATTCCTGTGTACCACACAAAGTATTTCACTTAGGGAAGTTCTAGCCAAACAAATAATTTTAGTCAAAGCTCAAATATAGGAATAAAGCTCACTAAATTATAGCAATAATAATCCTAGGTTTTCTGCAGACATAACTACAGACTTCCCTCACATACTCCCAATATCCTCGCACACCCTCTCAGGCTTGTAGCCACATTGCAATTTAAGCTGACTGTTCTTGCAAATCTCATTTTATAAATTGTTGTATCTAATATTTACCTAAATTTAAAGTACATGACATCGACACTTCCCTCTACTTTCCAATTTTGCAGTTCATTCCAAAATAGCAATCACATTTTTTTCCAGCAAGATGTGTTTCCTTACAAACTCCTGTTACTTATTGTCCATTTTCTATTTCAGCCAATACACATGCAGAGCTTCTCTTATTACTTCTTTATTTGTGAGCTAAAACACTGAGACTGAATTTACTACTCAGTCAGCCATGAATCCCCCTGGGGATTAAAAAAAAAAAGTCTACTTACCCAGAAATTCTGTCTTCCAACACCACTGGGGATAATTCCTATACTTTTTTTCCAGGAAAGAGTTAGGGGAGGGAAAAACCAGGGGCCTTCTCCTTTTAGAAAGAATATCAAACAGCCTGACATTATGATTTTTTGTTTGTCCTGCTTCATGGAGAAACTCTGACCTTGTATAGCCTGAACCCTCACCTTCAATGAACTTTAAAAGTCAACTACTGTGTGAGTCACTCCAGGGAAGCTTAAGTTGGTGGGATGTAATTTAGTGTTCCCCAGCAGGAAAGAAACTAACCAATGCTTTGTGTCAACACACTAGTCCCCCAACAAAGAACTCAGTCAATCAACTGATCAAAAAGTTTTACCCTAAAAAAAATTTAACTAAACAGATTGTGCATGTGTCTGTGTGTGTGTTTTCATTTGACTATATTCTTCTTATTTATCTGTGTTAAGTGTGACTGTTTTCTACCAAATGATTTTATTAGATCAAAGGAAAGACAATAATAATGGAAGTGCTACTATGAGAAAGAGTGCTACTGATGTGAAATACTTCTATGGACACTATCTGATTTAATTTTTATAAGGACATCTTCAGAATATTTATTAACTACTTTATCTGCCTACATTAAAGTTAATTCACCAAGAAGCATGGATGATGGCCTGCATCAATTAACTGAATCTTTAAATAATCCTAAATATATTTTACATTTGTTATCCATTGCTCATGGGTCACTTTTCTTTGGCAAAAGCTTACAGTTCATATTTGTCTTTTAAACAATTTTAATGTGTACTCTAGATCACTAATTCACAGCTTGGAGTGATTTTGCACACCCATGCCCACTGCCCCATCCACCACAAAAATATTTAGCCACGTCTGGAGATAACTTTGGTTTTCACAACTGAGAGGTTTTCACATGAGTGGTGCTACTGGCATATGGTGGATAGAAGCAAGGGACACTGCTGAAACATCTTACTGGATGGCCTGCCACAACAAAGAATCACATGACTCAAAATGCCAATAGTGCTTAGATTCAGAATTTCCGTCCTAGATATTTTCTTTTGTTTTATTAATTTAACCACATTTATTTAATGCCTGTTCTGCACCAGGTATTTTGTTACGACATAAAAAAACAAATCAAAGACAAGATCCTTGAACTCAAGGATTTCACAATCCACTGAGAAGAAAGAATAAAGACAATACACAGTTACTGGGGCTTCACAAATGCCAGGCACTGTGCCGGACAGCTGAAACACAACAGAGGTCAATACAGATACAGCCCTAACCTCACTGACATGATAGTTTCATAAGAAAGATAGACATCAAATAATCAGTGTTTCAAAGGAGAGGGGCAGGCTGCTGTAAAACTATTTCGCTTGAGGATTAGAAAAGATTTTCCTAAGATATTGACATTTGATAAAGTTCTGAAGTATTAAGAGGGATTCACAATCTTGGAAAAAGAAATCACAGTATGTATGAAAGTGCATAAACTGAAGAAACTGAAGGAAAGAAGGAAAAGCAGGGGATTAGGCTGCTGAGTTTAGTCAGGCACTAGATGCAATATTGTGAGAGATGCTATCATGAAGTATTCCTAACCTGGACTCATTTCAAAGAGAAATTAATATCAGAACTAGGATTTGAAAGTTAGATCTCAGTGAATTTGTTGTTTTTGTTCACTATGTCCAACTCTTTACGATCCCATGGACTGTAGCACAACCGGTTGCTCTGTCTTCCACTATCTCCCGGAGTTGCTCAAATTCTTGTCCATTGACTCAGTGATGCTATCTTAACCATCTCCTCCTCTCCTGCCCCCTTCTTTTGCTCTCAATCTTTCTCTGAATCAGGTTCATTTCCAGTGAGTCAGTTCAGCATCAAGTGGCAAAAATATTGCAGCTTCAACTTCAGCATCAGTCTTTCCAGTGAGTATTTAGAGTTGATTTCTTTGGGGATTGACAGGTTTGATCTCCTTTCAGTACAAAGGACTCTTGAGTATCTTCTCCAGCACAATAGTCCAAAAGCATCAATTCCTCGGTGCTCAGACTTCTTCAGTGCTCAGCCTTCAGCAATTCTCACATCCATACATGACTACTGGAAAAACAGTAGCTTTGACTAGACAGATCTTTGTAGGCAAAATGATGTCTCTGCTTTTCAATGTGATGTCTAGGTTAGTCATAGCTTTCCTTACAAGGAGCAAACATCTTTTAATTTCACGGCTGCAGTCAACGTCCACAGTGATTTTGGAGCCCAAGAAAATAAAATCTGTCACTTCTTCCACTTTTTCCCCTTTTATTTGTATAAATCCCTCAGTGAATTCAATTCAGTTCAGTTCAGTTCAGTCACTCAGTCGTGTCCTACTCTATGACCCCAAGAACTGCAGCACGCCAGGCCTCCCTGTCCATCACCAACTCCCGGAGTTTACTCAAACTCATGTCCACTGAGTCGGTGATGGCATCCAACCATCTCATCTTCTGTCATCCCCTTCTGCTCCCGCCTTCAATCTTTCCCAGAATCAGGGTCTTTTTAAATGAGTCAGTTCTTCCTATCAGCTGGCCAAAGTATTGGAGTTTCAGCATCAGCATCAGTCCTTCCAATGAATATTCAGACTGATTTCCCTTAGGATGGACTGGTTGGATCTCCTTGCAGTCCAACGGATCTCAAGAACCTTCTCTAACACCACAGTTCAAGTGAATTAGGGAAGAAAAAAAAATCCAGGCAAAGCGAATGGTGGTACAAGTGAGATGGCTTGCTGTAAGAATGACCAGGGTTCAGATGTCTGAGCAGGTAAGTATGTGGGTGACCAGAATGGAATAGAAGGATCTAGAGTAACTAGGCCTCTTCTCCTCCATGTTTCTCTGTGTCCTGTCCAGATGCATGAATGATCTAAAATGACTTCTTATTTCTCCTCAAGATATGTGGATCATTCCTGACAGGGCTTGTTTTAGAAGCTTTATGAATTCAAAGATCCTTAAGCTCAGACACAGGTAGCCTTTGTCCCAGCTGCTGCTGCTGCTAAGTCGCTTAAGTCGTGTCCAACTCTGTGCGACCCCATAGACAGCAGCCCTCCAGGCTCCCCCGTCCCTGGGATTCTCCAGGCAAGAACACTGGAGTGGGTTGCCATTTCCTTCTCCAATGCATGAAAATGGAAAGTGAAAGTGAAGTCACTCAGTTGTGTCCAACTCTTCGCAACCCCATGGACTGCAACCTACCAGACTCCTGTGTTCATGGGATTTTCCAGGCAAGAGTACTGGAGTGGGGTGCCATCACCGTCTCCGTTTGTCCCAGCAGGAGTCTAAATTTGATTGATGAAAGGGGATCTTTCTTAGCAAGACACTTTCCAATCCCCTCTGCCTGCCTTCTTCTTCACGACCATGTATTACTGATTGTACTTCCACAACTTCAAGCTCTGTTTCACTAAAAAGTCCCAATTCACTTCAGCCTTCATGCCTTTGTGACTTCACTCAATTCTGGACTTTTTAAGAGCCCAGTGGCTTTCTGATTACTGGTGTTCTTACAACACTTTTGGCAAATCACCCAGCACCTCCCACACACAGCCAGCTCTTCACAAACAATAGGAGTACATGAAATTCAATTCACAGCACTGCAGCTTACACATTCCAAGCTCACTGAAGAGATAAGTCCTCCAATTAATGATCTCCCTGTGTAATTGCTTTCCCTCGCTTACCCAATTTGCTTTTGATCATGCTCTGTTACAAATTCCCTCACCTGCTTATGCAGTGAGTTCCTTTCAAAGGGAACCAGTGGGAGCAAAAGGGGGTGGGCTGGGTAGCTGGATGCACAGTGAGATGGTTTTAAGTGGATTTTTGACCTGTCATATTTCCAAATAAGCCTCCTTGCTTATTGTTTCAAGACTACCTGAGATCTTCCTCGCACTCCTCACTGGGTGATGAATACCACCCAGTTTCCTTTTGTTCTTTTTACTCTCTCTTTCAAGAGACTGCCTATTTTGAAAAAGGACTGAATCATTCATCTCAATTTGAATGCCTCCTGCATGTCCAGAACCAAAGGTAAGACTAATCAGTCTGATGGTTGATTTTCCCAGTGACAGTGCAATCTAAGATGCCAACTGTTATAACTTGTTCATCTGTTGTCACATCTTAGGACTCTGTGTGGCACATAGCAGAAGTTCAGTAAATATTTATACCATAGTTATATGAATTAATATTTAATAATGGAACTAGGCTTAGTTTAAGGATTTTAAAAGAAGAAGAGAGAGATGAAAATGTGGATAAAAAGGGAAATATGTACAGAAAGCAAATGGGTTAGAGACAACATAAGAGGCCAGGGGTTCTGGTTTATTAAGGCTGGTATGGACACCTGATTTGGCAGTTTACAAATATCCTGCTGCTCTAGATGTAGATGGTAGCAGACAGCTCTTAAACTCTTAAAGAACACTTGTCTAAATGAAAAAGGCTGGTTACAGAGTCAGAAAATCAGGTCTCAAGACTAGAACTCAAGTTCAGTTCCACCATTTGCTGGTTGAAAATGAACTTCCCTAAGATTCCCACTTCCAAACTGCCTGCCTGAGCCAAAGGAGAGTGACAACAGCATCTATCTCCCAGCCTAAAAATGAGACGCAAAAGAGAAAAGGCATGACAAAATGATTCACAACTGCAAAATTAGCTATAATTATTAAGTAAAATAGAATGGATTAGCTTATTAAGATGAAATGGATGATTTAAAAGATATATTCAGATGATCAGGAAATAGAATAAAAGCTGATGACTCAAACAGCTTATTTTATTTTATATTTGATGTTTTGAGAAAATGCCATGAGATGGTCTTAATGGCTGTAAAAGACATTAGCATTGGAAAATACATGCTATGTCACGGTGTTCTTGAGATAATGTTTACTGGAGCTCACCTGCCATAATGTAAGCTGCATTATATACGTAGTGTCAGCTGATTTGTAGGTCATTCACCTCACCAACAAACAATGAATCCATGTGAATAAGAACATATCATTTAAGTCACAGTACAAACGGTCCTTGTCTCAAGAAATGAAGACATTGATTTCAATGTAGTTTTTCTTTGCATGGGAGTGTGATTATCCCTAGGCAACAGCTCTCTCCTAAACACTCTACTCAGGAAATGGAAGCAGATAAAGAAAATGTGCCTTCATTTCCTCATTATCAAATTGGCTGCTGGATAGTCACAAGGGGGAGCTGATACATTATATAAATGATCTGAGTTTCCTAGAAAAACGCATTCAACAGTGGCTTGAAGGTCACAAGGCCGTCATATGAAATAATTCAGTCCAATCAATTCATTTCTCTTGAACCAACACTTTAATGAATACTTTCAATTATGTAAGACTGTACAGAGGGATGGGTGTGTATGAGGGGAATCCAGAGATGAGTAAATGAGGGCCTTTGGACTACAGGGCAGGGCGTCCTATATCTGACAGTGAGGGTGGGAGACTTGCATTGTTTCCTGATCCAAGACCAATCCTTCTCTGACTTTATTAACATTGAAGAGACAGACTGAATTTTCAAAACCTCAACTAAGAGAGGTTAAAAAGAGACCATCTCAGAA
Source organism: Neotragus pygmaeus (assembly GCA_006410875.1). NCBI lineage: Eukaryota > Metazoa > Chordata > Mammalia > Artiodactyla > Bovidae > Neotragus > Neotragus pygmaeus. The sequence goes on along the minus strand of SJYV01024637.1, from coordinate 1,179,794 downwards.
AGTATCTAAAGCATAAAATTAATTTGACTTTCCGTGGGTTTCTATGGTTCTTGTACTGAAGAACTTCTCTCTATATATATTGTATCTCCTGTGTATGCGTCAGAGAAAACTACACATTTGCTTCAACATTCAATATCATTCACCTGGATTTCATTTTTCAAGTTCCTTTAGCCACCCATATTTTTGAAGCTACTCCCTCTATATCTTGATAATCAAAAACCATCCTTTTCTACCCCATTCCATCCATCTATATATATAATTCATCATATTAATTGCCTCTCTCTTTCTCTCTCTCTCGACAATCACAGTAGAGTGACAGAAGATACAGAAGGTGGGGGAAGCTGCAAAAAACAGTAAGATGTATTTTAATCAGAGCATTTTTTAATTATCCTGCTTCTGAGGGTGATCTAGGAAATGGCCTTAGGTGTCTAGTTAGAGATTTCTCCTGTCCTTCTATGAAACTAAACAGGCACTTGTTCTCATTACCTTTGATTACAGGAGTTCGTCTGTCTGCTGTCTTTCCTTGAGTAGGTTTTAAATTCCTCAAAGCCTAGATCATAGTCTAGTTCATCTCAGTTTTCTGCACGTAGCCAAGCACTGTGTTTTACACAGGGCAACAACCACGTATATGGTGCTGTGTCAAGTGAGAGTGGGGGATAAATGATACCCTATCTTGAGAAAACTCCATCTTGATAGATGAGAAAGCTCCATACATGGAAGCATATCTGAAGAGTCCCTGCCTTATATGATCTATACAGAAACATTTAGAGTTCCTCATGTCCATTTTCATAATAGTACTGGGAATGTCTCATCATATGACCCCTGGAAATAATTTGGCCAAGTTTGCCATTCCAGATAACAGAAGGTTCATTACTATACCTGTAACCTAATAATAATAATAACAATTAGATCGACTGTAGAAAAACTTGAAGTAGTCTGTCACTTCAGATGAGCTATGCCATCATTAACCTTTAAGGTCACGTTAGCTATTATTGAAATGTTGCATATCACTGTGTCAAGATTAAATTAGACAAACTATTACCTCATTATTGTGCTAACAAATTTCAAGTTTTTCTGAATTAACATTGTACATACTGGAGACTTCCTTAGCCAGTTTACTAATAGTGCACAGATTTAAACTATTTAGACGTAGTGTGTGAGATCAGTTTCCTAGCTGATAAAAAAGATCCTTTGAAGCTACTTTCAGTTATGGTAAAGTCATAAACAGATTTGGGACTAAATTACCAGTTGGCATTTAATCTAAGGCAATATGTTGAAGAAAAGTTGATGCCTATTGATTTTATTCTGGAACCCTTTACTTTAATGTCAGAATTTCTCAGATATAGTACGTTTATACTTTAGCTAAAGAGAATACATGGCTCTGAAAGCATCAGAAACAGCTTGTGATGTAAAAAAGCAGCCTATTCAATGCCCTGTTTTAAAAAGGTTATTATCCAATCAATACACTAAAATATGGTGTATGAGACGCTAAAGACAACTGGCTGGAAGTGTGAGTTAATTCCAGGTTTACGTAATGGCTAGCAGAGAGCCAGGATTGTATCTTTCTTCAATCTAGTAAATATTGTCTTATTACAATCACTCTGAAAAGGACTTTAGAGACCAGCTAGTCAGACCCTTGTCATCCCATGAAGGAGAAAAAAGGTTCAAAAGATTTAAGTGATTTCCTCAGAGTTACAGTGGCTGAGTTGTTAAGAATTCACCCACAGTGCAGGAGACCCAAGTTTGATCCCTGTCAGGATGATGACCTGGGGAAGGAAATGGAAACCCACTCCAGTATTCTTGCCCAGAGAATTCCAAAGACACAGAATCCTGGTGGGCTACAGGAACACAAAGAACTGGACATGACTTAGCAATTAAATACCACCACCACAGAGCTTAAAGCACCATTAGGGAGTAGGACCACTATTGTCAGCAGACTGCTAAAGCAAGAAGCTGCAAAGAAAGCTTTGCTATTTCTAAAACCTGTGAAAAAAGCATAAGTCGTCAAAGTTGATTCATAGACATGCTATGGAGTGGGAAAGAAGGACATATTTTGTGTTCATAATTTGATATATTTAGTAATAAAATATATTTCTATTATTTTATAAAAGTGCTCTTTCTGTCATAAATGAACCTATATGGAGAAGCTGAATATTCATTGGAAGGCCTGATACTGAAACTGGAGCTTCAATACTTTGGCCGCTTGATGCAAAGAACTGACTCACTGGAAAAGACCCTGATGCTGGAAAGATTGAATGCAAGAGGAGAAAGGGATGACAGAAGATGAGACGGTTGGACAGCATCACTGACTCAAAGGACATAAGTCTGAGCAAGCTCCAGGAGTTGGTGATGGACAGGGAAGCCTGGCGTCTTGCAGTCCATGGGGTCGCAAAGAGTAGGACATGATTGAGTGACTGAACTATCCTTAGTGCATATCCAGCCAATCCAGAACAATGAGAGCTGTATTTTTAACCATACTTATTTACTGAAAATCAAGGATTTTCTTTTTTATTACAGTATGGTTGATTTAAAATATTCTCTAGTTTCAGTTGTACAACAGTGATTCAAAACTTTTGTAGATTATACTCTATAATATAGGCAATATTCCCTGTGCTATACAATATATATTCTTGTAGCTTATTTTATACATAAATGTTAACATTAAGAATCTTTTTTCTCCTCAATCATTTTTTGTAAAGTAATAAAGCAAAATACAGCTTCCCAGGTGGCACAAGTGGTAAAGAACCCACCTACCAATGCAGACTCCGGTTCAAACTCCCTGGGTTGGGAAGATCCCCTGGAGAAGGAAATGACAACCCACTCCAGTATTCTTGCCCAGAAAATCCCATGGACAGTGGAGCCTTGTAGGCTGCACTCCATAGGGTCACAATGATTCAGAAACAACTCAAATGACCTAGCACACAAAGCAAAATAAAATCAAATTTAGTATTAAATTTACACAATTAAATATATCTTTGTGAAACTGCCTAAGTAAAACTATTGACTGATAACGAATACATCATGGAATATTTTTATTTTTTCACTGTGATTTATCTTGCGTGTGTGCTAAGTTGCTTTAGTTGTGTGCAGCTCTGTGGGAGTCTATGGACTGTAGCCTGCCAGGTGCCTTTGTCCATGGGATTCTCCAGGCAAGAATACTGGAGTGGGTTGCCATGCCCTCCTCCAGGGGATCCTCCCAACCCAGGGATCAAAGCTGTATCTCTTGCTTCTCCTGCATCGGCAGGTGGATTCGTTACCACTAGCACCACCTGAGAAGCCTATGATTTGTCATACCAGGTTGCAATTCAGTATATGAAACCTAGTTTGCAGCTGTCGATCTCTGCTGTATAAAGGAATGATTGTTCAAGACTAGAAAGTAGTAATGTTAAGAAAAACCTATGCTATGATAATGAACATGCTAATAAAGTAAGAAAAATATTATTAACATAAAATTGAGGATATGCTTACCAAAAAGCTCTAAGAACTTTTTCAGAGGCAATGACGCAGAAGATAAAATGAACAGTAGGAGAGGGAGCAGAGAGGATGTTTATATCTCTGATATTCTAATCAGTTCCCCTACACTATCTGGATGAGATGGGAATCACAACACCAATGCTGAAAATCTAATGTTTTAGACACACAGATAAAGATAAAATACATAATGATGATATTATTTTAAAAGCACAGAACTGAGGTTATATTCTGGGGGGGGGAAATGGATGGCTCCAAGTATCTAGATATTGTTGTGTGTGAAGCTTAAGTTTGTGGTAAAGTAGTCTCTTGGGTTGCCATGATGGACAAGGTGGACCAAAGGGGGCAGAGTCCTTGCTCTCCCTAATTTTGCTCATCAAGCACAGAAGTTTTGAATTGATTTTTACACACTATATNGTGTGAAGCTTAAGTTTGTGGTAAAGTAGTCTCTTGGGCTGCCATGATGGACAAGGTGGACCAAAGGGGGCAGAGTCCTTGCTCTCCCTAATTTTGCTCATCAAGCACAGAAGTTTTGAATTGATTTTTACACACTATATTTCCAAGTAAACTTTTACTTGAAGACAATAATTCCACGGATCTAGACAGAATGTATTATGTTATCTGGATTTTTTTTTCCATTTGAATATTAGTAATCATGGAGATACCCAAATTTGCTAATCAGAGCAAGATTGATCATGGGCATCTCAGAGGAATCTTTTTCAACAATGACTCTTGAGGCAAGTAATTATTTATAACCTATGAATTCATGTTTAAAACTCTGAGGATAATAACTTTCTTGCGTAAAGAGGCATAAAGTATAGAATCTAAGAAGTATTTATTTTTCATGATATGCTTTCATGCTTCAAAGTTATTCACTTTCTGAACCAAGTCACCTGCTGATTAGATTGATAAGAATAGAATTTCTCTTCCAAGGATAACTATAGAATAAAAATCACACTTGCAACATAAAAAGTCATCTATGAGTGGAGCCCAATGGTGCCATATTCCTTCATGTTTTCATGCCCCACATTTAGATTCCTAATTTTCTTTGCCTGATCTGCTCCTCTGCCCTACACAGCACCCTAATCCATCCTTCTCATCACCAATTCTTGCTTGATTCATCCTTCTACACCGAGGTTCTTAGCATCTTTCTGATTGTTGTGGGCTTATTTGGCAGTCTAATGAAACTTATTTATACATTTAAGAGTAATGTGTTTAAAACCTTAATAAAAATATACATGATGATAAAGGAAGCCAGTTATTGAAAATTTTTAAAATAACATATTTAAAATAAAGATATATATATATATCTATGCTTACATGCATGCATGCTAAGTCACTTCAGTCGTGTCCGACTCTTTGTAACCCCATGGACTGTAGCCTGCCAGGCTCCTCTGTCCTGGATTCTCCAGACAAGAATACTGGAGTGGACCACCATGACCTTCCCAAACCAGGGATCAAATCTGCATTTCTTATGTCTCCTGCACTGGCAGGCAGGATCTTTACCACTAGTGCCACCTGTGAAGTCCATATTTGTGTATGCTGCTGCTGCTGCTGCTAAGTCGCTTCAGTCATGTCCAACTCTGTGCGGCCCCATAGATGGCAGCCCACCAGGCTCCCCCATCCCTGGGATTCTCCAGGCAAGAACACTGGAGTGGGTTGCCATTTCCTTTTCCAAAGCATGAAAGTGAAAAGTGAAAGTGAAGTCGCCCAGTCACGTCCGACTCAGCGACTCTATGGACTGCAGCCCACCAGGATCCCCTGTCCATGGGATTTCCCAGGCAAGAGTATTGGAGTGGGGTGCCATTGCCTTCTCCAATATATGTGTATATATACCTTTTATTAGCACATTAAACATTAAGATCTTTCAAGAAATCTATTTACTAACATAATTTTCAGTTAGCAATGAGTTAAATGATATTTTGATGTATCAATAATAACTGTAATATCCTTTAAAAAATTTGTTGGCTTTTATTGGCCACAAAGTCACAGATCAGTCAAAACCAATGAACTCTTTTGCTCTCGTTAATAGTTAATAGAAGTGTTAAATTTTAATAAGTTGTTAATGAAATTAAGGATTTCTTTTTTTTTTTTCAATCCAAACTAATGGACTCCTGATCAAACATCCAAGTTGAATTCTAGATTTTATTCTGGAGTCAACTTCTCAAAATAAAAAGCTTTTAGAGAACCATTCTTCACATTCATAACCACCTTTTCTCTATGCTCTGAAGGTATCATATATTTGCTTCTACCAAAAATTTGGCTCAGTGTATGGCTATTTTATCATTAATTTCATTTCATGAAGAATTTATTTTGAATACTTAAGACAGGAATATATTCTCGTTGTCTAAATTAAAACAACTTAGATAAAGGCAAAAACCCTGTTGATTGTCTGACCCCCATCCCACCACTGGAAATTGCTCATCCTAAATCCCATTTTCCCAAAGTAACAGCTATTATAATTTTTGCTTGAATTCCTTTAGATTTGTTTTAGGTATTTACAAACACACACACACACACACATACACACACATACATTTACATAGATAAACATATATATACTTATATATAAGGTGTGGTGTGTGTGTTTGAGAAGCTTTTAAAATGATGAAGAATAATAAAACAAATTCCCATATCGTAAACACCCAGAATTAATACTTATTAATAAAATATTTGTTTAATATTTTTCAGGGAATTATGCATTAAAAATAAAGCAAACTTCTCCTCTGAAAACCTCCCAGTTTTATTTCCCTGTATACTGTCTGGAGCTTCGAGAAAAAACACTTAATGAGTTTGGCTTATTTTTCTATATTAGCTATATATACATTTTGTATAAATGTACATACAAGTATATACATAAGTGTACATGAAATATTTAATTTTATGTACCTAACAGATTCAATATATATATGATTTTGAACAATGTCATTGTATATATAATTCTTTATAATNACACTTAATGAGTTTGGCTTATTTTTCTATATTAGCTATATATACATTTTGTATAAATGTACATACAAGTATATACATAAGTGTACATGAAATATTTAATTTTATGTACCTAACAGATTCAATATATATATGATTTTGAACAATGTCATTGTATATATAATTCTTTATAATTTTCTTTTCTCTCTAAGTTATGACATTTTACACATCTACCCATATTTCCATTTAGAGATCTAGTTTATTTGTATTGAGAGTTTCATACAGTGTCCAATATAACCATATCACATTTTATCCAATCATCTACCTTCTGATGAATAGTTTGCTCACTGAATCACCTTATCTATTATAAACAATACTGCAGTGAGAACTCTCCTAGATATTTCTATAAAATGTGAGAAACTTATGTTTGCAGAATTGGAATATATGAGTTTGGATATACTTATTTCTAACTTTATCAGATATGTCAAATTTCTTTCAAAGTGTGTCTATTTAAATTCGCAGCAGTAGAGGATGATAATCCTATTTCTCCAAATGTTTGCTACTGTCAAATTTTTTAATATTTCATGACATTATTGAAGTAAATAGCATATATCTGAATAGTACAGCTTGAATGGTTTTGACATTTGCATATACATATGAAATCAACCCTAGAATCAAGATAATGAGTATTTCTATCATTACCAAAAGTCTTCTTGTGTCCATATGCAATACATTCTCTATTCTAACCCTATCTCCAGGAAACAATTGACTTGCTTTCTGACAATGTAAATTAGTTTTTTCTAAAATTTTATACCAATGGAATCATGAAGTGTAAACTCTTTCCTTGCTTCTTTCACTCAGAATAATGATTCTGAGATTCATCTTCTGNCCATGAAGTGATGGGACCAGATGCCATGATCTTAGTTTTCTGAATGTTGAGCTTTAGGCCAACTTTTTCACTCTCCTCCTTCACTTTCATCAAGAGGCTTTTTAGTTCCTCTTCACTTTCTGCCATAAGGGTGGTGTCATCTGCATATCTGAGGTTATTGATATCTCTCCCGGCAATCTTGATTCCAGCTTGTGTTTCTTCCAGTCCAGCATTTCTCATGATGTACTCTGCATAGAAGTTAAATAAGCAGGCTGACAATATACAGCCTTGACATACTTCTTTTCCTATTTGGAACCAGTTGTTCCATGTCCAGTTCTAACTGTTGCTTCCTGACCTGCATATAGGTTTCTCAAGAGGCAGGTCAGGTAGTCTGGTATTACCCTCTCTTTCAGAATTTTCCACAGTTTGTTGTGATCCACACAGTCAAAGGCTTTGGCATAGTCAATAAAGCAGAAATAGATGTGTTTCTGGAATTCTCTTGCTTTTTCCATGATCCAGTGGATGTTGGCAATTTGATCTCTGGTTCCTCTGCCTTTTGTAAAACCAGCTTGAATATCTGGAAGTTCATGGTTCATGTATTGCTGAAGCCTGGCTCGGAGAATTTTGAGCATTACTTTACTAGCGTGTGCAGTAGTTGAGCATTGCCTTTCTTTGGGATTGGAATTATTAATTGTATTTTAATGATAGGTTCGCGTTTAGGGGTTGATTTTGAAATCAGAAAGGGGCTGGCTCTGAAATAGGTTTCCAGTGATTATTACTTAGCTCTGGTGGTTCCATTGTCCCTTCCCTCTAGGAACCGATCCTTAGCAATACCTCCTTACTCCTAGGTTCTGACAGCTTAGGAAATAGGGAGAGATCTATCTTCAATAAACAGGGGAGAGCTGTATTTGAAATTGAAACTCTGGCCCTCGGAAATCCTCCTCCGTGCAGCACCGAAAGTGCATCTCAGCTTTAGGTTGTAGGTTAGATTGTGGATCACACGGGCTTTGGCAAATCAGTCTTGGAGCTAACATTTATAATATTGCTTTTGTGGGGGAACTGTTTTCTAAATTCCAGTCAAATGTCCTGTTTATATGTTGGGGATTACTAGTATACATAAAACTTGATGAGGTCTTGAGGAATTATATTCTTAGGCAAAAATTGAAACATTCAGAGAAACACAACGTTGACAGATAGTTACACTTTTTCTCATTGTTTATGAAGTTAATGTAGTTTTGACATGAAACTTGTTCTACCCATGTATCAGTTGCATGGCAGCCAAATGAGGGATCCAAGAGAAGATGCTTATTGTCTCTCCTTTTGTGTCAACTCAGCTTCTGTTCCCTCCAATCATAAGTAATTAGGAGCTACTACTATGAGGGAGCTTAAATAATGCTCCATCCTGCCAAGGCCTGAATCATTCATGTCATTGGCATATTTCTTCCTTTGAAGGGAAAAACACCAACTTTTGGTCATCCATTAATTTCATTTTGACACCACCTCTGGGGTAGGGAGAGATGGATCCAGTGTGTTCATGTGACAAAGGAAGTATATCTATTAATTCATGCTTTACAGATGTAAGCTATGCCCCTTAACAGTTTGTAACTTACAAAGCATTTCAACTGTTATAGCTTATTGTTAAGTAGTTTAATTATTCCTCTGACTGTTATGAATTCAGTCCTCCATGAGCCAACACTTTACAAATTACTTTTATTTGGAGGGTACTGCAATGGCACCCCACTCCAGTACTTTTGCCTGGGAAATCCCATGGACAAAGGAGCCACGTAGGCTGCAGTCCATGGGGTCGCTAAAAGTCGGACATGACTGAGCGACTTCACTTTCACTTTCATGCATTGGAGAAGGAAATGGCAATCCACTCCAGTGTTCTTGCCTGGAGAATCCCAGGGATGGGGGAGCCTGGTGGGCTTCCATCTATGGGGTCGCACAGAGTCGGACACGACTGACGTGACTTAGCAGCAGCAGCTTCCCTGGTAGCTCAGACGGTAAAGCATCTGCTTACAATGAGGGAGACCTGGGTTTGATCCCTGGGTCGGAAAGATCCCCTGGAGAAGGGAATGGCAACTCACTCCAGTATTCATGCCTGGAAAATCCCATGGACCAAGGAGCCTGGTGGGCTACAGTCCATGGGGTCACAAAGAGTTGGACAAGACTGAGTGACTTTACTTCGTTTTAATAAATAATTTTACCTTTCTTACCACTGTTTTCACTTTCTGGTATTTATTTTGATCTGTAAAAATAAAATCCAGGAGAAAAATTCAAGACATGTGTTTATTAAAAGAAATCTTAGTGTAAACTTGAAGTTGTCATTTTGTTCGTAGCAAATAGATTTTAGGTATGTAAGATACCTATAGATTATATTCCAATAGCTATCCTTTTTCATACTTTAGATATGTAGACCTATACACATCCCAGTAGAAAGAACATTCATTGATGTACCAATCAGGAATACATTTTTTTGTGTATATGTATGAACATGTGTGCATGTATATATATAATTTATATATTGATGAAATGTCACATACACGTCTTACTGGTCATGAAAATAAGCTTATGCATTCAAACCCAAGATCTAGAGGACAGAGGCTCAAAGATGCGCTTAGGTAGGCTATGACTAAATTGCAACAATTTACATTTTCTAAGAAGATTTGGAGTTTATGGGCTTCTTTTAGAGAAAGCTGTGACCCAATTTAGAAACCACTTTTCTAGAATAAGTCAGGTAGTAGAACTAGATAATGTCCCTCTCCCTTCCTTTTAGGATTCTTAGATTTAATTTTCTACGTGCTCAAGCTTTTAAAGTCTTAGAGATCTCAGGAGGGTAGAAAAAACTGGCTTTGTATAGAAAATAAGCAATAATGATAAACATACAGAGAGTCAGTATAATTTCTAGGCCAAGTAGAGATTTTGCTAAACCAGTGGCTTTGTTTTGATCAGGTTGCTGCTGCGACTTTCATATATGAAGCTTCAGTGATTGTAGCTTTATAAAATGAGCCGTTATGCTTCTCCCATTTCTCTTCTCGGTGTGTATTTGAGTAACCATATATGTTTGTGTGTGTGAGGAGACCTTGTGTCAGCGTCTCTATGGACGTTAGGGCAATCCTGATCTGGAAATGCTTGTTCCATATTACTGAGTCCAGAGACTCAAGACAATATTCTATTCACTCATTTGACAATGTGACGTCGTCAGCAGTCTCAAGTTTTGTAGACCTACTCTTTAAAGATGGAGACATCTTACCTCTTGACAACTTTTTTTCTAATTTGTCTCCTGTCAGTCTACCTTTTATCTCATGTAAACATAACTCAGTAATGAAGGGACTCTGAATTAGTTGCAGCCTTGATGTTCATGAGACCTACTAGAGACACGATAGTGACTATTTAAGGATTTTTTTTAAAATTGTGGTGAAATACACATCACATGAAATTTGACATCTTAACCATTTTTAAGTTTATAGATCAGGGGCCTTAAGTACAGTCACTTTGTTGTGCAACTATAGAGTTTTTCAACAATGGGTTTTTCTATGCAAATATTTCTATTTGGCCAGAGATTTTCTCCCGGCCAAATTCAGTTCAGTTCAGTCGCTCAGTCATGTCCGACTCTTTGCAACCCCATGAATCGCAGCATGCCAGGCCTCTCTGTCCATCACCAACTCCCGGAGTTCACTAAGACTCACGTCCATCGAGTTGGTGATGCCATCCAGCCCTCTCATCCTCTGTTGTCCCCTTCTCCTCCTGCCCCTAATCTCTTCCAGCATCAGAGTCTTTTCCAATGAGTCAGCTCTTCACATGAGGTGGCCGAAGTACTGGAGTTTCAGCTTTAGCATCATTCCTTCCAAAGAAATCCCAGGGCTGATCTCCTTCAGAATGGACAGAAAACCATATATCTTGCTTATCCCAAGGACAATATAAGTAAAACATGTCTGTTAAAATAATATGTCTCCTAAAATCACTGAGTCTGAATTCAATTTTTACAGTAAAATAAAGACTCAACATTACAACTGCCACCAAATCTGTTACTAAATCTGTCACGATTCTAATTTCGCTACTGCATATCATCACACTGTGAATGCAGCCTTTCTTGTGGCAAATCCTCATGTTTCCCTTTTCTGTTTCCTAAGTAACCGTCTATTTTGAGGTTGGCTGTGAGACTGAAGGCACCACCTCAGCATGCTTGGTTCTCCCAATTCAGACCAACAGATGTTGATTGTCTGTTATGCTGAGATATGCTATCTCCAGTTTTCCTCAGTGTCATGGATTGCAGCCTCTGAAAGTGATTTTATACCTTATAAATAAAAAAATGGTTAGGAATTAAGAGCTCTAAAGATTTTAATTAGATATGACTCGAGAGGTAGGTAAGTTGTACTCTCCCCATTTTGTAGATACGGGGTCTGAAATGTAAAGGTGACATAATGGCATCAGGGTAGTAGCTTCCTGTAGAATGCTGCAGGGTCAGAATGCTAGACTGAGTCCAGCGCCCCTCTTAGACCCATGGGGGAGGTACGGCCACCGTTGGCCTAGGCAGAATTAGGGATTAGCATGTTTCTGCAACAAAGCACTCAACTCACATGTCTTGGAGTTTTGAAACATAATTGAATCCAGTGAGAAAGAGATACTGTCCATATGGGTTTTCAATATGTTTCATAGAAATAGCTTTGCAAAACTTTATTAATATAGTTATTGTAGAATTGTAACTTTCAAGGGTGAAGGTTTTACCGAAAGTCCCTTAGCCTCATTGATTCAAATGTTTATTTTTAAAAATTGAAGATAAAGGTTGTGTTCAGGGTGCTTCTTAGCATAATGCAGTTAATAGTGTTGAGCTTTGTATGATTTTTCCAAAAGATCTTTATCAGTCTTTAACAGATTTTGGTCCTAGAACATAAGATCAATGAGCTTTATCTGACAAAATTTTGTAAATGGACACTACTTTCTGTCCAATGGCAAGTCTTCCTTTCAAGCAGACAGACCTTAAGTAATTTACTTGATAGTGCCTTTATTGGCTCTGGTTTAACCCGCTACCCTTGCTCCTCTCTGAGGATGCTTTGAATGAGAATATCCTTTGACATTTNAAGTACTGGAGTTTCAGCTTTAGCATCATTCCTTCCAAAGAAATCCCAGGGCTGATCTCCTTCAGAATGGACAGAAAACCATATATCTTGCTTATCCCAAGGACAATATAAGTAAAACATGTCTGTTAAAATAATATGTCTCCTAAAATCACTGAGTCTGAATTCAATTTTTACAGTAAAATAAAGACTCAACATTACAACTGCCACCAAATCTGTTACTAAATCTGTCACGATTCTAATTTCGCTACTGCATATCATCACACTGTGAATGCAGCCTTTCTTGTGGCAAATCCTCATGTTTCCCTTTTCTGTTTCCTAAGTAACCGTCTATTTTGAGGTTGGCTGTGAGACTGAAGGCACCACCTCAGCATGCTTGGTTCTCCCAATTCAGACCAACAGATGTTGATTGTCTGTTATGCTGAGATATGCTATCTCCAGTTTTCCTCAGTGTCATGGATTGCAGCCTCTGAAAGTGATTTTATACCTTATAAATAAAAAAATGGTTAGGAATTAAGAGCTCTAAAGATTTTAATTAGATATGACTCGAGAGGTAGGTAAGTTGTACTCTCCCCATTTTGTAGATACGGGGTCTGAAATGTAAAGGTGACATAATGGCATCAGGGTAGTAGCTTCCTGTAGAATGCTGCAGGGTCAGAATGCTAGACTGAGTCCAGCGCCCCTCTTAGACCCATGGGGGAGGTACGGCCACCGTTGGCCTAGGCAGAATTAGGGATTAGCATGTTTCTGCAACAAAGCACTCAACTCACATGTCTTGGAGTTTTGAAACATAATTGAATCCAGTGAGAAAGAGATACTGTCCATATGGGTTTTCAATATGTTTCATAGAAATAGCTTTGCAAAACTTTATTAATATAGTTATTGTAGAATTGTAACTTTCAAGGGTGAAGGTTTTACCGAAAGTCCCTTAGCCTCATTGATTCAAATGTTTATTTTTAAAAATTGAAGATAAAGGTTGTGTTCAGGGTGCTTCTTAGCATAATGCAGTTAATAGTGTTGAGCTTTGTATGATTTTTCCAAAAGATCTTTATCAGTCTTTAACAGATTTTGGTCCTAGAACATAAGATCAATGAGCTTTATCTGACAAAATTTTGTAAATGGACACTACTTTCTGTCCAATGGCAAGTCTTCCTTTCAAGCAGACAGACCTTAAGTAATTTACTTGATAGTGCCTTTATTGGCTCTGGTTTAACCCGCTACCCTTGCTCCTCTCTGAGGATGCTTTGAATGAGAATATCCTTTGACATTTCCTCTTTGTCTTTTTGTTTTCCAGAAAAATGTCTTAGGTTCATCTAGCAAAATTAAGATAAATAATTTTATTTTCATTATTTTTGTTTTATTCTACACTTCTTGTATGGAGATAATGCTCTTTATTGTATAATTCTGAAATCAGTTAAAGCCATCATTTATCTTATATCTTTTCAATTCTACTGATCAGAATGAATTCTCCATTTTTCAAGTGAAAAAACTCGGGCAACAAAGAAATATAAATACCTTTTCCCAAATTCTCAAAGAAAGAGAACGAGTAGAGTGAGGGTTATATGTATCTTTGAATCTCATGTACTGATTTGCATCAAACCATGCTTATTTGAAAGATGGTTTTCTTTTTTTTCTTCATTCATTAAAAGATTAGGTAGGGCAGTGCATGGTTCCAGGTGTTTAAAGTAAGAATCAAGAATCAAGAATGCTTGGTACTCTATATAAAGATTCTCAGTGCAATTCTTGACTTAGAAGTTCTGTGTTTCATTTTATTGGACCCCAAAACTAAAGGAAATGATTGCATATGTGTTGTATTTCCTGTCTATGTGTACAAGTTCCATAGTATCTTGCATTATAACTGTTTATATGTCCTCACCATCAACTATTGGAATATAGGTGCATGGGTAGGCAGCAGGACAGAAAAGATCTCTTCTCCTTCCCCACACCCTCCGGTTTCCCTCCCAACTTAGTGGAGTGTTGAATATGCATGACTGATAATGTAGAACCTCTCAAGTGGTTATTTCCTGTGTAGAAGGAATTCATTCATATCATGATTATTCTGCTGTTTTCTCATTAAAGCCATTCTTTGAGATCAGAATGTGAAGCCAAAGAGAGCTAACCAGTCACGTGGGGGAAAGTGACAGGAGCAGCATTTTGATATATTTGCTTTTTGGTTCATTTCAGTATTTAAATCTCAGATTTCCACTTAATATAACCCACTAAAATGGATGAATTGAATGAAAATGAATTTTAAAAGAAAACTATGAAATGGAAGGAGGGAAATATTAAGTCTCTTATTTTATTCTTTGTTTCTTGTTGATGATGATGCTAACCTTGTACAAGGAATACAGCTTGCTCACCGAGTTGTTTGTCCCCTTTATCTGTGTTGTTGGGTGAGGAATGGCCGCCCATGATCAGAAGTCACTGTCATGATAAACTGAGTGATGCCATTTGATAGACTGGGTACAGGCACCACAGGGTGTGAAATCTAGGTCATATCATAAACAGCCGTGTCCTGGGAACAAGAAGCTTGCTGGTTGTCATCTGTCTTGCACAAACAGCTCATTTTGGTGCTTGAAATTGTTTGTATAAATTGGCTCAAGTTTGAAGCTGAACTATATGAAATCGCCATTTTTGACCATTCTTTACCTAATATGACAATTTCACATTGTTCAGCTTGATACAAAATATAGTGAAATCTGTTTAAATTTCAGACTCTTACACTGTAATTTTAAACTTTTTTTTTAATTAAAAACCACTACCTGTTAAAAGCACATTGTATAGTCTAGGAGAATCTATAGTTACTAATAATACCTTTCACTTTCAGAAACAGTGTTATTAATGGCAAAAATTTCATTGGAGAGTAGAGTTAGATTCTAGGACTAAAGAAAAGAATTAAGGTACAAAAGCTAGAGTACTTAACTGTTTGTAACTTCACACTTAAATATAAGAGGATTTTTAAATTTATTTCCTACTAACCGAAGCCTGTCTTGTGCCAGCTGTTGAGAACAATCATATATGGAAGTGAAGCTGTATGTATTTGCTGGCCGTCTCCAGTTCAGAAGTGTCTTGTGAATCTCTGGTGTCGTGGATGCTCCTACAAATTTTGTGTTACGAGCTGGTAGTCCTCATTCTTATTAAGGGCAATGTGTTGCGTTGGAAAATCCAACTAGGTATTCACAATTGTAATATGGGAAATAGATTTAAAATCTTCTGATTAGAAAACTGCACTGGCAGGGGGAACTACACTTTACCTGGCTTTTGGTTAAGAAGGCACCATTTTAATTGAGAGTAGAATTTATTGGAGGCTTCTCAGGGTGCTCAGTGGAAAAGAATC
This sequence comes from Neotragus pygmaeus, assembly GCA_006410875.1. Classification (NCBI taxonomy): domain Eukaryota; kingdom Metazoa; phylum Chordata; class Mammalia; order Artiodactyla; family Bovidae; genus Neotragus; species Neotragus pygmaeus. The sequence goes on along the minus strand of SJYV01024637.1, from coordinate 1,164,112 downwards.
TGCCTGCCAATGCAGGAGACGTGGATTCAATCCCTGGACCAAGAAGATCCCTGGAAAGGAAATGACAGCCCACTCTAGTATTCTTGCCTGGAGAATCCCACAGATAGAGGAACCTGGAGGGCTGTAATCCATGGGATCACCAAGAGTTGAATACAACTTAGCGACTGAGCACGCACACACAATTTATTTCAAGTCACATTACTCTGAAATAAATGTGAAACTCCTGAGACTTCAGATTTAAATATCACCATTTGCTTTATATAGATCAGTTTCTTTCTCTTTAAATTCTATGTGATTTTATATATATATATAGTTTTCTACTTCAGTGTTTTTAGTTATTTTTGCCTCTCTAGGTGATTCTCCTCTCCCTATGTCCACCACTGCCCACAGCTTATTCTTTCCCTCATATCTTAACTACAGCTGCTTAAAAAGTTCTGGGATGCCATTACCACTCCCTGTCTGCCTTGGTATTCCCAGTGTGCTGGCAGTTTTTAAGTTGCTCATGCAAAACATTTCTGTCCAATCATGGTGGAAGAAGGAAAATACCATGGAGATGTGTCTGCAGCGTCATCAAGTCCCCTGATCTTACAGAGTATTGGAATGACCCAGGAATTCTCTGGAGTATACTGTTGCCAAATGAATAGCATGAAGAGGTAAAATGAATGTGTAGACTTAAGCAAAAACGGAGGAGAAAAGGATGGAATCATCATTAACGTTAGGAATAAAAGGGCAGATGTTAATCAGATATTTTCTGGTTAATACCAGCTTAAAGAAGCATACCTTTCTCTTTCTAAAGATTTGTGAGTTGCTTCTTGGGATATAAGTGAATTTATGCAATTCTTCACCTTTAAGTACAACATGCTTTGATTTCCATGTCCATCCCATTGTGGGTTGAGAGATGAATTCTGAAATCTCACGAAAAAACATATAGTTTACTCTTGGGAAGGTAGAGAAATGGTCTTAATTTGGAATTACTTTTGATGTTGTTCAGGGAGATTAGCACCTATTAGAGTCTATTCCTATTAAAATCAGAAATCTGAAAAAAAAAATTGTAAAAATAGAGGGATGGTGAATGTAAGTGTGGGGATCAACATAGGTCATGTCTAAAATTTAAAAATCCCTAACATATTGCATGTGTTTTCTATAGTGTATTATTTTTCTCAAAACATAAGAAATTAAATGTGTAGCATGGCACATGGCAAGAATCAATAAATACTTGTTGCTTGATGGAACACTATTCTCGTCTAAATGTATTAAGAACAAAGTAGGATTTTATGTTAATGATAATCATTTAAGGGGAACATATCCTGTTGGTAAAATAAATGTAGACTCATATTGTTTGCTTTTGCTATATTTGATGAAACCAAAAAAAAACAAACAAAAAACCCCACCTTTCTAAAAAGACTGCCAAATAGTGTCTCCACCATCTTTTGAATTTTAAAAAGTGAATAAAAATGTGAGGAGTTATTACTTGGCAAATGGTTTTTCTTCACAGTAGAAAAGCTTGTACAGGAATATTATCTAGAAGCTATTTGAAACTTTAAAAAGAGATATTGAAAATGAAATCAAATCAGAGAAATTTGCCTTTTTTGAAATGTTATAATTATTTAAATATGAGCATAATGTGAAAGTAAATAAGTGTAAGCTGCCCTTTCCCCAGAAGGCTTGTCTCTGTTTTATTTTTATTTTTTTTAAGGCTGTCTCTTTTGATTGGTTTTTGGGGGAGGCCTTTTTCCCAGAATAGATTCGCCTTTTAACAAGACTTTCAGCTCTCCACATTAGCATATAAAGTGAGCACTCATACTAGTGGTCCAGCTTCAAACATCTTTTCTGCTGCCACTAATGACTAGAGCACAGAAAATCATGAGCAGAAATAGGCTCCAAACATTTCCTACTGGTTACTGTCTGAACACCTTAAATATCACATACATATTTCTGATAGTAAAAGTAATACATATTGTAAGACACTTACAAAATGCAGAAAAGGATTAAGCTTATTTGTGAAAGTGAAAGTGACAGTTGCTCAGTTGTGTCCACCTCTTTGCGACCCCATGGACTATACAGTCTGTGGAATTCTCCAGGCCAGAATACTGGAGTGGGTAGCCTTTCCCTTCCCCAGGGGATCTTCCCAACTCAGGGATTGAACCCAGGTCTCCCACATTGTGGGTGTATTCTTTTCCAGGTGAGCCACAAGGGAAGCCCGTTTTTAAATCATCTATAATCCTACCATCTACATATATATCTGTTCACGTTTTGTGTGTGTGTGTGAACATACAGTTTTTAGAAACTGGTGTGTGCGTGTGTACAGATTTGTCATATTGTGGAATATGTGGTTTTGCAAGCTGTTTTCCATTTAGTGTCAGAAACATTTTTCTAAGATAGTTACAGTAAATATTCTCTTATTTGAAATTTCTGTCAATTTTATAGGCAAGAAAATGATGTTTTGCATTCATTTAATAACTGATGTTATTTCTTGCATGCTTGTTAGCCCTTTACTTTCGTGAATTACATGTTTATTTCTTGTGACATTTTCTAATGGTGTGTTTTTTTTAATATAGAAAATATATAATATCTATCATACATGGCCACATGTATAATAGGTATTTTAGATATTTTCCCATTTTAGCATTTTCAGTTTAATATTGTTATGGGTTTTTCTTTAAATCTTTGTTACAGTTCTTTAGTGATTTCAGAAATCCCCCTGGTTCAAAGAGTTGATTTGGGCCTGTTGGTGATTCACTCAGATCCACACTAAAATGGTCTCAGAGATGCGAGAATGACCTCTCAACTATAAGCTCATGAACTGTGAAGCCCTGATGAACCCTAAGTCCTGAGCTCTGGGGCACAGGGCAGCCTCGACGCTGGGTCAGGATTAAGCCAGCTCAGATGCGCATAGCCTGCTGATCTAACTAGGTCAGCCTGCAATGCCTCGGTGACAGACTGTGGGGCTATTTTTGTCGGTGTTTCTTCTGTGTATGAAAATTAGAATTGAGAAGAGCTACAGATGCTTCCCATATGGCTGCCATTAGTGAAATTATGTACCAAGGATTTAATTTGAAAACGAAGTAGGTACACTCACATTATTTAGAGGCTTAAAGATCTCTGTTTCCAGGACGGGTGCTGCATCTTAGTGTGAAGGCCTCTGTCCTGTCGTTGTTCTTCCAACAAGGGAACTTCCATTCTGGTGTTATGATTTTTCATAATAAAATATTTTATGATGGATTCGAATCTTATTTTTTTCTCTTTTCTTCCCTTGCCCTACAGAATTTTTTTTCCCCCCTAATAGATATTGTCTGGATTCTGCATACTTTTGGGGATTTCTCATGGCCTTTTCATGAACTTAGCTGATAGCTGCCCCAGTCTTTCTGACATCCAGAATTTAGGGGAAATTTTCATTTGCAATTAGTTATACTTGTTCTTAGAATGGCTTATTTGGATATAGCAGTGAACAGGCTGTGATGGTTTATCACTTTAATTGGTCCATTAGATGTACTTGATGTTTCACAAGGTTCTAGGAAGAAGAAAAAAAATTTTCATCCATAACAGACTTGTGGAGCCTAGTAATGGAGTTTAATGTCTATTTTTGAAAATGCATTATGGATTTGTATTTTAAAAATAATAATAATAAACTTTTAGTGGGATTAATCATTAGGTCATCAAATTTAGTTATGCTCTATTAAGGCAATCAGGTGACCTCTATATTTGATTTCCCCTAAATTCCTGATCAATATGCTATTCCAGTACGCTTGACCTACAAAGAGAATTTACTGCAACATAGTTTTCCTTTTAAGAGAAATGTCATGTTGAAATAGCATTATTTGTGTCTATTAAAGAGGAGCCTTTAACAATCTTAACTTTTAAACACTGTAATGACATTTGTAAATGTAACCCAGACTCGTAAAATGTAACCCAGACCTACCCCAGATTAATAAATATTGCCCCCCAAAAAGGCCTTTGGTCAAGTAAATTTGGGACACCCTTATTAAATTGGTTACTTACTAAGGGCTTCCTCACAACATTTAATGTATGTTGTAGTTCTTCAAAATAAGAATTATTTCATGCTGTTTTTCAAGTGCATTTACATCAGAACCCCAGTTGTGAGAAACATCACTCGAGGCACGCTCTTTAGCAATAGTATACGTTTTTAATAAGTGATTAAGAATATCATCATATGATTTACAGTTAAAGAATCACTTAAATAGTTAAGATTTCTTTATCTCCCAGTTTTTTAAGTATATAACTATCTATTCAAGCATATGCATACATAAAACATCACATAATAGATTAAGAAAACACTTCCTCTACCTTAAGGTGAAGTCGCTCAGTCGTGTCCGACTCTTTGTGACCCAGTGGACTGTAACCTACTAGGCTTCTCCGTCCATGGGATTCTTCAGGCAAGAATACTGGAGTGGATTGCCATTTTCTTCTCCAGGGGATCTTCCCAACCCAGGGATCAAACCCGGGTCTCCCACATTGGAGGCAGACGCTTTAACCTCTGAGCCACCAGGGAAGCCCTTCCTCTACTTTACACAAAGAATTTCTTTGTGTAAGTTATTGACAAAGGAAGCAGAGGAATTCAGTCTAAAATTTGATAGTTTAGCTGGCAAAGACAACATTAAATACATAAATCCTTATATACCGAATGTTCATTTCAGGGAAGAGAAGGAAATGGGGAGAAGGAAATGAGATTGTTTTCTGTAATTACAATTGGCTCTGATAATCATAACATGCTAAATGATGCTAAGATCCAACTAAAGTAGCTTGTATTCCCTAATTCAAAATCATGCTATTTTACTTTTTAAGAGAATATTTCGTTAGCTTTTATCTTTAGGGGAAAAGGTATGAAAAGCTTCTTCTTTTTTTTTTTTTTTTTGCTTTTTGTTTAACAACAGTTTTTGAGCCAGATTTGAGGTCTGTCTTGTTCCTGGGTGGGGAATGCTGATTTAGTAGAGCTGGACTTAGCTTTCAGAGCTTAGCTTGATTTAATAAGAATCTCAAGTCAATTGATGCATGGTGTCGGGAAATTGCTCCCTGAAATTCCCCCAGCTCATGTCCTGCTGCCCCGGATACCAGATTCCATTTCCTTCTGCCAGAAATGGCTAGCTAGTTTCACCCTCAAATTGCTCTTTGCTCAATTTTCCTATTTATTTTTAGCCAGTTTAACATTAAGCATATGAAAGATTTTTTTTTACCATCTGGTCAAAACAAATTGATTTTTTTTCTTCTGGAAGAAAAAAAGGTTAAAAATATCTGAGGGTGGACCACTGTATAAAGGAATAGATTTTTAAATTTTGTCTACATTTTATAGCAAGACAGTTGTAATTGGAAGGAAGAATAAAATAGGTAAGGTGCTTGCTTTTGCTGTGTATCTTATACTCTAATTTGAAGAAAATATTGTATATAGTATATTTTCAGAAAGCTTTGTGTTTTACATTCAGATTTTTCCAGTTTTAACTAATGTTCCTGTTAGTAAATGAGTCAAAAGTTACATTAATTTTTTTAAAACTATCAAGAACAAATAGGAATTCAGTAGCCTTGGTTTAAAAAAAAATTTTACCCCCTCATAGTGTCAGAACTACAGAAAAGCTGAAAAGTGTAGTCATAGTACTACTAGGAATTCCCATGTGCCCTTCACTCAGATTCTCCAAATATTAACATTTTGGAAGATTTCTTTTTAATCCTTTCTCTCTCCTTTTTAAAAGCAAGCATTGTCTTTTATATAACCATATGTGCTTATGTGTGTGTGTTCAGTCGCTCAGTTGTGTCCAGTTCTTTGTGGCCCCATGGACTGTAGTCCACCAGACTCCTCTGTTCATGGAATTTTCTTGGCGAAAATACTGGAGTGGGTTGCCATTTCCTCTTCCAGGGGATCTTCCTGACCCAGGGATAAAAAACCCACATCTCTTGCATCTCCTGTATTGGCAGACAGATTTTTTACCACTGCACCACCTGGGAAGCCCATTGCTGCAGCAGCTGCTGCTGCTGCTAAGTCGCTTCAGTCGTGTCCGACTCTGTGCCACCCCATAGACGGCAGCCCACCAGGCTCCCCCGTCCCTGGGATTCTCCAGGCAAGAACACTGGAGTGGGTTGCCATTTCCTTCTCCAATGCATGAAAGTGAAAAGTGAAAGTGAAGTCCCTCAGTCGTGTCCGACTCTTAGCAACCCCATGAACTGCAGCCCACCAGGCTCCTCCATCCATGGGATTTTCCAGACAAGAGTACTGGAGTGGGGTGCCACTGCCTTCTCCGGGGAAGCCCATTGCCATATTCCATTTATCACAGTTAAGATTATCACTGATAGAATAGTGTTGTCTAAACTACAGACCTTACTCATATTTCACCATTTATTCCAGAGATGTCCTTTATAGCAGAATATGAGCCAGGGTCATGCACTGTATTTAGTTATTGTGGTTGGTGACTCTCACTTCCTCCCAGTCTTTCTTTCTCTGAGTCAGTAGTTCATGCTACATTTTTAAAGCGTTCAAGCCAGTTATTTTTGTAGTATATTGTCAAATGGGGTTTGCCTGATGTTTCCTCATGATTGGATTTAGGTTGCATATTTCTGGCAGGTATGCCACAAAAGTGGTACTTAGTCCTCAGTTTATCCTACCACGAGTCACAGTGTTGATTTATCCCAATTCTGGTGATACCCTGCATCACTGTGTGAAAGTGATGTCTCCATGTTTCTCCACTATCAGCTTACTTATCTTGCTTTGTAATTAATAAATGTCTTGTGGGGAGGTACTTGAGGCTGTGTAAATATTCTCTTCTACCTCTTATATTCATCTCTTAGTTTTAGAATCAGTGATTCTTGCCTAAAATAGTTGGTTGCCAAATAGTAATTTTCTAATTCCCCATTCCCTCTCTTACTTGTTGACCAGTGTGGACTCATGGATGTTTATTTTGCTCTGTAGATTTGAACGCTGTTCTGTATTTATTCTGATGCTCAAACCGTCCCAGATTTGGCCAGTGGGATTCCTTTGAGGCTGGCTCCTCTGTCCTTTTGATGCATCTTTATTTTTCTTTGAGCATATCTTTCCCCTCTGGCACAAGATGTTTTTGACTCATCTTTCTTTGACTCAGCCTTGGAATCTGCCATTTTTTTAGGAGCCCTGGTTCGTTACAGTGGAAAATGATATTTTATAATCCAAGATTTGGGTGCTAGCTGTGCTCATGGCTGCAGGAATGTGCTAGCTGCACTCATGGTTACCTCTAGGCTGTCAGCAGACCAAGCTCTGTGAAATTGTGTGTATGTGTGTGTGTCTGTGTGTGTACCCAAGACATTGCATCATGGCATGTGGCTGACAATTACTATATTGGACAGTGCAACTCTGGAGAGTACTGACTTGCTTCATGTCACATAGATGCTAGTGACAGAAGCCACGCAGGATCTTTCAATAGTGCATACCAGATTAAATTGACTAGACCAGCTGTATCATATACCTTTTATAATAATCATAATTTTTAATGATTTTATTTATTTTTGGCTGTGTTGGGTCTGTGTTGCCGCTTGGACTTTTCTCTACTTGTGGCAACTGGGGGCTACTGTCTGGCTGTGGTGTGGTGGCTTCTCTTACTGAGAAGCATGGGCTCCCTGAATGTGGTCTTCAGTAATTGTGGCACATGGGCTCAGTAATTGAGGTTCCTGCGCTCTAGAGCACGGACTCCATAGTTATGGTTCATGGGCTATGTTCTGCGGCATGTGGGATCTTCCTGGATCAGGGATTGAACCTGTGTCTCCTGAATCAACAGACAGATTCATTACCACTGAGCCACCAGGGAAGCCTAATAATTGTAATTTTTTTATACCAAAACCTCTGGTACATTTTTTAACAGATTTCTTAAATCCCAGGAACTTCAACATGATGATCTGTAGCAGTATATTAAGAAAATTTAAAGACCAGTAACAACTCAAAGTTGACTTGTTTTCAGTACCTAATAGTAACTAATAGTCATAGCTATAATTTGAGCACTTGCTGTTTTCAACAGGATTGCTTTTTTTAGATCTAAAATGTACTGACAATACTTAAATTAGTACTAATACTTCCTCCAATAATGCTAATCCTCTTATAGGTTCAATGATATCACTTATGTTTACAGCCTTTAATAAATACTATGCCAAGATTTATTTTTATTTGTTTCTAATGAGAATAAGCAGTGCAACTCAATAATAATTCTTGGACAGTGTTGGTGAGAGGAAATTGGTAACGCCATCCAGGAGATTATTTTCGGTGCTAGGTTTCAAAGCTTTAGAACCATTCCTAACTTTGAGCAGTTCCCTTTACAATCTAATGTACAATTCAAGTTTATGTATAAAGACATAGTAAAAAATCAGAAAAGCTTGAATGTACAAGAAGATGCAAAATAGAGAAAAATAATATGATAGTGTCTTGGCTTATCACGTCACAAATTTTACCTTTTGATGTTTTTGAAAAAAAGGTTTTATTGAATGAAAGATTCTTTAAATTCTGTAGTGCATTGTGGTTTTCAAAAGTTTCACTTACATGGTTTCATATAATCCCATATTAACCCGTTTTCTCACTACCTCTGGGCTGCCCCTTCCCCTACCCTCTCCCCAGTGATAACCACTACTTTATTCTCTTTATCTGTGTCTGCTTCTTTTTTGTTTATTCACTACTTTGTTGTCCTTTTTAGATTCCATATATAAGACAATAAAGTATTTGTCTTTCTCTGTTTGACTTACTTCACTTATTATAATACCTTCTAAGTCCACGTGTTGTTGCAAATGACAAAATTTCATTCTTTTTATGGCTGAGTAGTATTCCATTGTATTTGTATACCACATCTTCGTTATCCATTCATCTGTTGATGGACACATAAGGTATTTTCCATAGGATGGCAGTTACAAACAATGCTGCTATGAACATTGGGGTTTGTGTATCTTTTTCAATTAGTGGAGCGCTTGGGGGTTTTTTGGGGGGAGCGGAGGGCGTGTATATATACTCAGGAGTGGAATTCCTGGGTCATATGGTAATTCTCTTCTCCTCAAGCTTGTTTGATCCTTAGTCAGCTCTGTCTTAATAGATGTTCAACCAAATGCCTAAGTGTCATGTTTCGTTTTTCCCTCCACATCGAATCCATCAATGAGTCCTGTTGGCATTACCTCCAAAATATATCAAACCTGTCTACTTATATCCATCACCATTCCTGGTACAAGTCATATGTGCTCACCCCAGATTATGTCATTAGTAACTGAGCTGGTCTTGCTCTTCCATGGACACCTCAGCCCCCAGTCAATGTCCTTCTGCACAGCAGCTAGTGATCTTTTAAAATTATAGATCTGATTCTAGCTCGTCTCTGCTTAAAACTTGTCACTTGCCAATGGCTGGCTTCTCATCGATTTTAGTATAAAATCCTTATTATGAACTACAATCAGAATCTTCCCTGATGGTTCAAGTGGGTAAAGAATCCACCTACAATACAGGAGACACAGTTTCTATCCCTGGGTTGGGCAGACCCCCTGGAGGGGGCAATGTCAAGCCGCTCTAGTGTTTTTGCCTGGGAAATCCCATGGGCAGAGGAACCTGCTACAGTCCAAAGGGTTGCAAAGAGACAGACACAACTTAGTGATACATTTGGATTTTTCATGAGCTACAGTTCGCTGCTTTTCTTCCTTCTCACCACATTGTAATCCAGTTGATTTTCTTTTCATTCTCTTAATCTTCATTGCTCACCCTGCTTCAGGACCTTTACACTTACTCATCCTTCTGTCTCTCTTTGAAACTCCCTTTCCTTGGCTTTTGGGCTGAGTGGATCCTCCTTAACCTGCTGCGCTGCTACTTCCTCAGAAACCCCTCCCTGCTCCTTCTACCTAACATCTCCTGTCCTACTCCATTATTGTTTTGTTGACAATATTGATCTTATTTATCGATCTCTTATCTCATGTATTGTTCATCTACATCCATGGGGTGGAAGAGTCTTGAAGAACAGTGCCTGGCACATAGCAAGTACTTGTCAGATAACAAATGAACTAGTGACTGTATTGCTACTGTCTGAGGATACGGTGGAAAAGGCTCTTTGGTGAAATGTATCACTTAAAAATTCAAAACCATTTAAAAACGTTCCTAACCAAATGTCTATCTAGTCAAGGCTGTGGTTTTTCCAGTAGTCATGTATGGATGTGAGAGTTGGACTGTGAAGAAAGCTGAGTGCCGAAGAATTGATGCTTTTGAACTGTGGTGTTGGAGAAGACTCTTGAGAGTCCCTTGGACTGCAAGGAGATCCAACCAGTCCATTCTGAAGGAGATCAGCCCTGGGTGTTCTTTGGAGGGAATGATGCTTAAGCTGAAACTCCAGTACTTTGGCCACCTGATGCAAAGAGCTGACTCATTGGAAAAGACTCTGATGCTGGGAGGGATTGGGGGTAGGCGGAGAAGGGGATGACAGAGGATGAGATGGCTTGATGGCATCACTGACTCNGGGGGTGGGGAGAATAATTTTATTTTATTTTGTTTTTTTTTTAAATTTATTTTAAGTGGAGGCTAATAACTTTACAATATTGTGGTGGTTTTTGCATTACATTCACATGAATCAGCCGTGGGTGTACATATGTTCTGCATTCTGACCCTCCCTCCCACCTCCCTCCCCATCCCATCCTCAGGGTCATCCCAGTGCACTAGCCCTGAGCATCCTGTCTCATGCATTGAACCTGGACTGGCGATCTGTTTCACATAAGATAATATACATGTTTCAGTGCTATTCTCTCCAATCATCCCCTCCTCGCCTTCTCCCACAGAGTCCAAAAGTCTGTTCTTTACATCTGTGTTTCTTTTGCTATCTTGCATATAGGTAATTATTACCATCTTTCTAAATTTCATATATATGTGTGTTAATATACTGTATAGGTGTTTTTCTTTCTGATTTACTTCACTCTGTATAATAGCCTCCAGTTTCATCCACCTCATTAGAACTGTTTCAAATGCATTCTTTTTAATGGCTGAGTGTGGGAAATAGATGGGGAAACAGTGGAAACAGTGTCAGACTTTATTTTGTTGGGCTCCAAAATCACTGCANATTTTTTTTCTAAAATATCATTCTAAAAACTGAATTAAAATGCCAAAAGTTTAAAATAAATTTAATTAGCAAACAGCCTAGGCAAGTAACAATTCAACTTATTTTAGGAAAAAATTTGAACAGGTTCAGTTCACTTCAGTAACTCAGTCACGTTTGACTATTTGCAACCAGGCTTCCCTGTCCATCACCACTCCTGGAGCTTACTCAGACTCATTTCCATCGAGTTGGTGATGCCATCCAACCATCTTATCCTCTATCATGCACTTCTCATCCAGCCTTCAATCTTTCCAGGCATCAGGGTCTTTTCCAATGAGTCAGTTCTTCACATCAGATGGCCAAAATATTGGAGTTTCAGTTTCAGCATCAGTCCTTCAAATGAATATTGAGGACTGATTTCTTTAGGATGGACTGGTTGAATCTCCTGGCAGTCCAAGGGACTCTCAAGAGTATTTTCCAACACCACAATTCAAAAGCGTCAATTCTTCAGTACTCAGCTTTGTTTATAGTCCCACCTCACATCCAAACATGACTACTGGAAAAAACATAGCCTTGACTAGAAGGACCTTAGTCAGCAAAGTAAGGTCTTTGCTTTTTAATATGCTGTCTAGGTGGGTCATAGCTTTTCTTCCAAGGAGCAAGCGTCTTTTAATTTCATGACTGCCATTACCATTTGAAGTGATTTTGCAGCCCAAGAATATAAAGTCTTTCACTGTTTCCACTGTTTCCTCATCTATTTGCCATGAAGTGATTGGACTGTAGCCATGATCTTTGTTTTCTGAATGTTGAGTATTAAGCCAACTTTTTCACTCTCCTCTTTCACTTTCATCAAGAGGCTCTTTAGTTCTTCCCCTCCTGCCATACGGGTGGTGCCATCTGCATATCTGAGGTTATTAATATTTCTCCCAGCAATCTTGATTCCAGCTTGTGCTTCATCCAGCCTGGCATTTCTCATGATGCATATAAGTTAAATAAGCAGGGTAACAATATACAGCATTGATGTACTCCTTTTCCAATTTAGAACTAGTTTGTTGTTCCATGTCCAGTTCTAATTGTTGCTTCTTGACCTGCAGGCAGATCAGGTGGTCTGGTACTCCTAACTCTTTCAAAATTTTCTAAAGTTTGTTGTGATCCACACAGTAAAAGACTGACCTAGTCTGGCTTGGATAATTTTGAGCATTACTTCGCTAGCATTTGAGATGAGTGCAATTGTGCTGTAGTTTGAATATTTTTTGGCATTGCCTTTCTTTGGGATTGGAATGAAAACTGACCTTTTCCAGTCCTGTGGCCACTGCTGAGTTTTCCAAATTTGCTGACGTGTGAATGCAGCATTTTCACAGCATCATGCTTTAGGATTTTAAATAGCTCAACTGGAATTCCATCACTTTTACTAGCTTCATTCATTTTTTTTTTTTACTTGCACAAATATATTTTATTATCATATACAATCTGTACTCTTAATTCAACTGCCTTTTACAAAAGAGTTAGCCAAATTTTTCCTCTAATCAAGCAAAAAAAAAAAAAAAACTAGTAACAATATGTGAAGATTATAATGCAAATATATTTTATAGAGCAATTTTAAAGTTTTAATATTTTATTCTTGGAAGATATCATTGGCATATTTAGTTCAGTTCAGTTCACTTCAGTCGCTCAGTCGTATCCGACTCTTTGCGACCCCATGAACTGCAGCACGCCAGACCTCCCTGTTCATCACCATCTCTCGGAGTTCACCCAGACTCACGTCCCTCGAGTCCGTGATGCCATCCAGCCATCTCGTCCTTGGTCATCCCCTTCTCCTCCTGCCCCCAATCCCTCCCAGCATCAGAGTCTTTTCCAATGAGTCAACTCTTCGCATGAGGTGGCCAAAGTGTCATCTGCATATCTGAGGTTATTGATATTTCTCCCACCAATCTTGATTCCAGCTTGTGTTTTTTCCAGTCCAGCGTTTCTCATGATGTACTCTGCATAGAAGTTAAATAAGCAGGGTGACAATATACAGCCTTAACGTACTCCTTTTCCCTATTTGGAACCAGTCTGTTGTTCCATGTCCAGTTCTAACTGTTGCTTCCTGACCTGCATACAGATTTCTCAAGAGGCAGGTTAGGTGGTCTGGTATCTCCATCTCTTTCAGAATTTTCCACAGTTTATTGTGATCCACACAGTCAAAGGCTTTGGCATAGTCAATAAATCAGACATATTTAGTAGCTGGTATGATTTCAGAAATATGTAGTTATGTATAACATCAAAATGTCCCTCTTAGTTTTTATAAGATTTATAGAAAAATGACTCACACACTATATGTCTTCAAAATAAAATTTTGACCTAAGATTTCATCATAATTAATACAGGAGTAATAATGATTATATAAACATCTACCATTTGCCTAAATCGCAAACTATCCCAGAAATGTTTTAGGATCATGCAAGGCCAAAATTTAAGGAATAACTTGTGGGCACTAAATTTTCTAAATATGAGAAAATAATAAAAAGAAACCATAAACAGAAATGGTCTATTTTACAGTCCATGGGGTCACAAAAGACCTGGGCACCGCCACAAGCAGCTCTGTTTAACTGTAATAACTAGCACAGCATTTTTTTCTAATGTAACTAGTCCAAAATAGACTAGCTTCATTCATAATGATGCTTCCTAAGGTCCACTTGACTTCGCATTCCAGATGTCTGGCTTTAGATGAGTGATCACACCATCCTGGTTATCTGGGTCCTGAAGATCTTTTTCATACAGTTTTTCTGTGTATTCTTGCCACCTCTTCTTAATAGCTTCAGCTTCTGTTCTGTCCATACTATTTCTGTCCTTTATTGTGTCCATCTGTGCATGAAATTTTCCTTTGGTACTCTAATTTTCTTGAAGAGATCTATAGTCTTTCCCATTCTATTATTTTGCTCTATTTCTTTGCACTGATCACTGAGGAAGGATTTCTTATCTCTCCTTGCTATTCTTTGGACCTCTGCATTCCCTTTTCTCCTTTGCCTTTTGCTTCTCTTCTTTTCTCAGCTATTTGTAAGGCCTCCTCAGACAACCATTTTGCCTTGTTGCATTTCTTCTTCTTGGGGATAGTCTTGATCACTGCCTCTTGTACAACGTTACAAACCTTCATCCATAGTTTTTCAGGCACTCTGACTTTCAGATATAATCCTTTGAATCTATTTCACTTCCACTGTATGATTATAAAGGATTTGATTTAGAATATACCTGAGTGGTCCGGTGGTTTTCCCTATTTTCTTTTATTTAAGTCTGAATTTGGCAATAAGGAGTTCATGATCTGAGCCAGTAAGCTCCTGGTCTTTTTTTGCTGAGTATATAGAGCTTCTCCATCTTTGACTTCAAAGAATATAACCAATCTGATTTCTTTATTGACCATCTGGTGATGTCCATATGTAGAGTCTTCTCTTGTTTTGTTGGAAGAAGGTGTTTGCTATGACTGGTGCGTTCTTTTGGCAAACTCTGTTAGCCTTTGCCCTGCTTCATTTTGTACTCCAAGGCCAAATTTCCCTGTTACTCCAGGTAGCTCCTGACTTCCTAGTTTTGCATTCCAGTCCCCTATAATAAAGAGGACATCTTTTTTGGGTGTTAGCTCTAGAAAGTCTTGTAGGTCTTCATAGAACCATTCAACTTCAGCTTCTTCAGCATTACTGTTTGGGGGACAGTCTTGGATTGCTGTGATATTGAATGGTTTGCCTTGGAAACGAACAGAGATCACTCTGTCGTTTTTGAGATTGCATCCAAGTACTGTATATCAGACTCTTTTGTTGACTATGATGGCTACTTCATTTCTTCTAAGAGATTCTTGCACAGTACAAGATATATTGGTCATCTAAATTAAATTCACCCACTCCAGTCCATTTTAGTTCACCGATTCCTGAAATGTTGATGTTCACTCTTGCCATCTCCTGTTTCATCATTTCCAATTTGCTTTGATTTGTGGACCAGCATTCCAGGTTCCTATGCAATATTGCTCTTACATCAGACTTTGCTTCCTTCACCAGTCATATCCACCAGTGGGCATTGTTTTTACTTTGGCTCTGTCTCGCCATTCTTTCTGGAGTTATTTCTCCACTGATCTCCCATAGAATATTGGGCACCTACCAACCTAGGGAGTTCATCTTTCAGTGTTCTATCTTTTTGCATTTTCATGCTGTTCATGGGATTCTCAGGGCATGAATACTGAAGTGATTTACCATTCCCTTCTCCAGTGAACCACATTCTGTCAGACCTCTCCACCATGACCTGCCCATCATGGGTGGCCCTACACTTCATGGCTTATAGTTTCATTGAAACAGGTTAATAAGCATTTATAGGGAGTTATTAGAAGCTTATATTAAACCAGTGGATTTATATAAAGGAAAATGATTCACCTTTGTTTTAGAGAGCTAAAGAAGAAGTTATGAGTCTAATTCTTCCTGAGTAAATGAAATGCACCAACAGAAATTCAATATACCAAACAGCTTATTTCAGCATATAGAAATTGAATATTTGGTAATTGAATTCAGATTTTATCAACAAATTGTTTCAGGATTCATGATATCTATGTGATAATATAGTTATATAACAGGACTGTATTCAAGATTTTTAACAAATAACCTCACAACACTGATTAGGAAATTTTTTAAAAATCCAGTGACTTTGTCCATGATCTGAAATGCTCTAAATCCATCATTGACCACATCTTTAGCCATAATCCTAAACTGCATTTGTTTCTACCAGATTTATTTGAAATAGTGGAAACAATTTTACTCAAAACTAAAAATACTTACAATTGGAAATGGAGAATATCTGAAGGGACAATGGGAGTAGAAAAAGTGTGATGGAGTGGAGTGAGCAACATGTACACAGACATGCTATAAGTCTTGTGAAACAGCAAGATGTGGGCTGCAAATTTTCTTTTGAGCTGTGTAGCAGCCAACCCATAAGGGATAAGTGAATTATTTACATGACACACCATGTTCATAAAGCAAAAAATTAATTATTTGAAAGGATCACTGGCAATCTTAATAATGAGACCAGAGACATAATTCTTCCTTACTTTCATACTCTATATGATGGGATACAGTCTGCTGAAACATTTCTGTAATAGAGGAATGGATATTATCAAGTTCCTATGCCCATTTCAATGGATATTAATTACATAATGCTAAATTTTAAGGCAGCAAAAAGATATGAGCCCAGTATGCACATTCTTCATGAATTAATTTAAGAATAAAATCAGATTATTTGCAAAAAACAGATTTTTAACTGTGCAACTTTCTGATATATTCAAAAATTGTTAGTTTTTATACTTGTACTTTTTGAAAAGATTTTTTCAAGTAGATTAATTTATGTAAGTCTTTATTCAATGTGTGACAATATTGCTTATGTTTTGGCTTTTGGGTATGAAGCACATGGGATCTTAGCTCCCTGATCAGGGATAGAACTTGCACCCCTTGCCTTTGGAAAGCCAAGTTTTAACCTCTGGATCACCAGGGAAGTCCCTATACTTTTAATTTTGAAAATTATTACGCATTAAGATCTTTGAGATTACACTCACTGAGAAATTCTAGAACAATTCCAAATGATTTGAAACTCACTGGAGTTGGAGTTTCAAATCCAGACTAATTTGTATTCCAGACCTTGATTAAAAAAAAAAAAAGTAGATAAAATAAGTAGATGCATGGTCCATATACACCCTCCACTAGATTTAAGAGTCACTCCAACACACAGAGAAATGAATGAACAAGTCTCCAAAATTCTATGCCAGTAAGCATGAACAGGGCTTCCCTGGAGGCTCAGTGGTAAATAAATCACCTGCCAATGCAGGAGATGTGTGTTCCATCCTTAGGTTGGGATGATCCTCTGGAAAAGGAAATGACAACCCACTCCAGTATTTTTACCTGGAAAATCCTGTGGTCAGAGGCCTGGTGGGCTACAGTCCATGGGGCCCAAAAAGAGTCAGACACAACTTAGCAACAAAGCATGAACAGAGTGTTTTTATTTGAAAAAGAAATTAAAGTGAGCTTTAGGAAGGGTTTTGTGATCCTGATACGATGTTAATAAATATATAAGATTTTGAATGCTACAATTTGGTGGTGAGTTCTGGAAGATAACTGTGTTTTAAGACCATCTCCTTAATTATGGTGTTAACTTGCCAGATAATTTCAACTGTACAGCATTTATCAAAGGGATGCCTTGATTTTGTCCTGTTGTTAATTAAAATATTTTATTTATATAAATAAGACCATATTCTCCACATTTGTTGTTGTTGTTGTTTGTATCTAAGTTAAGTCATGTCTGACTCTTCTGTGAATCCACGGACTGTCGCCCACCAGGCTCCACTGTCCATGGGATTTCCCAGACATGAATACTGGAATGGGTGGCCATTTCCTTCTCCAGGGGATCTTCCCAACCCAGGGATCAAATCTGTGTCTCTAATATTGGCAGGTGGGTTCTTTACCACTGAGTCATTAGGGAAACCCCTGTTCTCTGAATACAAAATGCTTTATACATATATAAATTCAACATTCATTTAATGACTATGTCATAGATTGATAATAGAAGTACTTAGTTACCATTTGCTATAATTTTATAGTGTGCCAGAACAGGTACTATTGTAAGCAAGTATTAAATAATTTAATCTTTGAAATCACTCTATGAAGTAGATACTATTTTTACCTCAATTGAAAGATGAGGAAACTAAGTTACAGACTGGCTAAGCCACTTGAGCAAAGGCAAAATTTTCTAAGTGACTTAGCCAAGGTTTAAACCCAGGCAATCTAAATCCAAAGCAAGTTTTCAGAACTCATTCAAACCATAGTGGCATGTGACTTGTTCCTTCACAGAGCTATCAGGGAAATAACTATATTTAATAAGTAACTTCAATAAAAACATGTTTGATGTGGGGACTCACAGTAGGAAAACTAAATCTTTAAAAAGAAAAAGATGAAGACAAAGTTTAAGAAGAAGAAAGCCTGAAAAAAGAGGNAAGCTGAGTGCCGAAGAATTGATGCTTTTGAACTGTGGTGTTGGAGAAGACTCTTGAGAGTCCCTTGGACTGCAAGGAGATCCAACCAGTCCATTCTGAAGGAGATCAGCCCTGGGTGTTCTTTGGAGGGAATGATGCTTAAGCTGAAACTCCAGTACTTTGGCCACCTGATGCAAAGAGCTGACTCATTGGAAAAGACTCTGATGCTGGGAGGGATTGGGGGTAGGCGGAGAAGGGGATGACAGAGGATGAGATGGCTTGATGGCATCACTGACTCGATGGACATGAATCTGAGTGAACTCTGGGAGTTGGTGATGAACAGGGAGGCCTGGCGTGCTGCGATTCATGGGGTCACAAAGAGTCGGATATGACTGAGCGACTGAACTGAACTGAACCAAACCAAAGATTCAGCAATTCTGTTTTAGAATTTGTCCTTCAGACATTGTTAAGATTTGTGAAACTCTATAGTCAACCTTGTTTATAATATCAAGGAATTAGAAACAACTTAAAAGTTTGAGAGTCCACTACATATATTGTGGTATTTCAGTATTGTGCAGCCATTAATAATGGTGTATTTGGAACATAGTTGACCTGGAAAAATGTCCAGAGTATAAAATAGATTCCAAGATAATATTATGGAAAAAGCTTCCTTTTTTTTAATGTGCAAATTAAACATTAAAAAATCTTTGGGAGCAAATGACTAAAATGGTAACAGTGGTAATGTCTGAATTTTGAGATTGCAACTTATCTTAAATATTTTGTGCTTATTTTTATTTTCTGTTTTCTACACTTAATATCATCTAATTTATAATCTTCTGAAATATACACTCCAATAGCACTGAAATTGACTTATAAAACTAGAAGCTACGTAATTGTAGTTTAGTATGTTTCTTGAGCTTCAGTTACCCAGAGAGCCTTTGAAGGGGTAGATGGATGAGTCTGATAACTCCCTCTGAAGGCAGTGCTGTTAGAGAAGTGTAATTGATGTGCTTGTGGCTTAGGATGAGGGCAAGCTCTTCTGTCTGGGAGAATCCAGATAGAATTCATAGAGGATGAGGGTATTTGCCTTGCTTCTTAACAGAGATGACTGAAGAGACATTCCACAGAGGAAGAAGAAGTAGGCAGGAAAGGGAAAGAAAAGGAAATCCCAAGGCATGTCGAAGGGACAGCAAATGCATCCATTTTATAAAAGCATGGGCTATCTGAGGGAGCTGTGGGAAAAAATTCTCAAAGTCGGGGGAAACATTGCCGTGCTGTAATTGGGAAGGTAACTGGGAGACATGATAGATGCTTGAGCAGGGGAATGATAAGCTGCTGGAGCCGGTTTTTAGGCAACTAGTCTGATGGAGCATAGGAATTAAAGAGGAGAGACTGGCAGTGGCGAGACCGGCTTTGAAGCCTGACGGTGGAGACAAAGTGGTGACGCTGGTTTCAGATCAGCTGTCTGCCCGTGTGTCACGTGTGCGTGCACCACGTGCTCACTCATGTCTGACTCTTGGCGACTCAATGGACTAGCTATAGCCCGCCAGGCTCCTCTGTCCATGGGATTTCTCAAGGAAGGGTACTGGAGTGAGTTGCCATTTCCTCCTCCAGGGGGTCTTCCTGACGGAGGGATTGAACCCAAATCTCCTGTGTTTCCTGCATTGCAGGGGGATTCTTTACCCGCTGAGCCACTGAGGTTTTCCAAGTAGACTAAACTCTATTCTGTGTGATAGCAGAAAGCTGCAAAACTTGAATAATCTTGTTTCCTAGTGATTTGCCACAGTGCCATAAATCTTTTATAGTCTTGATCTTGCATGTAAATTAGATTATAAAATAAGAATTTGTACTTTGGATATATCACACTTGAAATTTTTACATCCCTCCATTCCCCAACTTCTTTATGACATTTCTTCTGAGGACGGTGTAATGTCTGGAGCTGGAAAGTGGGAGAGGAGTGAGTGCTCCTAGTCTGGATGGAATATAGTCATTCTTCAGTATCCACGGGGGCTTGGTTCTAGGACACACACCTGGCTTCAGGGATATCAGAATCCACAAATGTGCAATTTCCTGATATTTAATGGCATAGTATTTGCATAACCTAGCACATCCTCTGTATAGTTTAAATCACCTTTGATTACGTATAATGCCTAATACAATGCAAATGATAAGTAAATAGTTATAAATACAATGCACAATATGTGGCAAATTCAAGTTTTGCTTTTTGAAACTTCCTGGATTTCTTTTTTGGGGGATGATTTTCTGTGTGGGGTTTGTTGAATCCACGGATATAGAACGTGCAGCTATAGAAGGTTGACTGTACAAAAAAAGGAAACATCAAATTGTTTTTGGAAATTCATAGTTGTGTTTTACAAGAGTTCCTTGCATGTATGGATATATATTTTAGTTCTCTGCAATAAAACCTTTGACATTTTGGCTCCAGATTCTGAAGGCAAATACCTGAAAGATTGCATTGGTTTGGGTTGAGAAAATTAACAAATATCCCTTTAGAAACTAGGTCAAGTTCCTTATTTTAATTTCTGATCTAATTCAGGACTCCAGCTGTCAGACTGCCCCATTAATCCTCTACTGGCAGTGAAATCCTCTCTAAAATACATTGTAATTAACTTGCAGAAATTGACAGCAAAAGATGGAAAGTTCAGATGATATTTGTTTATAAATTTCCCACATGGAAGAGGACATTTAAATTTTTGAGAAGTCATTAAAAATACTTAGAGAATTTTGGCAGAGACTTTTTTTTTCCCCACTGAAAAATAGCTGACCCTTTTTAGCAGTTTCAGCACCCAAAATCTAGATCTGAAAACTTGATTTTGCTAAAGTATTTAGTATTAGAACTGTTGCTTCAAGCGTAGCAATTTTTTTTTGTTACAATTATCCTTAAACCAGCGTGCTTAACAAGTGCCACAGGAAAACTGGTTATAGCTGGTGACATGCCTAGAGTGAGGTAGGAAGAGGCTTGAGCAAGTTTGATTACAGCTAAGGGGAGAGATTTCAGTGTAAACTAAAAGTATCTCATTCATTTGTTAAGTATAGCTTTGTCCATTCCTGGGAAGTGTTGACATGAAAGAAAATTGTTTCCACAATTTGAGGTCGTGGAACATTCCAGGGCGGTGCAAATATGGATTTTGAGAAACAGACAAGCATGCTATAACATACTTCCCAAAAGAAAACATTTGTGTGTGGAGTACGTTTTTAACTGAATTGAGTAAGTTTTCCTAAATAACCAATTCTTGTAGCTTTTGCCACTGTCCAAGGTACTAATAAATAGGGGGCTGAAAAGCAGAATTTTCTTCTTCCAGGATCTTAAAGTTTATGGCCTCTGAGGACAACCTAAATGGGAAAGAGAATGAGCCAAGATATCTATTGGGAAGGAAAAGAAAACAGTGCTGGTCACTATATAACGGTTGAAATTAACAAATATTCTCCCAAAGCCTACTACTTGCTGAACCCAAAGGAAATGGGGAAAAAACAGGTTTTAAGATAAAGAAGGGGTCTTGGAAAAAGTGGTAGGCTACAATATTCCTAGACTGATATTGGGGTTAGAAGCAGTTCACGTATTTTCAAATAAGACTGGCCATGCTTAAATCAATTTGTGGAAGATAATGAGCTGAGGAACTGGGTCTTTTAATGAATTATGTATAACAAATCTGATTTGTAGCTATTGAAAACTTCAACAGAAAGCATAGATTCCTTTATAAAATGAATCTGCTTTTACTTTTCAACTAAATATGAAACAAATGAAATCTATTTCTAAGTGAAGTGAAAGTCGCTCAGTCATGTCCGACTCCTTGTGACCACATGGACTGTACCCACCAGACTCCTCTGTCCATGGGATTCTCCAGGCAAGAATACTGGAGTAGGTGCCATTTCCTTCTCCCTATTTCTCAGTATTTGCCCCTTAAAATAGCAATAGCCATGGTCTCAGTATTTTATAGTAGATGAACACTAAATTCTATCAAATACCAAGATTTTAAACTGCACCATTTTGATAATTGAGATAATAAAATACAGTATATGTGATTTTTTATCACATACAAAATTGAAAATTAAAAAAAAATTTACACATAAAAAATGTTTTATGTGTAAAATATGTTTAGAAACATATTTTAAATTCTTATAAATAATGATAATATACTATAAGAGCATTATCTTTTCAGCCTAAAGGCTTAGTCTACCCATGTTCTTGCAGTTATTTGATAGAACAACTAGTTCTTCATCTGTATATTTATATATTCATCATTACATGCACACACATACACACATACCTCCCCCTGTTAAGAAGCGCAAAACAAAGTTGGATCACCCAATTCTCTTTGTTTAAAAAAAAAAAAAAGGGTGGCAACATTACCAGATGTCTCATAGAATTCTTCTATTTATGGATATACTAGTTTATTAACATTTAAATTTCACCAAGAGTTCAAGTATATGCTAGTCTTCTGTTCAGATTTTTGAAATGAAGATAAAATGGACAGACAGCTTTGGAAGAGTACAATGTGTTTAACACTTGCATAATATATTCACCAACTATTCAATCTGATAGGTGGTGTAACTATACACTTAGGAGCACAGGTATAGGGACAAGCCCTGGAGCTGGAGGAAAAACCCACCATTCAGGACTAAACAGAGGTTCTTGGTTACTGACAGAATCTCCCCTTGCCTTCAGGCTTGAGTCTGTCAGTGTACTAAAACCACTCAACTCAGGACAGTAGCAGGATAGATTGGCCAGTGCCAGTTCTCATTGTGGCAGCTAGTCTGAAGGGAACAGGAGGCTGAAAATGTTGCAGCTGAAGTGCAGAATGGGTGGATGAGAGGGGCCATCTTCTAAAGATCACTGATTTCCCAAACGAGTTCCTAAGATGCTTTTCTCAAACAGTCATAGAATTCTTGGCTGCAGCTTGAAAAATCCTATTTTATAAGAACTGGTTTTTCTCTTAGTAGCCAAAAAGTTAAGGGCGGGGGTGAGGAGGGTGGGACGGAAATAGGAAAGAAAGAAGAACAAGGGAGAAGCAGAGTGGTAAGTGAGCAGATTAGATGGAAGAAAACAGATATAAGATCTGCCTACATGCTTTACCCTGGCGAGGGCCTCTGCAGTTTTAAGGTTTATGGTGGGACTCAGGATGGAGCAGAGAGCTGATGAATCATCATCTCAGCCACAGAGCAATTTTAGGAGGCTGGTGAGCAAAGCAGGTAGTCGGTGAGTGGGTAACGAATGAGCACACAGAGGGGAGAAGGTGGATTCCTCAGAGTTCTTCAACTGCTCTGCCAATTTTATAACTCACCAGCTCCCATTACAAAATATATATCACATTTTGTATTTGTTAAGGATGGTATGGTTTAGATTTAATAAACAGATTCATTTCCCCTTAATTTCTCCGGATTCACATATTCCGTTGTAAAACTTGCTAAGCTTTCCAAGTGATTTCCATTCTCAGAAGTTGAATAATAAACTGTCAATTCAGCCTTCATCCATCTGCCAGTATTCTGCATTGATAGTTTTGCTGGTTATTGAAAATGAAGCCAAAAATAGACTGGTAGTCTTGAGAAAATGACAGTAACCACGCATGTAGTTGGTCTTCTTTCCAAGACCCTCACTGTGCAGCTATGGTTTCAGATGACACATTATTACCGTACCCACTGCTCCATGCACCGGGACATAGAAATCTCCTTGAGCCACTCGTCACATAACAAAACCCTCTATTCTCTTTCCTCTCTTGTTAGCATTCAGCTGTTTTTCTGGATGAATGCCCCACCATTTAGTTACACGCTGTTGTTCCTAAGCGGAGAGTGGGGCACTGTCTCCATGCAGCGTCACCTCCTGTCTCTCCCCGCCTGTCTTCTCTCCTCATGGTACCAGTCCTTTCCTATCAGCAGGCGACAGTGGCCTGATGCTCCCGGGTGCTCAGAAGTGACAAGTCACCTAGCTGGAGGGCAGAGATTGCCGTAGAGCAGAGTGTGGGGACTGAGAGTCTGCCACTGACTAGCTCACCCAAACTACTCTGTATATCTGAGTCTCCTGATCAGTAAGCTTAACATAATAGGGTGATTTGCAAGGTCAGACCAATCCTTATGTGTAAGACCTTGGAATAATGACTGACTTAATAGGCCATCCACAAGCTTAAGCTATTATTTTTATAATTTCCTATTGCAATCTCTCTGAGCCACCAGGGAAGCATGGCTTAGACAGATTGCCATAGGAAATCATGAAATAATAGCTTAAGCTCAGACAGTAAAGAATCCACTTGCGGTGTGGGTGACCTGGTTTTGATCCCTGGGTTGGAAAGATGCCCTGGAGGAGGGCATGGAAACCCACTCCAGTATTCTTGCCTGGAGAATCCCGTGGACAGAGGAGCCTTGCAGGCTGCAATCCACAGGGTCACAAAGAGTCAGACACGACTGAGCAAGAAGCACAGCACAGCACATGGCCCTCTGTTACGTGAGGCAATTTTTTCCCCACCAGCCCTTCTCTTTCCTGTAAACCTCAGATGTGCACACAGCTGGTCGCAGTGTGGGAGGATGGATCCACAGCAGGGGAGGCAGTGTGGAGAGTTCCTGAGGTGCTGATGGAAAGTAGAGAAAAGGCTTGTGGTAGTTAGCCAGAAGAAGGGAAGAGAGGAATCTTCAAGAAGTAATGGCAGCATGTATACATGATGGCGGACAGGAGAGCCAAGTCCAGGGAAATGCAGCCACACACCATCCTCCATGAGGCCAGAGAGGAGAAGGCAAAGCAGACAGGCAGCCGGTAGTGCTGCTGATCTGTGGTGAGAAAAGCAAGTGTGTGAGACCACCAAGAGCCAAGAAAACAGAGGCACTGAAAGAGTTACAGGATCAGATTGGTATTCTAAAAACACCATAGCTGTGTTGATGACTGGGTTTTGGCAGTCAGGATTTGGATGGCCACAGAACAGCTAAGAGGTTCGTTTAACACTGCCCTGTCCTCTTAAAACTGGGTGCCTCTAATCTGAAATTAAGACGCTTACTCCTTGGAAGGAAAGTTATGACCAACCTAGATAGCATATTCAAAAGCAGAGACATTACTTTGCCAACTAAGGTCCATCTAGTCAAGGCTATGGTTTTTCCTGTGGTCATGTTGGTCTGTGAAGAAGGCTGAGCACCGAAGAATTGATGCTTTTGAACTGTGGTGTTGGAGAAGACTCTTGAGAGTCCCTTGGACTGCAAGGAGATCCAACCAGTCCATTCTGAAGGAGATCAGCCCTTTCTTTGGAAGGAATGATGCTAAAGCTGAAACTCCAATTCTTTGGCCACCTCATGCGAAGTGTTGACTCATTGGAAAAGACTCTGATGCTGGGAGGGATTGGAGGCAAGAGGAGAAGGGGACGGACGACAGAGGATGAGATGGCTGGATGGCATCACTGACTCGATGGACCTGAGTTTGGGTGAACTCCAGGAGTTGGTGATGGACAGGGAGGCCTGGTGTGCTGCGATTCATGGGGTCGCAAAGAGTCGGACACCACTGAGCGATTGAACTGAAGGTGTATTTAACAAGTCACTTTTAATCTATTCTGGAATAGGTAGCAAATGCTTTAAAAAAAAAAAAAACAAAAACAGACATGGGGTTCTTCACGCTGTGTGTTCGTGCTCAGTCATGCCTGACTCATTGTGATCCCATGGACTGTAGCCTGCCAGGCTCCTCTGTCTGTGGGATTAATCCAGCAGGAATACTAGAGCGGGTTACCATTTCCTTCTCCGGGGGATCTCCCCACCAAGGGTTCAAAATTGCGTGTTCTGCCACTCCCGCGCTGACAAGCGGATTCTTTACCACTGAGCCACCACGGTGGCCTGTGTCAATATCCAGGCCCGGAGTGATGCCTTTCTAGCTCCTGACCTTTTTTGATCTTGAATGTTGATTTCTCCATGGTCACTGTTTCTGTAATCCCGTGTAGCTTTCTCATTCCTGATCTCCATCATTTCCATGACAATATGCAACAGTATTATGAGAACGTAATTGTAATTCCGATCCAAGAAGAAGCAGAAGAGACAACAGCACGGAGCTGTAGAACAGCATGAAACCACAGGGAGATCAACACAAGGTCATTCTCTGTTCTCAGAGAATAGCATTGAGACTCCTGGGGAAAGCAGAGTCCATGGCCCAGGTGACAGAGGATCCGCAGTGAGAAAAAGCGGTAACCAGAGTTATTGCCTAAATTACTGTTCTCTTTGCATTTTGAATTTCCTCTTTAGAATTCATTCCACTCTGTGTATTTCTCTCCTGAAAATTCATGTCGCTCTTCCAAACGGTTCTGATGGAATATTGAATGAGACGCCCTTTGACTGTTTAGCTGTGAATTGAGAGTGCAGAACTCACTGTTATTAACATAGCATTTCAATAGTCCATCAACTATTGGAATATAAATTGAGGATCTGTAGGAGGCATATTATAGCTGATTCCTATCATTCCTTTTTGAGCATCTAAATCTTTCTCTCTAGTAGCAAATAAGTAGAAGGATTCATCAAATGATTCTTTTAGTTCCAAGTGAATGAAGCACAATGTTAAGTAGCTTTAATCAAAAAGTACAGCCATTGTCCATGTAAGCATGAAATTCAGGGACAGACCACTCTTCTGCCTGGGCTGGAGCCCACACCTCCAGCAGGGCCTCTCTCTGTACTTAGATCTCAGCCTGGCTCAACTCCCTGCAGCTTCAGGTGGGTCTTATCTTCGTTTGGGCAACAGGATCTGACTGTTACAGCTTCTGGCCAAGCACACCGAGAGGAAGGTTTTTCTTTCAGTGTCCACACGCTGATTGCAAGAGCATCCACAAGGGGGCCTGACGAACCAACACCAGTGGCCAGTTGTTCAGTCCCTCAGTCGTGTCTCACTCTGTGCAACCCCATGGGCTGCAGCAGTCCAGGCATCCCTGTCCTTCACAATCTCCTGCAGCTTTCTCAACTCATGTCCATTGACTCAGGGATGCCATCCAACCATCTCATCCACTGTAGTTCCCTTCTCTTCCTGCCCTCAATCTTTCCCAGCATCAGGGTCTTTTCTAATGAATTTGTTCTATACATCAGGTGGCCGAAGTATTGGAGTTTCAGCTTCAGGATCAGTCCTTCCAATGAGTTAATTTCCTTTAAGACTGGCTGGTTTGATCTCCTTGCAGTCCAAGGGACTCTTGAGAGTCTTCTCCAACGCCGCAGTTCAAAAGCATCAAATCTTCGGCGCTCAGCCTTCTCTATGGTCCAGCTCTCACATCCATACACAACTACTGAAAAAACCATAGCTTTAACTAGACAGACCTTTGTCAGCGAAGTAATGTCTCTTCTTTTCAATATGCTGTCTAGGTTTGTTATAGTTTTTCTTCCCGGGAGCACATGTCTTTTAATTTCATGGCTGCAGTCACTATCTGCAGTGATTTTGGAGCCCAAGAAAATAAAGTCTCTCACTGTTATCATTGTTTCCCGATCTGTTTGCCATGAAGTGATGGGACCGGATGCCATGATTTTAGTTTTCTGAATGTTGAGTTATAAGCCAACTTTTTCACTCTCGTCTTTCATTTTCATCAAGAGACTCTTTAGTTCTTCTTCACTTTCTGCCATAAGGGTGGTGTCATCTGCATATCTGAGGTTATTGATATTTCTCCTGGCAACATTAATTCCTGCTTGTACTTCATCCAGCCCAGCGTTTCTCATGATGTACTCTGCATACAAATTAAAAAAGCAGGGTGACAATATACAGCCTTGACATACTCCTTTCCCAATTTGGAACCAGTCTGTTGTTCCATGCCCAGTTCTAACTGTTGCTTCTTGACCTGCATACAGATTTCTCAGCAGGCAGGTCAGGTGGTCTGGTATTCCCATCTCTTAAAGAATTTTCCATAGTTTGTTGTGATCCACACAAAGGCTTCAGTGTAGTCAATGAAGCAGATTTTTTTTGAAATTCTCTTGCTTTTTCTATGATCCAATGGATGTTGGCAATTTGATCTCTGGTTCCTCTGCCTTTTCTAAATCCACCTTGAATATCTGGAAGTTCTTGGTTCATATACTATTGAAGCCTAGCTTGGAGAATTTTGAGCATTACTTTACTATCATATGAAATGAGTGCAATAGAGGTGCATAAATTTCCTAGTCATTTTTCCTCTCTTTGTTGAGAAGAAGAAGCAGGAATCATCAGACATCCAACAGGTATACCTTAAGTGAGGAGGGAAAAATCCCACATGAATTAGAAATAGGGGAATGCAGGGTGTTTTGAGACCACACATTCTGCAACCAAATGGTGTCTCTTATGCACTTTTCTTGAACATAGACCAAAAAAAAAATCACTTCAGCATACAAAGTCAGTATTACCATGATACCAAAATGGGTCAGGACAAAGGTAGGAAAATTTGAGCTAGTGTCAATTGTAACATTTGATGCAAAAATCCTAAATGAAAATCATGAATCCAGTTTTTAAAAGTATATATAGTATATGTTATATATAGTATACTTCTATATGATGTATATATTTATTATATACGTGTTATGTATAATAGATACATATATGTGTGTCTTATTTACTTAGATACACATATATGGGTGTGTTTATCAAGTAAGGTTTAGTTTAAAAATGCAAAGACATTTTAATGTTAAAAAAAAAGCCTCTGAACCCGCTCAATAAAATTTCTTAGCAGTCTAGACAGCAACTTTCTTAAATGGATAAATGTTATCCAGTGGCAGTCGTCCAGTGGTTAAGACTCCACACTCCCATTATGCAGGAGGCACGGGTTCAGTCCCTAGTCAGGGAACTAAGAGCCACATGTGTGGCCAAAAAAAAAAAAAATGTTATTCACCAAATATCTACAGCAAACAATTTATTTAATAGAGTTTACTAAATTCCAGAACAAAATGAAAATCACAATCTCACCTCTTATAATCAGTGTTTTACTGGAAGCCCTGGATAGTAAAATAAAATAAGAAAAAAGAAGTAGGGGGCATAAGGATTGCAAGGATATATGAACATGGCAGTTGTAGTGGAAGAATCATCATCTTCATGTAACAAGTGGAAAAAGTGGGGCTTCCCTGGTGGCTCAGTAAGTAAAGAATCTGCCTGTAATGTGGGAGACCTGAGTTCGATCCCTGGGTCAGTAAGATCCCCTGGAGAAGGAATGGCAACCTATTCCAGTATTCTTGCCTGGAGAATCCCCATGGGCAGAGGAGCCTGGTGGGTTCCCATCCATGGGGTTGCAAAGAATTGGACATGACTGAGCAACTAACACTTTCACAAGTGGAAAGTGTTAGAAAAGTATTAAGAGGTCAGCCAAGCTGCTAGGTTCAAGATAAACATAAGCAATTCCAGAGTACATCTTCCCCTAGCAATGACCTGTGAGTACATCTTACTTTAAAAGACTATCTTCACAAATAAAATCTATTTTAAAATATCATAACAATAGGGAGGTTTCCTATGTATACCTATGGCTGATTCATGCTGATGTATGGCAGAAACCAACACAATATTGTAAAACAATTGTCCTCCAATTAAGANAGTTTGAGGCGCCCGCCCCATGTCCTGGGGAGACCCGAGGGGGCTGTGGGGCAGCAGGGGTGGCGCTCAGGGCTGGGGGCCGCGGACGTGCAGACAGGGGCCCTGCAGTGGAGGAAACGCACCCACAGGGCCCCAGCCGGGCGGTCCTTCTCGGCAGGGAGCCTGGTGGACCAAGGCCTGGTGAGGCCACGCCTTGCTTGGTTCCCATGAGCTTGAACACCTCAGAGGACGAGGGGAGAGTCGGGAGAGTCAGGAGAGCGGGAAGGAGGCCTCGATGACGGACGTCGCCCGTGGACACTCATCGTTTAATTTAGGGCGGTGAAAATCACTCAGACTGAATTTCTCCCCGAGGTGCTGGAACTCCCCACTTTTAGAACGGGGTTAGCTCCAGCGAGAGCAAGGCGAAGCCAGCTCGCTGGGAGACCGTCCAGGTCTCCCCCAGGCTGGTCTCCCCATGACCCATCGCAATCGTCAGACCCGCTCCCTCCCACGATCCCGCGACATCGCTCACAGAGCAGCCCTCACCCTTGAACCCGAGGCCCCAGGTGAGACAAGGAGCCTCGGCCGCTTTCAAGCCCCTGCTCCCCGCTCGCTCCTGCCTCCAAAACCAAGCTTCCTCTCCAAGCTTCCAGCAGAGATTTATAAAGATTTAATAGCCGAGGGCTGTAATGCGAGCTTAGATTATTAAGATCTCATTTCTCTTTGAAAATATCTCATGAAGTATTCTCTTAAATAATTAAAACTAAATCCCACCTATCAAAATAAATGAAAAGGCATGTTTGGCTCCAGGGTGTCCTCGAGTGACTTCTCAGGCTACCAGCTCTCTTCTGTGGACTCTGTCCCCGGAGGAATTGGCTTAGAGTCCTGGCCTTTCTAAATCCATTCTCTCCTTCTCTCAGGCCTGGGTTGTCCACAAGGACACTGGCCAAGTTACCGACCTTCCCAATATGCCGCTGTCCTGAAGACAGGCAGGCCCAAAAAACTCAAGCCGACATCAGATGTTGACGCCAACTGGCCAATCCTAAAATAAGGATTTATATATATATTCTGAGAATGCAGTTTTAGGAGGCGGAATTCAACCTCACTGGATGCCAGCGAGCTCATCACCTCCAAAAGCCAAGAGCTTGGACCACTCAGGCTCTCGTGCCCAGGGCCAGCGATGCCCCGCAGAGCTCTGATCTGGAACACCAGGGGCTGCCGCTTTGTGCAGTCTGCCGGCTGGGCCCTCCCAGCACCCCCATGGCCCCACAGCTCAGTCCTCCTGAAACCACTTCAGACACGTTACTCCGCTCCTGAACTCAGAGCGTGAGTCTGGACGCCGGAGCAGCTAATTAAAGAGCACCGGGGGCTGTGTCTGCCTCTAGGGAGTGAACGTGTAAAAGCGAATAAGACACAGTCTTCCCTGGTGGCTCAGCCGTAAAGAATCCACCTGCCAATGCAGGAGCCGCAGGAGACTCGGGTTCGATCCTTGGGTCAGGAAGATCCCCTGGGGGAGGGCATGGCAACCTACTCCAGTATTCTTGCCTGGAGAATCCCATGGACAGAGGAGCCCAGTGGGCTACAGTTCATGGGGTCACAGACAGCCGGACACGACTGAAGCAACTTAGCACACACGGATTACCCTGAAAGGGCTTTGCTTTAGCGGGCAAGGAGCCAACATGCGCACAGTGGTCAGTACAGGTGGGGGCCCAGGGCTCAGGGCCTGGGGTCATCGAGGGGGATCCCCAGTAGAGAGGAGGCCTGAGCAGAATGAGCTGGCTGCGGGGTCCAGGCAGGAGGCCTGGCAGAAGCAAGAGCTGGA
Source organism: Neotragus pygmaeus (assembly GCA_006410875.1). Taxonomy (NCBI): domain Eukaryota; kingdom Metazoa; phylum Chordata; class Mammalia; order Artiodactyla; family Bovidae; genus Neotragus; species Neotragus pygmaeus. Next base: position 1,132,835 of record SJYV01024637.1, on the reverse strand, counting down.
GAGGGCACAGGCAGGGGATGCCTGGGTGAGCCCCAGCAAGGAGGGGCCTGGTCGGATGTATGCTGATGGGCATCCTGGAGAGTCCCTTGGGGGCCCCTTGGGGGCTGGACCAGGAAATCAGGGCAGATGGAATGGGGGAGCAGGTTTAGGGCAGCTCAGGACCACGAGCAGAAGGCTCGGTTCAGGGAGGGGTCAGAGGCAGACGGGCTGGGGGCTGGCGAGCCAGGTGATGTTCTGGATGGCGGCTTGGACGGCTCGACGGGGGTGCCACCCGCTGAGATGGGGGCCCAGGAGAAGTCACGGACCGTGCGAGAAGGGCTGGGTGGGGGCTGGTGCTGGGAAACAGCAGAAAAGCGAGTTTCCAGGATGGCGTGGTTAGTCATCCAGCGGTGCCCCTCGCAGGACCCGCGGGGATCAGGCTCCGTGCAGGCGGGGCCACATGGGCCATTAGCACCCGGGGCCCTGCAGCACACAGACCGGAGGCCTCCGCCAGATGGCCTCCCCACCCCAAGCGGAGGTAAAATCACCTGTCAGCCAGAATGAGGCCCTCCAGGAAGGCCCGGGAGCCTGGAGGCTTTTTGGAGGAGAAGCCTGGCTGAGCCTGGAGCGGGGAGTTCCCTGGAGGAGGGGGAGGGCCTGTGGGGAGAAACCCAGAGGTTGTCCATGGGCAATGCTCACATGAGCCAAACTGCCCTGTTAAATGAGCACCTGAGCCAGACGCTTCCCAGCAAGAGCAGGACGAGGATGGCAGGAATCTTTCCGGGGCGGCCCTGTGTGTGAACCACACAAGGTCAGAGGTCTGAGCAGGTACCTTTCCCAGTGCAGACATCTGAGACCTGTACACGGCAAAGGGATGTGCTCTAGCTGATCAGTGTGGTCTGATGGCCTTCCTTTGGGTGCTCTGAAGGGCCCTCGGGAAGGGGTGTCCCCTTCCGAATCATGCTTGGGGGTCATGCGGGACAGCCCGGGCACAGGCGCACTTGCTAAAGGGGAGGGTGCAGAAGACCTTGGACAAAACCCCTGCTCTGGAGCAAGTGTGGGGACCGGAGCCCACCGGGCAGGCAGCCCCGGGGAGGGAGGAGGTGCGGCCGGGCTGGAGGAGCCAGGATTGCGCGGGGCCTCGGCAGGATGGAGGTTGTCTGCACAGAGGCAGAGAGGGGGGTCCTGGGCCTGGGCCCTGCATGGTAGGGGGGACAGGGAAGAGACGATTCTGCCGAGAGCGAGATCAAGGCGCGAGAACATCTGGCTGCTGACTCCAGAGGGTCCCCAGGTGGCTTTGACCTCCAGCCCACATATGACCCAGGAAGCAGACCAGGTGTAGCTTAGGGCCCATCAATCTCTCAGGTTGTGAGAGCATTCCAGTGACAGAGCACGCAGGCCAGTTTTTCTGTGAAATAATATAGGGGCTATGGTTTTTCCAGTAGTTACGTACGGATGTGAGAGTTGGACTATGAGGGAAGCTGAGTGCCAAAGAATTGATGCTTTTGAACTGTGGTGTTGGAGAAGATTCCTGAGGGTCCCTTGGATTGCAAGGAGATCCAACCAGTCCATCCTAAAGGAAACCAGTCCTGAATATTCATTGGAANCAGGGAGGCCTGGCGTGCTGCAGTCCATGGGGTCACAAAGAGTCAGACACGACTGAGCAACTGAACTGAATACAACTTAGAATCTGAAACTTATTTCCAAGATTTCTTCATTTAAGTTTTTAAATAACACCTCTCCCCCCTCAACCACTTCATAAATGCAGATTTTTAAAAAATGGAAGGTATTAATTCCCACCATGTAATACTGTCTGCCTAAAAATGAAGAACTTAATACTTCAGTATAAAATCAGTATCTTAAGTACTGACTTCTTAAGAGGGGCTTTTAGAGATATACGACTTTTTTTCAAAGTGGCTCAATCTTCTCGGAAGAGGCAAGGCTCAATAGTATAAATCAATGTCCTGTGTTTCGATGGTTACTGCAAAACTAGCAAACAACTGCAAATGCATGGAGGTAAAAACCTTTGTTTTTCTCATGGGTGTAATTTCAAAACATTCTGATGACAGCTATTGGCTGTAAACCCTATGTACAATGTTCAGCATATTTCAACAAAGCTTAATAATTAATAAACATCCTATGTCATTAATTTATAATCAATTGAAGCTGTTTCAGTTTTCCAATGCATTACTTAAGANGCTGTCTGAGATAAGACATTACAAATACATTTATATAACCAGATTATGACCAGAAATGGATTATGGCATTATCTTTTAAAACAAAGTAGGTCTTACAGAAAAGCATCTGTTAATGGAGAATGATTCTTGTGTATCTGTCTCTTATACACATCTCCCAATGGTAATTAGCTGATGGTGATAGCTCTAAAATTCCTTGATTTGAATGTGTCTTTTTGTGCCTTCTGAAAAATCCAGTGAATATGGGTCCATTCACCCAATGCACAGCAAAGTCAATCTGTTGACACTGTGGTGAAGGAAAGCCCAGCATTTACTGTAGGATGCCATGTGAGAACAGGATAGTTTGTGCTCAAAAGACCTAAATACTTGCCAATAGCTTTCAGGGAAAGTTTGTAAGGACAGTGTGAGGAATAGGGTCTTGGCGTGATTGATCAGCTCATGCACAATTCTTGAAGTGGCTGACAGAAAGCAGAGACATTACTTTGCCAACAAAGGTCCGTCTAATCAAGGCCACGGTTTTTCCAGTGGTCATGTATGGATGTGAGAGTTGGTCTGTGAAAAAAGCTGAGTGCCAAAGAATTGATGCTTTTCAACTGTAGTGTTGGAGAAGACTCTTGAGAGTCCCTTGGATTGCAAAAAGATCCAACCAGTCCATCCTAAAGGAGATCAGTCCTGGGTGTTCATTGGAAGGACTGATGTTGAAGCTGAAACTCCAGTACTTTGGCCACCTGATGCGAAGAACTGGCTCTTTGGAAAAGACCCTGATGCTGGGAAAGGTTGAAGGCAGGAGAAGGGGACGACAGAGGATGAGATTGTTGGATGGTATCACCAACCCAATGGACATGAGTTTGGGTAAACTCCACAAGTTGGTGATGGACAGGGAGGCCTGGCGTGCTGTGATTCATGGGGTCGCAGAGTCAGACACGACTGAGCGACTGAACTGAACTGAAGGTAACACTAGTATTTTGGGAATCTCAATTATTAGTTTTCTAGTTCCAACCTGTCTGGGGTCTACGTGATGCTAGGCAGCATATGGTTGACTGCCTCCACCTGGTAGGAGTTTTTACTATCTGTAAAACAACTCAAGGATGTGGCTCAGGGTATTATCTGTAACCCTTGAAGAGGAACTAAAAGTCCTCGATTTTGTTCTGTGGCTAAACTATAATTTTGTCCTGCTTGACTGCTTTCCTTTGTTTCTGCATTTTTTTCCTGTGAAATTTGCTCTTTGGAAATTGGGGAAGGCTAAAGAGGCTAAAGGTTTTGTTTTGTTTTTGTTTTTTTTTAAATAAAAAAGAGATGGGAGAACATATGGGTGGGAGGATCTGTCCCCAGGAAGGCTTGGTATCAGTCCCATTGGCAATCAAATGCTAATTTGGATTTAGGACTAAGTAGCTCATGAAGATTTAATGCCATCCATACTGGGTCATGAGAAGGCAATGGCAACCCACTCCAGTACTCTTGCCTGGAAAATCCCATGGACAGAGAAGCCTGGTGGGCTGCAGTCCCTGGGGTTGTGGCGAGTCGGACACAACTGAGCAGCTTCGCTTTCACTTTTCATTTTCATGCATTGGGGAAGGAAATGGCAACCCACTCCAGTGTTCTTGCCTGGAGAATCCCAGGGACGGGGGAGCCTGGTGAGCTGCCGTCTATGGGGTTGCACAGAGTCAGACCCGGCTGAAGCGACTTAGCAGCAGCACTGGGCCGCAAGAGTCGGACACGACTCAGCAACTAAACCACCACCAACAACAACACATGATGTATTTGGGCTTCCCTGGTGGCTCAGCGGTAAAGAATCCACATGCACTGCAGGAGAAAGAGGTTTCACCCCTGAGTGAGGAACATCCCCTGAGAATAAACGGCAACCCATTCCAGTATCCTTGCCGGGAAAATTCCATGGATAGAAGAGCCTGGCGGGCTACAGTCCATGGGGTCACAAAGAGTCAGATGTAACTGAGTGACTATGCACATATGCACAAGGCATATGATTTATTTGCAATGAAGGTATCTTCCATTATCCCTCATCCTGAACGGTCTCCTTGTGATTGAGATGTTAAATTCAGCTGGTAGTAGGGATACTTGGAGAAAAGCATCTGCTTCAGCCAGTTTATGGTCCTCCACAACCAGCAGCAGTCATGAATATTGGAACTAGCTTCACCAATGGTTAGAACTATCCCTTTCTAGATTCTTAGTATTTTTCATCTAGTGTGAACCCTGAAGAGGAATATTAGACATGTGCTTCCAAATGCAGCACTGAAAACCCTGAAAGTATGTGGAGCAAAAGAGTTACATTTAATTTATGGTATAATTCCACGAAAGGAATTTAGTGGTATGAATCTACTGCCATTAAAAGGTTTAAACTACTAGCTCGACAATTGCACTTTTGAGACTCCATCCTAAGGAAATAATCTAAAATATGAGAAAAGTCTTACACCTAAAGATGTCCATTAGAGTACCATGAAGGGCATCAGAATGCACTGTTCCAAAAGATGCCACTTTGGTTTTATTTTCAGCTGAAGGCATTGAGAATCAACAGATGTGGAAAGAATTCTCTGCACATACTCACCTAAAAGCTGGGCATAAATATCACCTGTGATGGTGTCCCCCTCTCCTGTATCAGAAGGAGGAGAATGGCTCATGCTCAGAGACAGAGATGAGTTTGCATAAACAATCCTACTATATTAACCCTCATCTTCCATTAGCTGTATTTCCTAATCACTTTCCCACAATATATCATCTCTCAAAGCCTAAGCCACTTTTCTTTCGTTAAAATGGTATATGCCGAGTCCAACTAAAATCCCTCAGACTTACTTGCTTTCTTTAACTTGATTGCGACTGTTGGGTAAAACTGACAGCACTGAATTATAAGAACATCACACTTAAATACTTGTATATTTGAATTCTGTATTCTGATTAACAGAAGTAAAACACAAAATCCAAATATTCAAAACAGTAATTCCTAATAATGTTATATAAAGATGTTAATCTTTGATTCAGGACTTTATAACTGTTGTGTTACAGAAAAACATGAAAACTATGCACTGTTAATATTAAGTCAAGTAAGGAGAAAGCTTAAATATTAACTTTTACCTTCTTGGTCCTTCATCACATGTTACTTATTATTCAAGTAATGTTATTTTATGCTGTCTGAGATAAGACATTACAAATACATTTATATAACCAGATTATGACCAGAAATGGATTATGGCATTATCTTTTAAAACAAAGTAGGTCTTACAGAAAAGCATCTGTTAATGGAGAATGATTCTTGTGTATTAAAATGCTAACCTAAGTTTTAAAGTTGGCTTGTGGTTCAATTGAAGTTCATTTATTCAAATCATCCAGAGGTTCCGATAAGAGAAAGTAATTATATTATCAAGACTGTACACTGATGTTTGCAATTCAGTATTAAAATGTCAGTTCAGAGAATATTAATTCAATGACTCCATAAAATGCTGAGAAAGGATTAATGACTTTTAATATATCTTGGACTATGAGCAATGAATCTTGGAACTTAAATATCTCTAGGTTGCATGACAATATGTGTTGCTACCTTGATGCCCTTCTTGTTCATTCCCTAGCAACCTACACTTCCTAGAAAGAGAATTTTAAACTCCTCTCTTTGAAAATCCCTGCCCCTGCTCTTTCTTTATGAGTTATCTGTGTGTTCTGTTATGGATAAGTCTATTTAATCTAACATACTTTGAGATCCCCCAAGCTTTAGGTAAGTAAATTATATCAGAAAACTTTTAGTTGTATTGATGCTTGTTTCAAAGACCATCTAATCTAAAGAATCATCAGGCTCAGTAAAGTAAGAGCTCTGAAAAACTGTATAATTATTTTCTCTCAGGAAATTTCTAGCAAATTTCTATACAGAGTAATAGTGGCTAATACGTTTTAAAAGTTTAGTACCATATCATTTAAAAGGCAAACCATATACCCAATGATATTCATAAAGAATTAAAATAACTACAAATGCAACTGCTGTTTACTGAGCATCTATTATGTTCCAAGGTTGTACTACATGCTTTAAGCATTTTGTCTCATACAATTTTTTCTTTATAGTAAGCCTGCATATAGGAAACACTTTCCCCACTGTACAGAGATGAACACTGAGTCTCAAAGTTAAGAAATTTGTCTACTGTGAACAGCTAAATCATGAAAAAAATCCACATCAATGTGACTTTAAAACCTAGTATCTTAACCGCTATGCCATAGCGTTTTCTAGATTTTTCAAATATGGCATTTAAAATTGCACCTTAGTCTTTTTTATTGTTTTGATGGGGTTTGCCCCTTTAATTAGTGATATTCTGACAAATAATAGAATTTAAAGTTAAGCACTTAAATTCTCATTTAAGCAAAGAACTTGCCCTGTTTTTTAAATGTGTATTCAAGTAACACTGCATAATTTGCTTAATGGATTACAAGTCACTTTCTTGTGTATAAACTAACTTGACCATCTTAACTTGATTATGTAGATATGCCTGTTGCCCTTTTATAGGGGAGGGGACTGAGATTCAGAGATCAAATGGGATTTGCCCTTGGTTATACAGACAGCCTTAGAATAGAGTTTGAAAACCTGGTCTTTTGACTCTACAGTACAGCAGTTTATCTTCTTGACAGAGGTATAGATTCAGTGTAACTTTGAGAATGGCTAGTGTTTTGTGAAAGTCTTACTGAACAAGATTCTTAGCTTCTGAAAACTACACGTATATAAAATTCCTGGTAAAGGAGCTGAGTCCACAGGGTTGTGTGATGCTTCCCGGGTGTGTGGGAGGGGTTGTCCCTCTGGAGCTGAGTGCTGACCTCACCGAGGGCGCAGGGGAGGAGGGAGTTTATTTGGCCTGTGACTTGGCATTTTATCACAAAATTATTTTTCTAGAGTCCTTGATTTACCTATTTTTCATAAAGGAAGTGAACTTTTCAGTTTTCTGCTCTTGGCACATGTCTAACTGAGGACAGTAACATTTTCTACTGACTTTCTTTTCTTCTAAAAGTTGGCACAAAGCTCTACTTCTGCCTCAACCACAGGATAAATTAGCATGTCTGGGTGCAGATTTTATACAAAACTGTATCTTTGTTATTTTGTGCTTTACAGTGAGAGTAGGCATCGCCTTCCTTACCTTCTTGCCTCCTTGAAGACTAGGGGTCGACTCATTAATTTGATAAACTGACTAGGCGCCTAGTGGTTGCCAGGCACTGCTGTAGGTGCTTGGGATACAGACAAAGCCCAAACTCCCTGGCCCTGTGTCTCCCATTCTAGTGTGGGAGAACAAAATAAACATGACAGCCTCAGTTGGTGGTAAGTGCTAACGTGAGAACAGACCGAATGACAATAGATACCAATTTTTGTCTGGGGTTGGCGGGGGAGGGTCACTCTTACAGTTTCTTACTCCCAAGCAGCTTGACATGGCAACAGGCTCTGCTCCCACTGTGGGATGGACTTTCATGAATGAGCTGGAGGGGCTGTGTGAAGTGTACAGAGCAGAGTTCACCCTTCGTCTCTACTCCAGATAGAGTTACGGTCTTCACACTGAAATTTTAGTTTATGGAAACATGAAGCTACTACGTCTACTTTTCTAAGGTCTACTCAATATCAAATGAAAAGTTGGAAATTGGAAGAGACCAAAATCTAGTATCTAAGATTAATTCAGAGGACTTCCCTGATGGTCCAGTGGCTAAGACTCCACATCCCCAGTGCAGAGAGTCTGGGTTCGATCCCTGGTCTGGGAAGTAGATCCTGCATGCTGCAACTAAGATCCAGTACAGCCAAATAAATAAAGATAAATTTTTTTTATCTTTTTATTTTTTAAAAAAGAATATTTTAGTATTTTTTTAAAAAGAATAATTTAGTATTTTAAAACCACTTATTTAAGATNGCCAAAGTACTGGAGTTTCAACTTCAACATCAGTCCTTCCAATGAACACCCAGGACTGATCTCCTTTAGGATGGACTGGTTGGATCTCTTTGCAGTCCAAGGGACTCTCAAGAGCCTTCTTCAGCACCACAGTTCAAAAGCATCAGTTCTTCAGTGCTCAGCTTTCTTTATAGTCCAACTCTCACATCTATACATGACTACTGGGAAAACCATAGCCTTGACTAGACGGACCTTTGTTGACAAAGTAATGTCTCTGCTTTTTAATATGCTGTCTAGGTAGGTTGGTTAATATGCTGTCTAGGTTGGTTATGGAGAAAGCAATGGCACCCCACTCCAGTACTCTTGCCTGGAAAATCCCATGGGCAGAAGAGCCTGGTAGGCTGCAGTCCATGGGGTCACTAAGAGTCAGACACAACTGAGTGACTTCACTTTCTCTTTTCACCTTCATGTATTGGAGAAGGAAATGGCATCCCACTCCAGTGTTCTTGCCTGGAGAATCCCAGGGATGGGGGAGCCTGGTGGGCTGCCGTCCATGGAGTCACACAGAGTCGGACACAACTGAAGCGACTTAGCAGCAGGTTGGTCATAACTTTTCTTCCAAGGAGTAAGCATAAGTAAGCTAAGTTGTTTTATTATAGTATTTTTATACATAAAGATATACCCTGGGTTGTGTTAGTTTGAAGGAGAAAGGTTTAAAAGAAGCCATGTGGAATTTTAAATAGTCACGCTTATTCAGCTCACTGTGTTATATTCCTCAGTAGAATTGTGTACTTCTCTTTAGAGCTGTTATCTCAGTTCTCAGTGTAAAAGTCATTAATGTGACTATTTTTTCCAACACTTGCCTCCCTGTAGCCTATAAGTTCCATATAGGCAGGACCACGCCTGCCTCCCACCGTTCTATCCCAACTACCTGACACATTAGATGTCGGCACTCAGTAAGCAATGGCTCGATGGAGTAATGGGGAAGGATTCTGGTTCCTCTGTCCATGTAATTCTCCAGGCAAGAATACTGGAGTGGGTTGCTATTTCCTTCTCCAGGGCATCTTCCCAACCCAGGGATCGAACCTGCCTCTCTTGTGTCTCCTGCATTGCAGGCGGATTCTTTACCACCATGCCACCTGGGAGGGCAAGTTAGTCATTCTAAAAGACCTAAAACATTAAAGTGTGTTTTCTTTTCTCAGCATCTAGTTGAAAGGATTGATTGGTTACTTCTTCCTGCTTCTTTATTTGTCCAGTATCTCAGTGAAACATTTTGTGGAATCAGAATACTTTGTAAGAAATCCATTGTCCTTTAACAGTTTGTGGCCTTTTAAAATTCTGGACTCTTATCCTACAAAGTTTTAAATAATAGTGTTGCTGAAAAGACCTTAAGGGAAGTTAAGCTTATTTATAGACTTTTTTCAGTATAAACCCCCAGAGCATTACTATAGACTTCCCAGAACCTGCTTATCCCCTCAGAAGATAAAACAGCTTCTTACTTGTAATTCCTTGGACTCCTTGCCTTTAAAAGAAAAACATTTTGTTTTAGCACAGTACTGTATGAAAGTTACTGCTTAAAATTTTAGGTGATAACTTTCAGGATAAATTAATATTAAAAGGACAGTATTGTTTCAATTTTTGAAAAGCACCAAGGCGTGCTGCGATTCATGGGGTTGCAAAGAATTGGACACGACTGAGCAACTGAACTGAAGAACTTAATTTAAGTATTTTTTTCAAAATGATGCTTATTCAGCCAACATTTGAGCCTTTTAATTTTGCCTTGTTACAATTTGAAGATGTATTATAAAGTATAAGTCTTAGTTGAAATAGTATTAAAACATATCTCTACTGCATTGACAAAAGGAAAGAGAAGCTCTGGAAAATGTTTGAGGTGTATATGTGTGAGAGGTGGGTGTTCTAGTTTAAAATACTCTGATTATGATGTAAATATGTCAGAGTTTTTTCATTTGTTTTTAGTCCTAGATGTTATTCAGTGTCGAAATGAGTTTTAAAACATAATACAGGGATTTCCCTGGCAGTCCGGTGGTTAAGACTTCAAACTTCTTATGTAAGGGGTACAGGTTCGATGCCTGGTTGGGGAATTATGATCCCATATGCTGTGTGATGCCCAAAAATTGTTTTTTAATTTTTCAATCAAAAAATAAAACTTTCAAAACAGATTGCATGGTAAAATTGGGAAGTAACTATAAAAACAGGTATTATGGAGGACTGTGTGGTTCATTACGCAACTCTCTATTAATCTAATTTAATACAGAAATAGATTTTAGAATATATACAATCAGTCTGCCATACATTGCCCACAATACAGCTTCTTGAAACTGTGCTTGTGCTAGCTGTTGAGTGAGCACTCCTTGTCAAGTTTCTGGGATACATTCTGTGTTGTCAGTTAATAGTGGAATCACATGATTTAGCAAAGAGTTGACCTTGGGGTAGAGTTGATCTGGTCACATAATAACTGACAGCTGTAACAAAGATGTAGGCTTAAATAGTTAGTCAGCACATTGTACCTCTAGGAAATACCAGTGGGTAGGGCCAGACTTCTTCAAGAATAATTTTAAACTGGGTCATTCATTCATTAAAGGCCCCGAATCGAAACTCCAGGTAGCATGACTAATAGAATTGTAGTCTGGAGTTTGTGAATTTGGATGAAGAAAATAATTGCATCGTATTTCTAATAACCTTTCCTGGAAATTGAATGTTTCTTTTAATTATGAATGTGAGCAAAAGAACCTACAGCAGTATTAGCATTTACAGAAATCAGATATTTTCATAACATATTACAGTTGTTTTAGGAGGGTCAAAAGGCAGCTTAAAGAGAGAACTGCTTTGAAATCATGGCAGTTGTGAGACATGCCTCTAGATTGTGTGATTTAATTTTAATAAAGAAGCAAATGTATGTATGTATATTACAGATCTTTTCCTGTCTTTATAAGCTTTTAAATATAAATATATATTTTTGTGATGCCACTTATTTTAATTTATTCATTTAAAAATATTATCCGGAGTAGGAATCTAGCCTGACCGTTTGTCAAAGGAATCCAAAGCAGAAAGAAAGGTTAAAATCCTTTTGTGGAAAGCCTTCAGGTGCCTTTAAGAACATTCATACCCTAGATTGAAGGCTGCTGAGCCTAGAANTTAAAAATATTATCCGGAGTAGGAATCTAGCCTGACCGTTTGTCAAAGGAATCCAAAGCAGAAAGAAAGGTTAAAATCCTTTTGTGGAAAGCCTTCAGGTGCCTTTAAGAACATTCATACCCTAGATTGAAGGCTGCTGAGCCTAGAAAAAACTGAAGCACACCAACTCATCTTAAAATGTTAGTCCAGGAAACCTAGACTTCATTTTTTTTTTTTTTGCCAGGGTATGAAAAATGTGAAAAAAAATCACTTAAGCCTGCAGGAGAGGAATCCTAGTTTAAATTCCATGATCCGTTGGTTCTAAATCAGGGATGTACATCAGACTCCTCCCAGGAGCTATTTATAATCGTAGAGCTGAGCCTTATGCCTCAGGATTGCAGTTCAGCAGGTCTGGGTCAGACCTGCACATCTGTGTGTGAAAGGCCCAGAGCTGGTTTTCATACAAACCCGCAAATGAGAAGTGCTTTGAAAGCTTGTTCTTTAAGAACTATTTCAAGTATCACATTTTTAAGGATTTATGTTTGGTTTAAAAAAAAATCGTCTCAAGAAATGAGAAGATTCATTTTATAGTTTGGAACTCATAACTGCTTAAGGCATCTTTTGGTGTGGCAGAAGGTGAACCGGTACTTGACCATCCATCCCTGGGAGCCATGAAACATTCTGAAGTCGCCTGTACATTTTTCAGGGTAAGGGGACAGTGACTTTCCTGAGATTTGCAAGGGTACTCATGATCTAAATAAAAAGCAAGAAATAGCTTCCAATATACTGAGATAGTAAAATGTAATTGTGAAGTAAGCAAAAGACAAAATTACTAGACCCACTAAGGAAACTTATGAGAATACCATTAATTCTATGATAAAAGCATTGAACTTGAATGATATGACTTTATCATTAATTCCTAGAATCAAAATATTTGGGGTTTTTTTTTTTTTGCAACACAAGGCATCATAGGGTGGCAAATAAGTGGTTTTGATGCTATATATACATTAGGGAAAAAATATATATATAAAATATTAAACTTTATTAGGGCTTCCCTGGTGGCTCAGAGGTTAAAGCATCTGCCTCCAATGCAGGAGACCCAGGTTTGATCCCTGGGTTGGGAAGATCCCCTGGAGAAGGAAATGGCAATCCGCTCCAGTATTCTTGCCTGGAGAATCCCATGGATGGAGAAGCCTAGTAGGTTACAGTCCATGGGGTCGCAAAGAGTCGGACAGGACTGAGCGACTTCACCTTACCTTACCTTATTAAACTTTATTGAATACATAATTGCATATAAAAATCCAATCCCTCGGGGCTCAGTGATAAAGAATCTGCCTGCAGTGCAGGAGACGCAGGAGATGTGGGTTTGATCCCTGAGTCAGGAAGATCCCTTGGAGACAGAAATGGCAACCCACTCACTCTAGTATTCTTGTTGGGAAAATCCCATGGACAGAGGAGCCTTGCAGGCTACAGGCCATGGGGTCCCAAAGAGTCAGACACAACTGAGTACATACACACACATGCAAAAAACAAAATGATCATTAAAATAAGACTTAGCTTTCTTTAAAATAAAATAAATTCATTTTAATATTGGACTTACCCCCCTACCTTGGACAGTTTTGTGTCCTGGGGCCCATATTCTAAAATTATGAAGCAGCAGAAATGTGCTGTGAAATGTAGCTTCCTCCTTGTAACAAGTGAGAAACTATAGGAAAAAGTATTTTTAAAGGAATAAAGAAAAGAGGAAAGAAGTTGACAGTTTCAAATAGGCATGTTTGAAGGTTGATGCATATCTGCCCTTTTCTCTGTAATGGTAATTTCCTCCTGCTTTTGGTTATCTTGCTTTCTCCTTGACCAGAAGTGCCACCCTCTCCACACCCCCGCCACCCACCCACCCACATGCCTACTCCAGAAAGCCACCCTTACCTTTGTCTGTTCTTCCATAGAATCTTTTTTTTTCAAACCTTTTTCTTTTTTTTCCAAAACGGTTTCTTTTTTTTTCTCTGTGCCTCAAGGCATGTGGGATCTTAGTTCCCCACCCAGGGATTGAACCTGAATCCCCTGCATTGGAAGCTTTGAGTCTTAAACCCACTGGACTATCTAGGAAGTCCTTCCACTGAATCTTGTACATACCTCTGTCTTACTACTTACCGTGCTATATCTTTATTATCAGTTTCTGTGTGTCTTGAGAGATTTGCTACCATTATCCTTGTGTTATTATGCCAGGAATGATGTCTGCTCATTAAATATTTTGCTGAGTAATTACATTTGATTACCACCCAACTCATGCTGCTCACCCATTATTTATTGTACTCGACAATGGTTCTGTGCCACTGAATCAGTACGTGGATTATGCTTTGGCATTCAGACTCCTGTTCTAGCCAACCAAGCAAACCTGCTCAGCCCGACTGGCAGCTGAGTACAATAAACTGAGTCCAGACTGAATCTAATAATATTTAGACTGGCCATCAGCCTAAGATTACCCTTCATGGTGGGAGCAAGACCAAGCATGAAGTTGACGACTAAGCCAGCCACTCCCTGTTTATGTCTAGGTCCACTTCAGACTCTTAGACTTGTCACCTTATCACTGTCTTGGCAAGATTTCCTTTCTTCTTGGCCTATATTGACTTTTAAAATTTTACTTATGTCTACTCAGTTATTGGGTTGGCCAAAACATTTGTTCAGGTTTTCCGTAAGATATTAAAGAAAAATACAAATGAACTTTCTGGCCAACCCCAATATTACTATGGAGCTTCCCAGGTGGCACAGTGATAAAGAATCCACCTACCGATGCAGGAGATGCAGATTTGACTGCTGGGTTGAAAAGATCCCCTGGAGTAGGAAATGGCAACCCACTCCAGTGTTCTTGCTTGGAAAATTCCATGAACAGAGGGGCCTGGTGGGCTAGAGCAACTGAGTGTACACACGCGGTATTATTATAATCATAAACTAAATAGGATCCTGAACTAGAAAATAACAAATTCTTATGACATCGAGTGAATTTAGTGAGAACCACATCCCAGGGTTCCTCCATATCCTTGGATTCAGCCAACCCTGGGCCGTGTAGCACTGTACTGTTTGTCCACGTGTGCCAATTTTTCCCAAGTCTGTAGTGTTTACTCTCAGGAAAAACTGCATTATAAGTGGATCCACTCAGCTCAAACTCATGTTATTCAAGGGTCAACTGGGGTCAGAGAGCAGTTGCATTTCATCTTGAAAAGTGGGGAGGGGAAAAAAAAGAGATGGCAATAGACTTTTTTTTTTTCTTTTGACTTGTTACTTTTATTCCTGGAAAATAGGAACTATATGGCCCTGAGGGTCCTGAGTGCATCCTGAAGATTTTATGCATCCTCCACATGGTTTTAGGCATTAACTCATCAATAGTGAAGTCAAACATAAAATTATTGGTACAAGTTAAGACTGAGCTTGGGCTTCCCTGGTGGCTCAGAGGTTAAAGTGTCTGCCTCCAATGCGGGAGACCTGGGTTCGATCCCTGGGTCGGGAAGATCCCCTGGAGAAGGGAATGGCAACCCACTCCAGTATTCTTGCCTGGAGAATCCCATGGATGGAGGAGCCTGGTAGGCTACAGTCCACGAGGTCACAAAGAGTCGGACACAACTGAGCGACCTTACCTTACCTTAAGACTGAGCTGCATGTGTCAGCTGTGCTCTGTAGCCTCAATTTTGGCAGAGAAAGGGGTTGAAACATATATCTTGTAGCTACTCTCAGATTCCTAGGAGAATTGTTCATGGTTTCCATTTTGTATCTTTTAATTAAGCTAGGGAAGGGGAGAGAGAGAGCGAGGGAAGAAAAATATGATTTCATCCAGTGTGGATTTTCTAGAATTCCATGGAAGGTGTTGCTTCTGTTTCTGTAGTCTCAGAGACTGCTTTCTTTCTTTAAAACTAACTGTGGCTTCATTGTGAATTCATTAGTATTATGAACCACCAAGAAATAGTAAAACTACTGTGACATCATGTGCACTTGCCCATGCAAGGCTGAACTTTCTCAAAGCAGATACGCAGATTTTCCTTAGGTTCAGGATAGGTCATCAAAAGCCTGAGGCCTCGCGTTGCTTTTTCTCATCAGAGAGAAAAGGAAAAAGCCGCTGGTCTCCTCTCATACCCTAGTCACACCTCAGGACCAGGGCTTCTCTCCAGGTGGTCTAGCACATGAGTTTGTCTAACCCTTTTCTCAAAGATCAGCATGGTGAGTGAAAACTACATAAGGCAGATCACCGCATTCGACCACTTACTCCTCTCTCCCTCTGTGTTTTCAGTGTAACGTGGGGGTGTTCATTGCCTACCCTGTATGGAAGCCTGTAGGAATTTGATGTGATGGATGTAAAGACCCTAGCACAGTCCTGATTCCATTAGATGTCACTTGATAAATAGCTCTCACAGTTGTTGCTTTTTTATGGTGACTACTATATTTATTTTTTCGCTCTCACAGTGATTCTGCTGTCTTATTTAACTTTTTAAAGCAGGAATTTTCTAATGAGCAATCTGTGTTTCTCCCCTTGCACACTGAGTGTTTTCACTGCTGGTTTCTTAGTTTTTCATTTGTTAGCTTGCCTCAGGCTGCTTTTCTTTCCTTATTGAGTTAATCTGATACTAGATAAGAGCGAGCCCACTAGAAGCGTGCTGGGTGAAGGCTGAATGAGAAGTAGCATATACTAAACCGGACATTTTAAATTAGAATTTGAAGCATTGTTTTAAGTAATCTAAAAAGGTGTATAATAGTCTAAAACCAAAATATGAAGGTTTATAATCAACATTTTAAACATTGCATAGTATTAAGATAGTTTTTCTAGCTTTTATATTCAGCTTAAAGTTGAGTTTTATAAAAAAGCAAGTGAAATGAGAATGAGCACACTTCTAAAGCTGGTTGAGGACACTTTCCAGATTAATGGAAATGAAAATGTATTGCCAGTAGATATTTTATTGTAGGCTCCTAAGAAATGGCCATGAATTCTGTCTCATCTCCAAACATGTAGATGAAACTGTCATTCTTAAATGCAAATTTAGCTCAATGCTCTCCAACTGATGTAAGTCAGATCAGTATCAGTATTTGTGTAATCCCAGCATGGGGGTGCCTGTATTGATTGCTGTAAGGAGCAGTGAGTTTTAAGGAACAGCCACAGAGATAGTACTGGCTCTATTCCAGGGTAGAGCGATGTGTCCACAAACTAAATTCTTAGGAACAAAGCTGTTGGCTTCTGGGAATCCCTGTGAAGTGGGCCAAGGGCTCTGGAGTTGGAGGTGGGAAACTTCCCACTCTGGCAGCACTGGGTGGGTACTGAGATGCTCTCTCATACAGACTTCTTGTGAGTGGGCACCAGACCCCAATCAATTACCAGGGGGTCCGAGGGGGACTCTTGGGCTCCCATCCTGGGAAGTCTCACTCTGATTAGAAGCAGCAACATCCCCAATATAAATGATACTGCTTGGGAGTCAGTGGAAGAGGAAGGAAGGGGGCAAGGAGGCAGTTCTCTGCTGAAACTAAAGACAATAGAATGGACTTTCTATTTTCTTTCTGCCGTAGGCAGTAGTGTTTCTGGGAACAATGTATGTCATTGTAAGAACCTTTTCCTTCGTTAGAGAAGTGCTGCTCTACCAGATATACAAGTAAAACTTCAGTTAGTCAGGCAGTCTCAGAAGTTCACGTGTTTAACTGGTTTAACTCACTTAATCTAGCACAGGGCACGTACACGTGGAGGATTTAAAAATCAGCCTTGATGACAAAGATGAAACATGATGTCATTTGTTTTTATGCCTAGCTTTCTGTATGGTGGAGTTATTATACCATCATGTCATCAGTAGGGCTTCCCAGGTGGCCCTAGTGGTAAAGAACTCATCTGCCAGTGCAGGAGACTTAAGGGCCGAGGATTCAATCCCTGGCTCAGATCTCCTGAGGGAGGGCATGGCAACCCACTCCAGTATTCTTGTCTGGCACATCCCCATGGACAGAGGAGCCTGGTGGGCTACAGTCCATAGGGTTGCAAAGAGTCAAATGCAACTGAAGCAACTTCACACACACCTATGCACATATCATCAGTGCTTGTATCGCTGAGGCTGATTGATGTATTATTATAGAGGATAGATGTTGATGCAGCAAAAAAATGTATATGACTGGTTATTTGGTACAAAGACTTAGATACTCATTTAATGTAATCACATTAATCCGATCATTCTGAAGGTCAACATCCATATTTGATTTCAGTGTGATTTAATGTGTAAGATGCTTTAAAATCAGCCTGGTGAGTTGAAAAAGGTAAATGCTTCCTTTCTGAAAACAACTCCCACTGAGATAGGTGTCAGCTATCCTTATCTTTCTTTTTCTTACTTTCAGTTCAGTTCAGTTGCTCAGTTGTGTCCAGCTCTTTGTGACCCCATGGATTGCAGCACACCAGGCCTCCCTGTCCAACACCAACTCCCGGAGTTTACCCAAACTCATGTCCATTGAATCAGTGATGACATCCAACCATCTCATCCTCTGTAGTCCCCTTCTCCTCCCGCCTTCAATCTTTCCCAGCATCAGGGTCATTTCTAATGAGTCAGTTCTTCGCATCAGGTGGCCAAAGTATTGGAGTTTCAGCTTCAACATCAGTCCTTNTTATATGATATTATACATGTTTCATTGCCATTCTCCCAAATCATCCCACCCTCTCCCTCTCCCACAAAGTCCAAAAGACTGTTCTATACATCTGTGTCTCTTTTGCTGTCTCGCATACAGGGTTATCGTTACCATCTTTCTAAATTCCATATATATGTGTTAGTACACTGCACATATGGCTGCAGTCACCATTTGCTGTGATTTTTGAGCCCAAGAAAATAAAATCTGTGACTATTTTCCATTTTTCCCCTATCTATTTGCCATGAAGTGTTGGGACCAAATGCTATGATCTTAGTTTTTTGAATGTTGAATTTTATGCCAGCTTTTTCACTCTCCTCTTTCACCCTCATCAACAGGCTCTTTAGTTCATCTTCACTTTCTGCCATTAGAGTGGTATCATCTGCATATCTGAGGTTGTTGATATTTCTCCCAGAAATCTTGCTTCCAGCTTGCACTTTATCCACCCTGGCAATTTATGTGATGTGCTCTGCATATAAGTTAAATAAGCAGGGTGACAATATACAGCCTTGACACACTCCTCTCACAAATTTGAACCACTCCATGTCCAGTTCTAACTGGACTGGATGGTTGTTTCTTGACCTGGATACAGGTTTCTCAGGAGGCAGGTAAGGTGGTCTGGTATTCCCATCTCTAAGAATTTTCCACAGTTTATGGTGATCCACACAGTCGAAAGCTCTAACATAGTCAATGAAGCAGTATATGTTTTTCTCGAATTCCCTTTTTCTATGATCCAGGGGATACTGGAAATTTGATTTCTGGTACCTCTCCTTTTTCTAAATCCAGCTTATACATCTGGAAGTTCTTGGTTGACATACTATTAAAGCCTTGAAGGATTTTGAGCATAATCTTGCTGCTGCTAAGTCACTTCAGTCGTGTCCAACTCTGTGCGACCCCATAGATCACAGCCTACCAGACTCCCCCATCCCTGGGATTCTCCGGGCAAGAACACTGGAGTGGGTTGCCATTTCCTTCTCCAATACATGAAAGTGAAAAATGAAAGTGAAGTCGCTCAGTCGTGTCTGGCTCTTCACGACCCCATGGACTGCAGCCTACCAGGTTCCTCTGCCCATGGGATTTTCCAGGCAGCATGTCAAATAAGCACAATTGTACAGTAGTTTGAACATTCTTTGGCATTGCCCTTCTTTGAGATTGGAATGAAAACTGAGCTTTTCCAGTCCTGAGTTTTCCAAATTCGCTGGCATATTGAGGAGTGCAGCACTTTAAAACATCATCTTTTAGGGTTTGAAATAGCTCTGCTGGAATTCCATCACCTCCCCTAACTTTGTTCATAGTACTGGTTCCTAAGGCCCACTTGACGTCACACTTCAGGATATCTGGCTCAAGGAGAGTGACCACATGATCGTGGTTATCTGGGTCATTAAGACCTTTTTTGTACAGTTCTTCTGTGTATTATTGCCACCTCTTCTTAATCTCTTCTGCTTCTGTTAGGTACTTGCTATTTCTGTCCTTCAGTGTGCTCATCTTTGCATGAAATGTTCTGTGATATCTCTTAAAGAGATCTCTGGTATTTCTTGAAGAGATCTCTAGTCTTTCCCATTCCTCTATTTGTTTTCCTCTATTTCTTTGCATTGTTCACTTAAGAAGGCTTTCTTATCTCTCCTTGCTATTCTTTGGAACTCTGCATTCAGATGGATATATGTTTCCTTTTCTCCTTTCCCTTTTGCTTCTCTTCTTTTCTCAACTTTTTGTAAAGCCTCCTCAGACAACCACTTTGCCTTTTTGCATTTCTTTTTCTATCGGATAATTTGGATCACTGCCTCCTGTACAGGGTTACAAACCTCCATCCATAGTCCTTCAGGCACTCTGTCTACCAGATCTGATTCTTTGAATCTATTTGTCACCTCCACTGGATAATCATAAAGGATTTGATTTACTTCATACCTGAATGATCTAGTGTTTTCCCTACTTTCTTCAATTTAAGTCTGAATTTTACAATAAGAATCTCATGATCTGAGCCACAGTCTGATTTTGGTATTGACCACCTGGTGATGAACGTGTGTCAAGTTATCTCTTGTGTAGTTGGAAGAGGGTGTTTGCTATGACCAGTGTGTTCTCTTGGCAAAACTCTGTTAGCCTTTGCGCTGCTTCATTTTGTACTCCAAGGCCAAAATTGCCTGTTACTCCAGGTATTCTTGACTTTTATCTGTTGCATTCCAATCCCCTGTGATAAAAAGGACATGTTTTTTTGGTGTTAGTTCTAGAATTATTTAATAGAGTCGAATGTATTTTCAGACCACAAAGTTTACACCCCTGGTAGTCACTGGCAGAGTAAGTTCTAGTACAGCATCTGTGCAGAGCTGCTGGGGTGGGACTCAGCACTGTGTCATCCGCCTTCTTCCCCTGTTTGTCACCACTGGCTGACAGAGGAAGGAGCAGCTTCTGCCGTCCACGCTTCTCAACACTTTCTGATTTAACAGCCTGTGACTCTGGCTTCGAAGTGGGCATGAAGGCAGCCAGGAAGTGTTCTACCTTTTGCTGCTCTGCTCCATTTCCTGTGCAGAGAAGGTGCCAGAGAAACAATTCGATTTCCGCTCAACCCACAACATCTCACGTCAGAGTTGGCAGAAGCCGCAGCTTGAACCAATATAGGTCTGGCTTGGAAAACTGATGAGGGAAAGTGGTACATGTACCACATGGAGCAAGCGAGTTTGTCAGCTTCTGATTCAGACCTAGCACTGTGGCTCCTAGCGAATCCCTTTCCTGCCTTTGCTGGCTTTCCCCTTTCTCCCAGGAAAGTCAAGTTGTCTTGGAGTTTTCTTGGTAGTCCTCCTCCTTGGAAGTGATTGCCTTCTCAGTAGAATCCAGACTGGCAAGAACAGAGAGGCCTAAACTGCAAAAGATGAATTTACCAACGCCAGAAGCAGGAGATCAAGTGCTGGTGTTGAATATAAATTATACTCAAGCAGGAAGATTCAGATAACTTGAAGTTAGAAAGCAAGACAGGGAATTACTGTTAATTAATTACTTCAGTTATGTGTTGAAAATGATGCATGCAGTGCAGTTAAGAAGGAACTTGAAAAGTAGGCTGAGGTTAAAAAATTGAACAGAAAAGTAAGTATCGTGATGTTTTGAATAAATTAAATGTAAATATATATATATGCACATAGACATTTTTTCCAGAGAGAAAAGAGGGGAAAAATAAGGGGCTTCTATTTTTAATTTAGAACTTTTATGTACAATTTGACTTTGCTAAACATAGAAGAGACATTTCTTTTTAACATAAAAAGAATAAATGGGTTATTCAGGTGGTGGGATTATGAACCTTTCAAATTTGTACCTCCATAGTCGTGCCATTGCCTTCTCCGTTATATTGTATAGAAAAGTTAATAAATGCTGTTTTCCAAAATATACTAATTCAATTGAAACTTTTTATTTCCTTTTATAGGCAAGTGTATGATTAATACCTACTCTGATAGCTTCTCTCTCAACAGTTCTATAAATGTAACTTAGTCCCCTAGCCAACCTTTGAGTGCTTCCGTGCAGTGTAAGCAGTCATGCAGAGGGCCTTAGGATACTATCAATAGCTGGTGAGAAAAAGTAGAATTGTGGCTCAGGAGTTAGCAAGAGCTATTCCAGGTGACCAAGTTTGCTCTGGGGGAAACCTTCACATTCTTTTCAGAAATACTGGCTTCTAAGTTCGAATTCCTGTGGATAATATCATAAATGAGATTATTACAACCACCTGATCTGGGGACTTCCCTGGTAATCCAGTGGCTAAAACTCTGCGCTCCCAATGCAGGGGGGTTGATCCTTGGTCAGGGAACTAGATCCCACATGCCACAACTAAAGATCTTGCATGCTAGAACTAAGACCCAACACAGCCAAATAAATAAATAAGTTAAAAAAAAAAAAACTGATCTGGCATCTTTGCTCATTTTTTTTTTCCTACTGCTATTTTTCAAGTTTAAATGCAAATCTGCTTTAATATGCTAAACAAGCCCCTGTTTTGCTTTCTGACTTCTGGAAGAAATTGGAGTAAGTCACGATGCATCAAATGAAGGCAATGCTGAAACATGAAGCATGTACAGACTCCCCAATGTCAAGCCTGCTTGTGAATGCCTTGAATGAAAAGCCCATCTCTAAGACACCACGCATGAGATATTTTTATCATCTAACCACCACCTAGCTCTGTGTGCCTTTTTTTTTTTTTTCCTTTCTGGTTCCTCACTGTCCTTTGTAGCCTTTTATTATCCCCCACCTAAATTAAATCCTCGGCCTTTTCTGAATCTCACCCACCTTCTAAGCCAGTTTGGATCACCCCCTCCAGCCCTCAGTGATGTCTGACTGAGCTCCAAGAGATGATAGCTGAGAAGCAGAGGAAGTAGAAGCCAGCAGGTTGGGCTGGGGCCCAGTTTTGGAAGATATTTGGAAGCTAAGCACTTGGACTTCATTCTATAGTTAGTGAAAATTCTTATCAGGTAGTGGTGGTGGTGGTTATCAGTCGCTAAGTCATGTCCAACTCTGCAGCACATCAGGTTTCTCTGTCCTCCACTATCTCCCAGACTTTGCTCAAATTCATGTGCATGGAGTCAGTGATGCTATCTAACTATCTCATCCTCTGACACCCCTTCCTCCTTTGGGCTTCAATCTTTCCCAGCATCAAGGTCTTTTCCAATGAGTTAGCGCTTCACGTCAGGTGACCAATGTATTGGAGCTTCAGCATCAGTCCTTCCAATGAATATTCAGAGTTGATTTCTTTTAGGATTGACTCGTTTGGTCACCTTGCAGTCCAAGGGACTCTCAAGAGTCTTCTCGAGCACAGTGATTTAAAAGCATCAGTTCTTCGGCACTCAGCCTTCTTTATGGTCCACCTCTCACATCCCTGCATGACTACTGGGAAAACCATAGCTTTGACTGTACAGACATTTGTTGGCGAAGTAATGCCTCTGCTTTTTAATACACTGTCTAGGTTTGTCATAGCTTTTCTTCCAAGGAGCAATGTATTTTAACTTCAGGCTAAGGATTTGTTTTCATTGTAAATACAAGATCTAGAAAATAAAGTGATTTAAACAAATTAGGTTTTTGTTTTGTCTTCTTGCCGACAGCAAACAGGCTAATACTTGTTCAGCAGCTTAAAAATGGCAGGGTCACGTTTCTGTTATTCCCATCACCTCTTTGTCATCATTGCCTTCTAATTATAAGGTGAATGGATGCTCTACTTTGAACATCACATCGAGATTCAAGGCAGAAAGAAAAAGACGGGAGAGGAGCAAACCCACCGGGTCTGCTTCTCCTCTAAGGAGCTTTCACAAACCCCATCAGCAATTTCAGTTTTCAACTTTGCAGCCAGAGCTGTGCTTTGTGGCCAATCAGGGTTCTATTAGAAAGAAGCATCAGAGAATATATATTTATTGGATAACCAGCACAGATCTGTACAGAGCCTTCCCTGTGCAAGTTGGCACTATGAATTTCCACACAAGAAACAGTGTATCAATCATTTCCCCCAATTTATTAAACGATAAAGCATAGTTTTTTGCCTTGCCTCTCATGAGATTATCAGTATTTAGAACTTTTGGAAATAAACATTCTAAAAGTCATATAGGATAGAATGAAGTCAAATGCTCCATAATGTGGGGCAGCCTTGGGAGTGTAGCAAAAGAGAAAGAAATGTGTTGAAGGTAGGATAACTAGAAGAGATTTTAGGAAAAAGACTTGAGCTGGACTATAAAAAATGATCTGGATTCCATATGATACTATAATGGTGGATACATGACGTTATACATTTTTCAAAACCCAAAACAACACCAAGCATGAACGTTAATGTGAACTATAGACTTCGGGTGATGATGAGGTGTTGGTGTAGGTTCATCGATTGAAAAAATGTCCCACTCAGTGAAGGAGGTTGATGGTGGGAGAAAGTGTGTGTGTATATGGGAGAAAGTGTGTATATGTAGAGGCAGAGCGTACATGGGAACTCTCTAAACTTTCTGCACAATTTTAGGTAAACCTGAAAGTCTCAAAAATATTTTTAAAAAATAGTAAGATGGATTAGATTAAATAGTTGGAGAGATGGTGAGACTGGTGATCCAAGGAAAGAAGAAAAACTATTAATAACAAGGTCACAAATGTAGAAATGACTACAGCATAAGACAGCATGGTGAGACTGGCTTGGCTAGTCACTTTAAAATAACTTTTAACCTGTCACTATTTACCATGCATTCCTATTGAGTTTGTCAATGTTAACATAAAAAAAAATTTTAATTATTTTACTATTTTCTGCAGAGGAGGAATGATTAATGATTAATATTCTGCAACCATGTGTATATGGGAAGAACAGATTACTCATTTAGTCGATTAATACAGGATTAAAATTACTTTCACGTTTCTTTGCAAAACTGATATTTAAAATTAAATCTACTGCTTATTTGGGACTCTTTCTAAGAATTGTACATTTACTATCTTGATAATTTTACTTTGTATTTAAGTACAAAATCTTTTCTGTTTTGTGGCCAAAAATAAGCATTTTTAAAAACTCTGGCATTAGTCATTTTAGTTTTCTTTCAAGGTAAGTTGTAATCCTGTTAAAAGTGAAAACAGTTTCTTTCAGTTGGTGACTTTAATTAAAGGAGTGTAATAAAGTTGAGTTCTAATTATTTTTCTTTCCTAAATTATTTGAACAGTTGCTTTTAATTACACACTGAATTTAATTGAATTGGGTCTAATTTGATCAGCTCCCTATCCAGCTGTTGAAATTTAGACAATTAACTGCAATCTGTAATTTACCATTTCCCAGTGAGACTGGAAAACAGTATGGTTAGGGTTTTCACTCTTTTTCTATATTTTGCCCTGTACTTTGCTTAATCATAAACATTATTCCTATTACAGGGCAAAGATCATTTGTGAAACTGACTGGTAAATATTGCCAGGAAAATACGTCACCCACAGGGATGAAAAGGCTTACCTTTTAATCTAGTTATATTAATACAGGTGAAAAATACAGCATTTTCTCTTTTGATTATAGTGTTGTCTCCATCTGGCTGGAGGGAGGCTTTTGTTTATTTTTTTGTTGACTTTTAAATAAAAGCCTCTTGGGTTGAATTTAAAGTGTGTAGTGAGTACTTATTCCTGTTGACTAACTGTATCAGAAGGACTTTGTAACACAAATCAAGAAGCTGCTTTTGGTGATAAACAGAACAGCTTGAGAAATAATTCTCAGTCATTTCCACAAAATACATGGAATATGTGCTTTTCTGAAATGCTTTTCATTTCACCTAAGATGGATTTTTCTCTTTTTTTTTTTTTTTTGGCTTTTTAACAGACAGATTATCAAAACATATCTATTAAGTTGCTTTGGAAAAAAGACTGGAGTTCAAAAATCTCTCAAAGATGAAATGCCTGTTTCATGGAGTGTCTGATATTTCCAGCCAGAGACTGTACTCTTCTCAGGCTTTATCCCAGGCAGTATAGGTGGTATACTGTTGTACTGGAGATTGACCCTCTGTTCCCCAGTTATTCACTATTAAGTGGTGATGGTGGTTTAGTCGTTAAATCGTGCCCGACTCTCGTGTCCCCATGGACGCGAGCCTGGCCAGGCTTCTCTGTCCATGAGATTCTCCAGGCAAGAAAACTGGAGTGGGTTGCTATTTAAGTGAAAGTCACCCAGTCGTGTCTGGCTCTTTGCGACACCATAGACTGTACAGTCCATGGAATTCTCCAGGCCAGAATACTCTAGTGGGTAGCCTTTCTTTTCTCCAGGAGATCTTCCCAACCCAGGTATCAAACCCAGGTCTCCTGCATTGCAGGTGGATGCTCTACCAGCTGAGCCACAAGAGAAGCCCTCACTATAAGTGGTACTGAGCAAGCCTTCCTGTTATGTGGCTGCCAAAACAGTCATTTGATTTTGAGTCTTGCCTAACACATTGTCAGCACCATCCTAGAATTACGTTAGTTTTTGTTGTCTGACATGGAGTGATGTAACTGTGATCCGACAGTTCTTTCGGTCACCTTTTTTCTACCATATCTGCTGGAGAAGGAATAGGCTACCCACTGCAGTGTTCTTGGGCTTCCCTTGTGGCTCAGCTGGTAAAGAGTCTGCCTGTGATGTGGGAGACCTGAGTTCGGTCCCTGGGTTGGGAAGCTCCCCTGGAGAAGGGAATGGCTACCCACTCCAGTATTCTGGCCAGGATAAGTCTCAAAAGAGTCAGACAGAATAAGCGACATTCACTTTTTCACCATCTTAGCTGCCATCAAAAAGTGAGCAAATGTATACTTTGTCTTTTTTACTTGTCATTAATACTTTCTCTTCTTGGGCTTTTGCCACAGTTCATTTGGGGTACACTATCTACAATTTCTTGCCCTCTTGTTTCCTTCTTCAGGCATTTATTCAGTGTCACCTATATGCCAAATGGTGGATTAAATACTAAAGGTATGGAGCTGATAACGATGAAGGCACCATCCCTGCCCTCAAGTTCCTCGGGTCTGGTAGAAATTATCGTAGTTCTGGAAGCACCTGGCCAACCACCTGGCCAGACTAAATTAGCCTGTCACTCCCCTTACTTGGAGAGCATCTATAGGGTCAGAATATGATGTCTGTGTGTGTGTGTCTGTGTGTGTGTCTTCAGTTGCTCAGTCATTTCTGACTCTTTGCAACACCAGGGACTGTAGCCCGCCAGGCTCCTCTGTCCATGAGATTTCCCAGGCAAGAATACTGGAGTGGGTTGCCATCTCCTCCTCCAGGGGATCTTCCTGGCCCAGGGATTGAACCTGCCTCTCCTGCTTGGCAGGTGGATTCTTTACCACTGAACCACCTGGGAATTTAAGTATGATGTCTGTGATTAGACATCAACTCTTTGGAGTAAACAAGTAGCTTACCCCTTATCCCTTAAAAATATCTTGGTAACTTGGTAGAATTATCTGTTGCAATTATTTAAATAATATTTTTATCTTTCCTGTTGTGTACTTTGGCAAACAAAATGGATCTTTATAGAAAAGGTTATGTTGGCATTTTATCTTATTGTAGACAAAACTTCAGTGCAACTGCTTCAGTTTCTTTCTGGAGGTTGACTGATTACAAACTGTTAATAAAAACCAACATGTGACTATTCCATTCTTCATGCCTTATTGTCAGTTTTGTAGATGAGTGATGTTTTTGGTGAATTCTGTTCCCATACATAACTTCACACAGTGTTTGGTTTATATTGATATTTGTAAAATCAGTGTCTCTACATTGGATTTGTATTATCTCAGTATTGGACAGATTTCTTTGTTTTTTTTGGATGAATATCATTTTCCATAACTGTCATAACTTCATTTCTTCATAATGAAAAAAAAATTATCAGAAAGGGATTGTCAGTCACTATTCATTGTTGCTGGATGAGCTCCCTCTAAATTTTAAAACCTCCACAGGGTCTTACAAGCCTCTAATATAGTACAATGGGGCTGCTGAGTCATTAGTTTTTGTTCTATTTGGAATGTGTGAAATGCAAAAAAAAAAAAATAAAGTAACTCTTAATTGAATCATTTCTATCAATATGAATAAGGAGGATGCAGTGTATGTCCCAGATACACATTATCATCAAACATTCTCATTTAATTGCATTTGTTTTTGCAACAAGAAATGAGCAAGAGTGCTGAATAAATGGTTCATTGTTCTTATTGTTGCATCAATTTAAACGTGACCAGATGTCGCACCATGCCACAAAGTGGGTCTGTTCTGGTGCAGAAGGGCAAATCAGACTCTGCAGTTTCTCAACATCTCTACTTACATATGTTGCCATGGTGCGGTGCCTGTAAGTTTGCATAGTGAAGTGACTGCTTCCTAGGTTTGCATATGAAAGAGTGAAGATACTCATCAGCATCTACCCACATCACCTGCCTGTGTATCACCTTCAAAAACACCCCACCTGTTTCCCAGCCAGGCACTGTTCCTCCATTTTCTATTTCCTATTCCTGCTCACTGCTCTTGCTTCCTGGAGTGTGTGACTGAGTCTCCATTTCCTGCAGGGTCTGAAGCCGAGGAGACCTGGAACACCTCCGCAGGGTCCCTGTGCGGCGCTGCCTCTCTGACCTGGCTCCCACTAGGGCAGCCACCCTGACTCTGCTTGTCCTTATCTCCCTGGTGCTTCAGCTACAGACAGAAGTTTCAAAACACAGTCACTCATGTCACTTTTCTCCCTTAATAGTTAAATAATCATCTCTTGGTACAGGTTAAGGGAAAGTGGGAAAATCTGCATAATTATTAAATTGTGCAGAAAGTGGAGTTTTTAAGATGTGGTTTTAGTTGGATTTGTTTTTTATTAAGATGATAACCCTTTTGAATACATTCAGCAGACTTGTGGAGCCTTACCTTTCATTTACCCAGAACCTGCTGAAGCTAGATTAGTTCACAGCTGGAAGTGCCATCTGGCACTCTTGTGACTTCCCATTGCCTTCATCACAGATTCAAAGCTCTTGGAATCTGAGGAGGCATTCGCCTCGGGCTGTTTGTCTTATTTTCACCTGCCCGCCTTCCTACACCCCCGTTCTGACTGGACAGTCCCTTGATGCACTCTCATCTGTGTGCCTCGGTAGTTTTGCACATGCCATGACCCAGCCAGGAGGATTCTCAGCATCCCCCTCAAGTATCCGTATTCTCTCCATTCGTCAAAGTCTTTATTCAGTGACATTCCCATCTCTACTACCCCCTGTAGTGCGGCCTCCCACCTCTGATTCCCTATAACACTGTATCATTTATTTGGTTACTAGTCCTCTGTAGTGTATCGATTTTTGAAAACTGATTTGGTCTGTTGTTGTAAATGCCTATATTTGCATATTGTCTCCACAAAGGGACAGTGAGGATCTTGGAGGTAAATGCTATGTCCTCAGTTCAGTTCATATGCTCAGTCATGTCTGACTTTGCACCCCCATGGACTGCAGCACCCCAGGCTTCCCTGTCCATCACCAACTCCCAGAACTTGCTCAAACTCATTTCTATTCAGTCGGTGTTGCCATCCAACTATCTCATCCTCTGTTTTCCACTTCTCCTCCAGCCTTCAATCTTTCCTAGCATCAGGGTCTTTTCTAATGAGTCAGATCTTTGTATCAGGTGGCCAAACTACTGGAGCTTCAGCTTCAACCTCAGTCTTTCCAATGAATATTCAGCTTGCAGTCCAAGGGGTTCTCAAGAGTCTTATTCAACACCACAGTTCAAAAGAATCAATTCTTCAGCACTCAGCTTTATTTATGGTCCAACTCTCACATCCATACATGAGTACTGGAAAAACCATAGCTTTGACTAGACGGACTTTTGTTGGCAAAGTAATGCCTCTGTTTTTTAATATGCTGTCTAGGTGTATCATAGCTTTTCTTCCAAGGAGTAAGCATCTTTTAATTTCAAGGCTGGAGTCACCATCTGCAGTGATTTTGGAGCCCAAGAAAATAAAATCTGTCACTGTTTCTATTGTTTCCCCATCTGTTTGCCATGAAGTGATGGGACTGGATGCCATGATCTTTGTTTTTTGAATATTGAGTTTTAAGCTAGCTTTTTCACCCTCCTTTTTCACTTTCATCAAGAGGCTCTTTAGTTCTTCTCTTTCTGCCATAAGGGTGGTATCATCTGCATAGCTGAGGTTATTGATATTTCTCCCAGCTATCTTGATTCCAACTGGTGCTTCATCCAACCTGGCATTTCTCATGACGTACTCTGCATATAAGTTAAATAAGCAGGGTGGCAATATACAGCCTTGATGTTATGTTGATGTACTCCTTTCCCAACTTGGAATCAGTCTGTTGTTCCATGTCAGATTCTAACTGTTGCTTCTTGACCTGCATACAGATTTCTCAGGAGGCAGGTAAGGTTATCTGGTATTCCCATCTCTTGGAGAATTTTCCAAAGTTTATTGCGATCCACACAGTCAAAGCCTTTGGTGTAGTCAATAAAGCAGAGGTAAATGTTTTTCTGGAACTCTCTTGCTTTTTCAATGAAGCAGTGGATGTTGGCAATTTGATCTCTGGTTCCTTTGCCTTTTCTAAATCCAGCTTGAATATCTAGAAGTTCTTGGTTACTTACTGTTGAAGCCTGGCTTGGAGAATTTTGAGCATTACTTTGCTAGCGTGTGAGATGAGTGCAGTGGTCCAGTAGTTTGAACATTCTTTGGCATTACCTTTCTTTGGGATTGGAATGAAAACTGACCTTTTCCAGTCTTGTGGCCACTGCCGAGTTTTCCAAACATGCTGGCATATTGAGTGCAGCACTTTCACAACATCACCTTTTAGTGTTTGAAATAGCTCTGCTGGAATTCCGTCACCTCCCCTAACTTTGTTCATAGTGATGCTTCCTAAGGCCCACTTGACTTCATACTCCAGGATGTGTGGTTGTAGGTGAGGGACCACACTGTCATGGTTATCTGAATCATTAAGATCTTTTTTGTATAGTTCTTCTGAGTATTCTTGCCACCTCTTCTTCATATCTTCTGTTTCTGTTAGGTCCATACCATTTCTGTCCTTTATTGAGCCCATCTTTGCATGAAATTTCCCTTGGTATCTCTAATTTTCTTGAAGAGATCTCTAGTCTTTCCCATTCTACTGTTTTCCTCTATTTCTTTGCATTGATCACCGAGGAAGGCTTTCTTATCTCTCCTTGCTATTCTTTGGAACTCTGCATTCTGATGGGTATATCTTTCCTTTTCTCCTTTGTTTTTCACTTCTCTTATTTTCTCAGCTATTTGGAAGACCTCCTCAGATAACCATGTTTCCTTTTTGCATTTCTTTTTCTTGGGGATGGTCTTGATCACCACCTCATATATGATGTCATGATGCTAGGTCCTACAGTCTTTGTATTCTCAGCACATGGCACAGTGGCCAGCCCATAGGAGTGTTTGTAAATTTTTACTGAAAACATTATGTAACATTTCTGAGCCTGGGAATATAGTGGTTCCATTGACAGTAACAAGGAGACCGGGTTGGGTCATTTTGTGAGGACGGTTAGTTCAACTTTGACATAGTTTCAAGAGATAGCAGAGATACATGAGCATATATTCTCTAGGGGTGGAAGACTGTTTATAAATGTAAAGCATGTTTATAAATCCAGACTAGAAAATGACAGGTCAAGATTGTGCTTTAGGCCATAAAGGGGGAGAATATTTCTGCACGGAGATAAATTACTGGGGATAATCAAAAGCTCCCTAGAATTAGAGGTCTAGAAAAGGAAAAACTTGTAGAAAAGATGTATTGTTCACTTAAGATTTTCCCAATACTGAGCACAAGATGTCCCATGGAGTAGGGTATCAACTGAGTAAATGTGAAGAAAACTGAAATAAAGTAGAAAATTAAACCTAGGTTTGTCTAGTGCTGACTCCCATGAGCTTTGATCATTCCTATACAACTTCACAAACAAGAGGAATTTAAACTGAAAAGCTCTCCATATGGAATAATCAGAAAAATCATTAGAAGTTATGAAATTGCATTATGACTTTCTTATTCTAATGCAAGTTTTATAAATAATGTTGGATAAAACATTTAATAGCAATGACTTAAGTGTTACAATATTACTGGCAGCTCTTTTAGAATAAATTTTAACTGTCAAGTAAATAAGCAAAAGGATTTCATACAGTAGAAAATTTTAGGTGAAACACTCTGAATTACCTGAGACTCTCCCAAGAGTTCTCTTTAATCTTTAGATGTTGTGATTTTAAACCAGTAATGTTCTTCAGTTGCCATAGCTGTATTCTGTAGTCAGATTTTCATATAAGATATTTGTGATTCAGGTTCTGTGATTCACTGAGGACTCAGAACTTAACATGTAGTCATACTTGTGCCTAAGATTTATCGTAGCAAAAACGAGACATAAAGCAAAATCAGACCTTTCCAAGGACACACTGGCAAGCCTGGAATGTTAACTTTCTTTCTGCCCAGGTAGATTTATGCTATGAGACATATGAAGTTAAAATGTTCAGCCATTTTTTACTACTTAAAAAAAAAAAAATGTGTGTGCCGTTCAGCCTCTAGTTCTGTCTTCTGGTTTACTCCCCAAAGGTATATGTGTAGCCTGGGGACTTGATTGCACAAAGTCCAACCCATACTGAGTGGGGCTAAAGTTTTGCTGTTTCCCAGCCCATATGCCATGCTTGATTTAAAACAGTGACAGATATACATTATTTTTGTGGGGGTTAAGACCACCTGTAATTCAGTGAGTTTAAGCTTAACATGTTAAGCTTAAAAGTTGTAGTCATAAATATCTTAGTAAATATTTTGACTAAATTAAGCATTTGTTGGACCAGTTATCTTCATCACATGAGAGAAGGCGCTTCAACCAGCCCCTACAGCCAAACATAGACACAAAGCAGTGAGAACCCCATGACCTTCATGGAAAGACATTGCAAGGAGTGTATTAGTAGTGAATCATAGAGGAGGTCGATTTTAGACACACATTTGTGGCACTTCCTGAAGCTGCAGAATTTTTTTCCTAAATGAAAGCTCGGAAGGTCTGCTGCCTGCATCTTCTATTGCAGAGTGATTTAGAGACAGAGTCCCAGACCACAAGGGAGCTTCTCTCCATCCTTCCTCTTCTCTTTAACACTTTTACATGTGATGCTAATGGAATAAAGCTTTCAAGCTAGTAGGAAGATCAATAAAAATTTTATAAGGCTAGCAAAGTCTTATTGAGCGTCATAGTATATGGCTCAGTTTTCTCTTCTGAAAAATGAAAGAGATTCAAATAAATAATACTGGAAATGTCATCTGGGTCATTTTAAAACTGGTATTTTAATGGTAATTTTTAAAAGGGTGTCTGTGATCCTACCTGCTAGTTACCTAGGACTTCCAGATTTTTAAATGCTGGAAATCGTAAAATGGATAAATTCCTATTTTCATTCTGTTCTCCGAGAAACTCCCTGCCATTTGTTTGAAAACAAAACAAACACCCAACCCTCTAGAAGCTACTATTTTCCTGCTATTATAAGTGAGGTGGTTTTTTTTATTTTTTTTATTTTTTGACGACGTATCCTTACTTTTGGCAACTTGAAAGGTATTATATCTCAGAAAACTGTCATCTGTCTAAGCCCCAGAAAGACTGATGTTTAAGTCAGGAAACTAGAAACTGTACTCTAAGTCCTACCTTCCTGTAGCCCCTAGGAGGTGTGATTGTAGCTGAGCTGCAAACCTCTGAAACCAGCAGCAGAGCCAGCCTCTGCACCCTAGGACTGCTGTCACCAACTGGACTGTGCTTGCTTTCCCTGTTAGCATTAAGCAAGGAAAGCCCAGAACAACTAACTAGAAACCTGCCTCCCCACATGGGTGCAGGACTAGGGGAGAGCCAGAAAGACCTGCCCCTTCTTACTTAGTCTTTCAGTGGGCCCGGCAGTCTCATTTAATTTTCACAACGCTGAAAGTGTTTTCCTGCATTGCAGATGGGGAAATTATGACTGAGAGGTTGAGTGACGTGCTGTGGGTTCACAGCTTATAACTGGCAGAGCCTGGTCAGCTGACTCCAAAGTGCGCACCACCTCCACTACAACCTCAGCACACAGCTCTACACCTGGGAGTGTGGGAGGCCCAGGACCCTGAGGAAGAGCATAAGTGTTGAGAGAAGGAGGGCTGAGTGTTTGCTAAACACCTCCTGTGGGCCATGTTCTATATTAGATTCTTAACATAGATCTTTTCATTTAATCCCCCCAGTGACATTTCCGTTAGGCCATTTCACCCTCTGAGTTAGGCCATTTCACCCTCATATTACCTACTCAGAGAAGTCAAGAAACTCTGACAGTCACTCAGCTAGTAAGTAGCAGGGCTCACAGAGGCTTCTCTGGTGGCTCAGATGATAAAGAATCTGCCTGCAATGCAGGAGACACAAGAGACACCAGTTCAATTCCTGAGCCAGGAAGATCTCCTGGAGAAGGGAACGGCTACCCACTCCAGTATTCTGACCTGGAGAATTCCATGGACAGAGGATCCTGGCGGGCTACAGTCCAGGGGGTCACAGAGAGTCAGACACGACTGAGCAACTAAGCACACACATAATCTTGGCTAAAACAGACTGACTTTCAATTTACCTTGATTTTACTAAATTTAGCCTATCAGTTTTGTATGAACATAACACATTTTAAGATCAATTTTAAATTTGTTTTGTTATGAATAGGACTCAGAAGGATTTTGTGATAGAAATGAATTCCTGAGATCCAGAATTTAAGAAAGTGGGCAGATAGATCCAACTCGACAGGGTCTAATAAAAATCAGATATATTGATAGGTAAATTGGAATTCAGGTAACCAGACTTCCAGACTTCCAGTTTAATTGAAATTTATATTTTACATTTGAATTTCAAGACAAAGCAAATTACAACCAAAAAAGGGGGGGGAGAGGGATTACCCAGGAATTATTTGGAAAAGTCACTTGCACCGAGTATGTCTTCTTTTGAATCTCCTTCATGGTCTACTGCAACATAATATTTAGCTATGATTGATATCTGTTGTCCGAGTTTGAGGGCATTGCAGATAATCAACAGAGACAGATTAAATTATGTCAAATATGCTACGGTAAGAAAGAAATGAATGCATATGAAATACAGTCTAAACAAATAGTCCTAATTATCTTTCAGTTAAGTAAAAATGATAAATAGAAGCTCGCTTAAACAGCTTACTAGTTAAGGCTTTATTTGCTATGTGCTAGAGGTGGCTGTATAATAAAAAGAAAATGATCACAGTATTCCCAATCTGTGTGCACTCCTTTTTGTTTATCTTCTTTATGAGCAGTTTTGAGAATATCTTGCAAAAGATAGGAGAAAGTTGTTCTATCCATATTAAGCACCACAGTTCCAATTAAGTCAATTTTTGGTCTTTAGGGGCTGCCTCTAAAATTGTGAGGCTGTAGGCCAATATGAACTAGTGTGGCCTTTACCTGCCGCATAGTGATAACTGGCAACTTGTTTTTGGCAAGTGACATGAGAGTGTTATAGCAACCAGTGTTTATGTTTGGACCTGTTATTTAAAGCCAACAAATTGTTTGAAACTGGACAATTAAACAGTGTTAAAAATACAGCATAGGATGCTTTCTGCTGTTCAGTCTGTGGTTTCCTATGCTAGCTAATACTATATGTATTTGAGAGGCATCCATAAAATTTGGTATATTCTTTGTTCAGAGCTTAAAGGTAAAGGTTTAGCAAATTTAATAACTTTTTAAAGTACATCTGGGGTAGCATTTTTAAACTTAGTCTTCCTGAAGTATAACTGTCATACTCTTTGAGGTTCAAAAACTTGAACTACTGAATCTCATTTTCTAGTTATTCTCCATTTCCCTCAGCCTAGTGGAGGAGATAATAAATGTGCAATGTGTCAGGGGATAAGGGCTACAAACAAGGCAGAGTAAGGAGGAGAGATGAGTGCGCAGGTGCTATTTTAGATAGGTCAAGGGGACTCTAATATCACATTTGAACAGAGACTCAGTGGAAGTGAANAAGAGACACCAGTTCAATTCCTGAGCCAGGAAGATCTCCTGGAGAAGGGAACGGCTACCCACTCCAGTATTCTGACCTGGAGAATTCCATGGACAGAGGATCCTGGCGGGCTACAGTCCAGGGGGTCACAGAGAGTCAGACACGACTGAGCAACTAAGCACACACATAATCTTGGCTAAAACAGACTGACTTTCAATTTACCTTGATTTTACTAAATTTAGCCTATCAGTTTTGTATGAACATAACACATTTTAAGATCAATTTTAAATTTGTTTTGTTATGAATAGGACTCAGAAGGATTTTGTGATAGAAATGAATTCCTGAGATCCAGAATTTAAGAAAGTGGGCAGATAGATCCAACTCGACAGGGTCTAATAAAAATCAGATATATTGATAGGTAAATTGGAATTCAGGTAACCAGACTTCCAGACTTCCAGTTTAATTGAAATTTATATTTTACATTTGAATTTCAAGACAAAGCAAATTACAACCAAAAAAGGGGGGGGAGAGGGATTACCCAGGAATTATTTGGAAAAGTCACTTGCACCGAGTATGTCTTCTTTTGAATCTCCTTCATGGTCTACTGCAACATAATATTTAGCTATGATTGATATCTGTTGTCCGAGTTTGAGGGCATTGCAGATAATCAACAGAGACAGATTAAATTATGTCAAATATGCTACGGTAAGAAAGAAATGAATGCATATGAAATACAGTCTAAACAAATAGTCCTAATTATCTTTCAGTTAAGTAAAAATGATAAATAGAAGCTCGCTTAAACAGCTTACTAGTTAAGGCTTTATTTGCTATGTGCTAGAGGTGGCTGTATAATAAAAAGAAAATGATCACAGTATTCCCAATCTGTGTGCACTCCTTTTTGTTTATCTTCTTTATGAGCAGTTTTGAGAATATCTTGCAAAAGATAGGAGAAAGTTGTTCTATCCATATTAAGCACCACAGTTCCAATTAAGTCAATTTTTGGTCTTTAGGGGCTGCCTCTAAAATTGTGAGGCTGTAGGCCAATATGAACTAGTGTGGCCTTTACCTGCCGCATAGTGATAACTGGCAACTTGTTTTTGGCAAGTGACATGAGAGTGTTATAGCAACCAGTGTTTATGTTTGGACCTGTTATTTAAAGCCAACAAATTGTTTGAAACTGGACAATTAAACAGTGTTAAAAATACAGCATAGGATGCTTTCTGCTGTTCAGTCTGTGGTTTCCTATGCTAGCTAATACTATATGTATTTGAGAGGCATCCATAAAATTTGGTATATTCTTTGTTCAGAGCTTAAAGGTAAAGGTTTAGCAAATTTAATAACTTTTTAAAGTACATCTGGGGTAGCATTTTTAAACTTAGTCTTCCTGAAGTATAACTGTCATACTCTTTGAGGTTCAAAAACTTGAACTACTGAATCTCATTTTCTAGTTATTCTCCATTTCCCTCAGCCTAGTGGAGGAGATAATAAATGTGCAATGTGTCAGGGGATAAGGGCTACAAACAAGGCAGAGTAAGGAGGAGAGATGAGTGCGCAGGTGCTATTTTAGATAGGTCAAGGGGACTCTAATATCACATTTGAACAGAGACTCAGTGGAAGTGAAGGACAGACTCGTGTTAACATCTGGGAGAAGAACATTTCAGGTACATGCAAAGGCTCTGAGATGGACGAAGTCAGTATGTAAGATCTGAGCAGAGTAATTAAGAGGTTAAGTGATACAAGGTAAAGGCCAAACCATATAATACCCTGTAGGCCGTGGACAGCCCTTGATTTTTCTCTGAGTGGGATGGTGGCTGTTAGAGAAGTGACATGGCTTATGATTTAATGGGATCACTCTGGCTGCTGAGATGAGCGGAGACTGAAAATCAGTGGTGGGATCCGGTAGACTGGTTAAGAGGACATTCCAGTCACACAGGGAAGAGAGGATCAGAAAGGTAGTGATAGAGGTGATGATTTTTTAAGGTAGAGCTGAAAGAACTTACTACTGAATCAAACTTGGGGAGAGATTGGAGGAGAGAAGTCAAAGCTGATTCCAAGGCTCCATACCTAATCTACTAGAAGAATGGAATTGCTTGAATGGATGGGGAAGACTGTGGGTAAAACATTTTCAGGCAGAGGGTAGGAGGCAGGGAAAATCAAGAGTTTGGTTTCTGACACCACTTAATGAGAAGCAGCAAAATACTTTAAATATCTTTTGGAAAATATATTATTAAAGCAAAATGTGTAAAGAACAGTTTACCTGGAGGACTTTATACTTTATATAACCAGGGAGTTGCCTGATATTTCTGCCCTTTGATCACTTCCTAGAATACATTTGCCTTGAATGATCTTTGTTACTGAACATTTGTTAGAGGCTTTCCCAAAATCCAGTAAATTATATCCCTCATTCCCTTTCGGTGACCTGCTTGGTTATGTTCTTGGGATTTTTTGGTTCCAAATGCATGACCTTTGTAAGAACAATGATCAGAAGCTCTAGATCCCAGTCTTATTTCTTCGTGGTTGCTTTATGTATAAACTGGAGCAGCCAGGGTGAATTGACTTCCACACCACTGCTGTGGGGTTGGTCAGTTGAGCTGAGGCTATTGATTCTTAGGTGTGTTCTTCCCACTGAACGTTATGCTCATTGACGGTAGGAGTTATCAGCTGCTTAATCTTTGTATTTCCTGAGTCTAGCCTAGTACTTGATACAAAGGTTGACAGCAAATTTTGAATATGTGAATGCTTCTGAATAAATTTTGAGAAACTAAATATGTCTTTTCTCTTTTATCTCATCTGTGTAGCACCTGATGGCAACAAACTACAAGATAAGAAAACCGCTGCCTCCCACCGGCCCTCTACTACTATTTCAGGACAAAATAGCAACCACTCAGGAAATAAACCAGGTACTATGCATTGCCTTTGCTGTGGAAAAAGGAGGGTAATCTCAAAGGTCTTAGGCCTGCTAGAATTTAGGAGAGCTTGGTTTCAGTCCTGCCATCAAAACACACATTTAGATGGATTTCTAGAAGTCAGAAAACCTCTCACACCTTGATTTTCTTTCTTTAAAATGGAGATTCAAAGCTAAGCCCTACTCACCTCTCAGAATCATTTTGACAGGCAAGATGGTATCTCTGAGTGCACTGTCAACTGTCAAGCAGTGTGCGAGAGGTAATAATTTTTCCATTCTGCCTGAAATGATAGAAATGACACAGTTTTTTTGTACCCGTATGCCCAGCATTAGTGCATATCTCTTTCGTGACTTTTTCAAAACCCACTTAAGGAAATCATTACACGCAGCAATACTGGTATAGAATTACGTTTTTGTTCTCTGTTGCCTGCAATGATTGTACACCTACACAGTAATTTTATTTAATAGCCTGTGATTCATGGTCTGTTCCACTCAGTGATACAAAGAAGCAACCACTCTGTAAACAAACTGCAAGCAATGGAGTAAACAATTCAGTAGCTTCCGGGTATCCAGCAACCATGATATGGTCTTTGGGAGAGACCAACTTACAGTATGATGACCAGAGATAGCCAAAGGAAGGAAAAGGCAAACCGAACACCCGGTTCTTGGAAGCCTATTTCATGCAGCATCCAAGGCCAGAGTCACTCAAGAACGTGCATCAGTGGGACTAAAGATGGAAATAACTGTATCTAGCCCCACAGAAAACATTCCCTGTCCCGCGTAGTTTTGTGGAGCCTTTTTTCCTATGTGGAGGAGGTCTTGAATAGAGCAGATAAATCTGCCTTGCGATTCAGATGATGTATAACAGGTACAATTAGAAGTGCTGCATTTGCTACCATTAGTAGCAAATGATGTATAGTTTCAGTGGAGTTGTAATTCATAGGCTGAGATTTTCCCTGTTTAGTCAGTTTACATTTTCATTCATTTATCCATCCATATATCCACCCAAAGCCCAGACAACATGTAATGTTTCTTGAGTAATTGCCCAATGTTGGGGAACTCTGAGAGATACTGTGTGAGCAAAGCAACGGGGCCGCTGTCCTCACAGGGCTTATTCTAGTGGACTTTCTTGCCCTGTATCCAGTGGGGATCCTTGTAGAGGTAGAAGCTGTTTAGCATGAAAATCCCCTGTGTTTTATCATGAGAATTGAACATGGCTAAATGGTTTATACTGATTTTCCCTTTTCCATCAACCATCATTTCTAATTCCTCTTGTTCTTTATACTTTTATATCCTGATAATTTGTTTATTCATCTGATAATAGCACTGTGTAGTACTAGGAATATATTATTGAAAGACAATCCTACTCTCTAGCTGACAAGTATAGTAGAAAAAATCAGTATATGAATAGATCACTCTAACATAGTATTTCCATTGTGAGAAGAGAGATATGCAGAGTGCATAGAAATATAGAGGCCAAAAGAAAAATCTTTTCTACCCCAATTGACTGTCTCTTCATAGAACTAATTTGATTTATATCGCTTTGATTTATTTATGAGTCAAGTTCAGTGAGGAGACGTTTCATTTCAGCTTGTGTCTTTTAAATATACTTGTGTCTGCTTTTTTGTCTATACACATAAGCACAGATATATCAAAGACTCTTATTTTTAAAACCACCATGTTATTCCTGAGTATCTCTGAAGATGATATCAGAGGTTCCATGTTGGAGTTATAGGTTTGAGTAAAACCTTTTGATTTTATGGGATATGAGTCATGGGGATGTCTGTCTAAAGCATTTAAAAAAATTTTCTTACTTCAGGAACTTGAAAAGAAGTACATGCTCTTTGGGGAATATTTTGAGTATTGCCCTAACCAAGTGTGGATATCCTAACAGTAGTTGTTCAGATAGGAGTCAAGGTATAGTGAGTTCTTATACAAAGCCTTGTTACAGTGAATTTATTTTTCTTGATCGTTGAGGGTCACTCTTTAGTTCCAGTTTTTTCAGGATTGTATATGTTTTCACATGTAACCACAGGCTATTATGAGCATGCCCTTTCACTCTCAAAAGTACCCTGGTTTGGATGGTCCCTTTACTTTTCAGTTATCACAGGTAGAAGTTTGGATGCAAAGTGTAGCTGCAAGTGTGTCTCCACTGAAATCCTATTTCTCTTAAAAACTTTTCCTTCTAAGATTTAAATAACAATCCTATTTGTTAGATCTATTGAGAAACAGTGTGAAATAGTCATGATGTTAAACTATTTTCTGTACCTTCATTTTGTTCCAGAAAAAAAGTGATAGGATAGAAATGAGACGGAGAAAAAAAATTTCAGAATGAATATTCGCTATTTACTTGCAATTATTCAACTGTATTTTTTTTCTGAAATCCTACCTTTAAAGGTCATTTTTAATCAATTTTTATTAAACCTTAGAATTGTAATCACTAGTATTTACTAATACCTTTTTAGAAATCTGTTGTCAAATACAAGTTTGGTATGAGTTTGCCCTCATAGTGAATGTTAATTCCATTAACGTTTAGGAGTGTGTAGGCTCCAAATGTTAGCGAAGGTTGCTGGCTCATTTGTTCTTTCATTCATTTAATAAATATTTATTGAATACCCTCCTTTCTGCCAGGTATAGTCCTTCAGTTCAGTTCAGTTCAGTTCAGTCGCTCAGTCGTGTCCGACTCTTTGCAACCCCATGAATTGCANATAGGGCTGGATTGTTCATGTCCAGGGGCCACAATGGGTTTTCATTTCATTTTTATATTATGATCTGAGTCCAGGAGAAAATGCTAATGTCGCAAGAGCAAAGGTTAATGATATTCATCACAGGTCCTTTTTGGACATGTTATTCTTTCATAGAGCTCTGTGAAATTAGTGCTCGTTAATGATTTAAATACTGAATGAGTTGTTATACAGTCTGTTCATACTGCCATAGCAGACTACCATAGAGTGTGTGGCTTAAACAACACATTGTTTTTTCTTAACAATTCTGGAGGCTGGAAAGTTTACGATCAAGGCTCCGGTAGGCTTCTGTTCCTGATGGGAGCTCCCTTCCTGGCTCATGGATGGCTGCTTTGTTCTCACCTGGTCTGTCTTCTGAGCATGAAAAGAGAGGGAGAGGGAGCTCCCTGGTGTCTCTTTCTATAAGGGAGTAATCATTTGAAAAGACCCTGATGCTGGGAAAGATTGAAGGTGGGAGGAGAAGGGGATGACAGAGGATGAGATGGTTGGATGGCATCACCAACTGAATGGACATGAGTTTGAGTAAACTCCGGGAGTTGGTGAAGGATAGGGAGGAATTTGTTGCTGCAATTCATGGAGTCACAAAGAGTTGGACACAACTGAGTGACTGAACTGAACCGAATCCTGTTGGATTAGGTCCCTACCCTTATGACCTCATGTAATCATGATCATCTCCTGAAGGCCCTACCTCCAGATACAGTCACTTTGGGCAGTAGAGATTCAGTGTACAAATTGCTGGGAGAGGAGACACAATTCAGTCCATAGCAAGTGTTGATTTCTTTTTCTTATGCTCAGAATTCTCATTTCTTATTGAGAAAATACAAAACTTTGATATTATATATCATCCACCGGGAATATTTTAAGTAACTAAACCCCTTAGGATAAGTTAGCTTTCAATTCTTACTAAAATATTGAAATCTTTTATGTGCTATCCTCCTGTTTAAAGGGTCACAGGATCTGTACTTGGTAATAATCCTGGTGCTCACCACCATTCTATGCAATAATATGAAACCATTGTTTGCTATTTCACCATTATTTGCCTGTTCTCTGTATGACTGTGTAAAGATGACGATTATTCAAGGCACTGCAATAGGATCTCCACTTCCTGGTAGAAAATAGAAGTGGAAGTTAAGAGTTTGATGAAGAAATGCTCTTCATTTAAAAGATTATTTGGGATAAAACTAATTGTTATTGTCATAATATCTAGCTTTGTTTTGATTGATAGCACAAGCTTAAGAGCTACCTTGAATTTTTTGAATTGAAATTATGGTGACAAATTTGGCAATAATGGCTAATATTTATTGAATGCTTACCAAGTGCTGAGAACTATTCTAACTGTGTCAACTGTAATGCTTCTTTTAATCCTCACAGTAAACACTATGAGAAGGTCCCTTCAGTTCAGTTCAGTTCAGTTCAGTCGCTCAGTCGTGTCTGACTCTTTGCGACCCCATGAATTGCAGCACGCCAGGCCTCCCTGTCCATCACCAACTCCCGGAGTTCACTCAGACTCACATACATCGAGTCAGTGATGCCATCCAGCCATCTTATCCTCGGTCGTCCCCTTCTCCTCCTGCCCCCAATCCCTCCCAGCATCAGAGTCTTTTCCAATGAGTCAACTCTTCGCATGAGGTGGCCAAAGTACTGGAGTTTCAGCTTTAGCATAATTCCTTCCAAAGAAATCCCAGGGCTGATCTCCTTCAGAATGGACTGGTTTAGCCACAATTCACCCTAACAAAAGTGAGGAGTAAGGAAGTTAAGTAATTTGCCTAAGACTACACAGTTAAGGATGAATGAGTCAAGAAGTACAATTGTTCTCAATGAATCAGGAAGTAATTATTAAGGCCCTTGCTTATATGCAAGTTGTGAAAAACACTATCTGTGTATGTGCACTCAGTGTTGTCTGACTCTTTGTGACCCCATGGACTGTAAATCACCAGGTTCCTCTGTCCATGGAATTTTCCAGGCAAGAATACTGGAGTGGGTTGCCATTTCCTTTTCCAGGGGATCTTCCAGACCCAGAGATCGAACCTGTGTCTCTCTCATCTCCTGCATTGGCAGGCAGGTGCTTTACCAGCTGAGCCACTGGGGAAGCCCTGAAAAACACTATAGTGAGTGGGAAGAAAAGGAAGGGAAATAGTCACTTGCTACACAGAAATCAGAATACAAGACATGCTTACGTTTGTGGTAGATGTCATAAGACCTGTGCTGAGCCCTGAAGAGATGAAACTTCTGGAGAAGTTAAGAATAGTGGTCCTCCATATGCCATCACGGATCACTTGAGACCAAAACAACTTAGGAGGTTTGTTTAAAATGCAGATTACTAGGCCTCATCCTGGGAGTAGTAAAAATGAATGAGGGTTCGAACCCAGCAGTCTGTGCTTTTGAGACTACTGCTTTAAAGGATGACTGTTTGGATACAAGGATAGCAACTTTCCCAACAACCACAGCCTCGGGAGCAAAGAGATGGGGGAG
This sequence comes from Neotragus pygmaeus, assembly GCA_006410875.1. Taxonomy (NCBI): domain Eukaryota; kingdom Metazoa; phylum Chordata; class Mammalia; order Artiodactyla; family Bovidae; genus Neotragus; species Neotragus pygmaeus. Next base: position 1,089,549 of record SJYV01024637.1, on the reverse strand, counting down.
ATATGGTTTGTTTGAAAGGTACAGTAAGGCAAAAGGTCTCTAGGAAGAATGAAAGGGCCAGGATGAGGTAAGATTCACTTAGCATAATGTTCTCCAGGTTCATCTGTGTTGTCACACGGCAAGATTTCATTATTTCTTATGGCTGAGTGATACCCCATGGCCTATGTTTACCACATCTTCTTTATCCACTCGTCTATTGATACAGACACTTATGTTGCTTCCATGACTTGGCTTTTGTGAATAATGCTGTCCATGTTACTTTTAACATATGTTCTCAGAGTATTGTTTTATTTAATTAATCATTCAGTAAATATTTATTGAGTGTGTGTGTGCTCAGTCGTGCTCTTTGCAACCCTGTGAACTGCCAGGAATACTGGAGTGGGTAGCCATTCCCTCATACTATGTGCTTTTGCTCAGAGTAAATTTTTAACTTGAGCCTGAGCATTTCTTTAAAACCATGAGATTTGAACATTGGAAGGAAGGAACCTTAAAGATCACTTTCTTCGTGTTTCAAGCCAGAGAAAACTGAAATCCAAATGGAATTGCCCAGGTCTCACCATATGTTAACAGCAGAGCTGCTGGGGAAACCCAGATCTCTCTGTACCACCCTGAGTGATGTCAGAGAACAGGTTCACCCTGGGTTTGTCCTCCTCCTTTTCCTCCCTTGAAAGGCAAGTCAGTTCACATCCCTTTCAGTGGCTTTGTCTCCTGAAGTGATAGCTCTGAAAAGATTTAATGGTAGCAGGAATACAGAATCTCTTATATTAAATATCTAGAGGAAGCTAAATGTTCTGAATTTCATTGTTTTTCTCTTAAAAAGTAACATTTTAATTTATATACCATGTAGTGTTCTCCGGGTTTATGCTCTATACTTTGTTTGGATATTTTTGCCTACAGTATTAATAACTCACATTAAAAATGAGTTTGGCTATCATGACTGAAGGAAGCATCATATTAAAAAAAAAAAAAGTTTTGTGCCTGGAAATAAGGAAAGTACGTGTATATGTAAAGAAGAAAGGAAGTATTCCATCATTAAATGATGTTTTTTAAGGTCATATAGATTTTTTTTTTTTCAGACTGTAATCTTTTTTTAAATTAATTTTTATTGGTGTGTATGCTAGACAGCATATTAAAAAGCAGAGACATCACTTTGTCAACAAAGGTCTGTCTAGTCAAGGCTGTGGTTTTTCCAGTGGTCATGTATGGATGTGAGAGTTGGACTGTAAAGAAAGCTGAGTGCCGAAGAATTGATGCTTTTGAACTGTGGTGTTGGAGAAGACTCTTGAGAGTCTCTTGGACTGCAAGGAGATCCAACCAGTCCATCCTAAAGGAGATCAGTCCTGGGTGTTCAGTGGAATGACTGATCTTGAAGCTGAAACTCCAATACTTTGGCCACCTGATGCAAAGAGCTGACTCATTGGAAAAGACCCTGATGCTGGGAAAGATTGAGGGCAGGAGAAGGGGACGACAGAGGATGAGATGGTTGGATGGCATCATCGGCTTAATGGACATGGGTTTGGATGGACTCCAGGAGTTGGTGATGGACAGGGAGGCCTGGCGTGCTGCAGTTCATGGGGTCGCAAAGAGTCGGACACGACTGAGTGACTGAACTGATGCTAAGTGACTTCAGTCGTGTCTGACTCTGCAACCCTGTGGATGGTAGCCCACCAGCTCCTCTGTCCATGGAATTCTCCAGGCAAGACTACTAGAGTGGGTTGCCATGCCATCCTCCCAGGGATCTTCCCATCCCAGGGACTAAATCCACATTTCTTATGTTTCCTGCATTGGCAGGCGGGTTTGTTTGTTTGTTTGTTTACCACTAGTGCCACTTGGGGATTGGAATATAGTTGATATACAATGTTTTTTTAGTTTCTGCTGTATAGTAAAGTCAATCAGTTTTACATATACACATATCCACTCTCCCAAATCCTTTTAACATTTGTAGAACCAATGCTATGTTGAAAGGAAGTCACAGGCTTTCGATCTGAAGGATATTACATATTTTAATGAGAGAGAGACAGATGGTGCTGCTGGGTTTGAGAGTATCATCTCTCTATCAGCTTTGAGCCTAGAGTATGTGATGCATGCCTTCTTCTGCAGTAATAATATACCAAACTGGAGGGCTATTACAGTTCCCAAAGAATAGAATTAAGTGCATCTTCTTCCGCCTCATTGTTTGTGTATTAAATTATGCTCAAAATCAACAATTGTATTTTTTTTCCTGAAAATTTGAGGAAAGCACAGGCCATGGTCGGTTAATAAAAACCAAAGACCCCCATCCATGTTTGTTAAATGTGGGCCACTTCTACATCCCCAACTGTTAAGGTTTTAAACGTGCCTGTGTTTGGTTTCCCTTGTTTTTCCTCCTGAAGCTGCAAGAGAAATCGTCTGGTTAGAGAGAGAAGAGAGGGCCAGGCAGCACTACGAGAAGCACCTGGAGGAGCGGAAGAAGAAGCTCGAAGAGCAGAGGCTGAAGGAGGAACGGCGGAGGGCTGCCGTGGAGGAGAAGCGACGGCAGAGGCTCGAGGAGGACAAGGTGAGATGCTGCCCTGGGGACGCACGGGAGGCGCGTCTGTTTCAGAAACACGCCACGTTAACTGTGAAGCTTCTCACTGAGGCGCCAGGATGCACAGCTAGAATGTCTGAGGCAGCAGATTTGCCAGCAGTCCTAGTTTCTAGTAGCTTCCCTGGTGGCTCAGACAGTAAAGGATCCACCTGCAGTGCGGGAGATGTGGGTTTGATCCCTGGGTCAGGAAGATCCGCTGAAGGGAACAGCTACCCGCTCCAGTATTTTGCCCGGAAAATTCCATGGACAGGGGAGCCTGGCCGGCTATGGTCCGTGGGGTCACAGTCAGACATGACTCAGCAACTTTCACTTTGATAGTTTCTAGGGAGGTTGTGGTGTGGAAATCAGGTTGAGAATGATGTGATTGTCATTGTTTCCACAGGACCTTTAAAAACTCATTTCTCTGGTCTGGACCTATAAAACTTATTTATGCTTATTACTTCATGCATGCTGAAGTTTTAATCCCAGCAACTGGATTTCTGTAGGGCTTTACCATTTATAAACGTTTTCTCATCAATTATCTTATTTAACTCTTCCTCAACCTTTGAGTGTTACCACTTTCTGTGGAAATGAAGATTTAGACTCAGAATAGCTAAGTCACACAAAGTCATACAGTCCATTAAATTGTGGGTTGGGATTACCCACATCCTCAGATTCTAGATTCTGTTTTTAAATACAGAACCATGTATGTTACACGTCTGCTTAAACTAAGACCTGTGCTACAGGCTTATGTAAGTTGAGGGAAAAGCATCACACTCCCTGTAGTGTGCTAAGATGCTTCAGTCATGTCTGACTCTTTGTGACCCTGTGGACTGTAGCCCACCAGGCTCCACTGTCCATGGGAGTCTTCAGGCAAGAATATGGAGTGGGTTGCCATGCCCTCCTCCATCAGATCTTCCTGACCCAGGGATTGAAACCTGTGTCTCATGACTCCTGCGTTGGTAGGCAAGTCCTTTACTGCCAGCGCCACCTGGGAAGTCAGTGGTAATAGTAATAGTCCTTTTTTTTAAGTACCTGCTGTATGCCAAGGGCTTTATCAGCTGGAACCTATAATTTCAGTAACCACCCACCTACCCCATGTTGACAGTACCACTCTCACCTTAAAGTGTGGAGTTTAGGAATCTTCTGAGTATTAGGAGTATTAAGGTTGAAATTTAAGTAGTACCTCTCACCCCACTCTGCCTTAAATTGAAGAGTCCTCCAACAATCAGGTAGAATCTAATCATCAACTCCTCTGTTCCATTTAAAGGAACGTCATGAAGCCGTTGTGCGACGTACAATGGAGAGGAGCCAGAAGCCAAAGCAGAAACAAAACCGGTGGTCATGGGGAGGTGCTCTCCATGGGAGCCCAAGCATCCACAACACAGGTAAATGGAGAAGACTCTTTCCAAAATTACTATTTTAAAAATCACAGTTAAAGTCACAGTTACTTTTTTATTCTGTTTGTTAAATAAAAAAAAACAAAAAACCTGCATAAATAATTAAGCTACAATGAAATGATGTTTCTACTGTTTGAGAATAAGAGGGTGATGGAGATAAGATAAGGTTCCCTCCCTCCACACAGGCTGCTTTTCTCATTTGTTGCAAAGTTCTTTAAAGAAACAGAAATCTGTGCAATTTTTCTCAGCAACTATTTTCAGTTCTACATTATTTTGGTAATTTATTTGCATAGGGGTTTCAAGATTATGGAATGGGTTAACCAGTTTTGCCTTTTTCTCTGCAAGAATCCTAGCACTGTTGCTGTTCAGAATCAATCCTACGAGCTTATGTATTCTGATCCTAAAGTATATGCAACACGAAGGCTCTGCAAGAGGAAGTGCAGATTTCTGAAGCTAAAAATAGTAGTGAATGTCCAAGTGATTCCTTGTACTTAAATTGACTTAAAATCCTACTAAAATTTGGACTTAGTGAAAGGCTTTATTTTTGTACTGTAAATTCAATACACCTTGAATTTTATAGTGTGTCAGTTTCATATGTGTGAGTCTAATAAGCTTTTTTTTTTTTAAATTTACTTTGGAAAATCATTGTCTTACATTCTGTCCCCAGGTGGTTTTGTTGAATCATCATTCACCTTTCTCGATTTAGCAGGCCTGGACCACCACTTCACAACTTTTGGTGGTACTAGAAAACCTGGTACAGACCTCCTTGTGATTTGCTGATTCCCTGACCTGTAGCTAGCACCTCAGACTAGGGCCAGTTCATCCGTAGCTGAACCATTGCACCTTAGTCATAATGCATGCTTAATATCCTACTGCATAGACCTAGATCTGGGACATGGCACAGTGTTTCTCAAGTGTTGATAATATAACTCGGGTGACTTAAAGGTATTGAAATAAAGTAATTACCTGTGATATGTTTACTTTCTCTTTAAATGATCATTTGGGATAAAACCTTAAAGAAAATGTTTTTTCACTGATAAATCACCTGAGGTCAAAGTGCATCCAGCTTGGCTTTATTTCACTCCATCAGTACAGCTGCTGTCACTTTCAGTTTTCATATAAGTAACTATGGGTTTTTGTTTATTTTCTCTATTCCCTTTCATTCCTAACATTCAGTGTGTCTTCTATAACCTCATCATTTAAAAAATCTAAAAGCATATTGCCACAGCTTTCTTTGCTATGCAGTGAATCAAATTTGAAAGCATGTTTTTTCCCCCTTGCCTCTTCATGACCCAGTTGTATTTGCAGTGGGGCACATCAGATGGGTCATAAGGATTATTTACATGTGATATTTCATTCTAGGTATAATTTTGCATATTTGTTCCATACAAAAAGCCATCATGGTATATGCTTTTATATACTTATTTTCCTTGTTTGGCTTCATGTTTTACATGTAAGCTTTTTTTTTTTTTTTTTTTTAAGCTGCAGTGTGTGACATGCAGTATCTTAGTTCCCCCCGACCAGGGATCAAATCCATACCCACCCACTGCAGTGGAAGCTGGGAGCCCTAACCACTGGCCTCCCAGGAAATTCCCTCCAACATTTTTGAGGGGATGTCAAGTTACTTAGCTTTACTTCTTGCTTCCATGCTTAGAATTCAATATATGACCTCTGTTATTGCCATTCAGAGTTGTATTTGTGAGCTGTTGGATAAATCATTTTTTATTAGGGCTGTGAATTGGAGAATATTGCTCCTATAATAGAGAAGTTTGAAAATAATGAGAATTTACCCAAATTCTCAATGATCAGAATAATTTGCTGAGATCTCAAGAGCAGTAACCAGGTCTTGTTCATTTTGCCTACTCCTTACTTCACAACAATGCTAACTTGTGGTAGACACAACAAACAAATCCTGGAAATTAACTTTAATCTAGATCAAATCAATGTGTTGTCTCACTGTTCCCACGTCAGCTAGCCCTGCTTTGTAAAGACTATACTTTATAATCCAATTCTTCATAAATCCTTTGGTGAGTTTGTGTTTTGTTCAGAGAGGGAAAAAAGATTAAAGATTCTTATTTGTTAAGTAATATAAACAATACATATTTTATCTCCATAAATTTAATTATGTGAGATAGGCCTGCATATAGACACAATTTCCCCCCAACTGAAGCTGAACATATAAAGCAATATCAGAAAATGTATTGCTGTGAAATGTTCTGGAAACAACTTTCCTCATTCTTCATGTCCTTAAACCTCACATTTTGTCATTGTTTCTTTTGACATTTTACCCTAAGTCTTTTCTTTGTTAGGATTCCCTTAAAAGCCCATCCATTGAGTGTGAATTTGAGTCACAGAAATGATGTTTGGTTTTTTTCTTTTGATGATTAAATCCCTTCACATAAATCAATGATACTTCAATAAATTAAAAAAAATTTTAATTGCTTCAACTGTAAAGATGAGTCCCTGTAGAAGATAGAAATATCTGATGTTGGTAGAAGACTTGCTTATCCCCTGTACACTGTAAATGATAGCCAGAAGTGGTTATTCTGTGGGAAAAAGTTTAACATATTTACTCCCAGGGTTAGTTTAGACAGGTGGGAACAGGATTTGAAGTCCTCTCCCACAAGGAATATTTTGGTTTGTGTTCAGTTTTAGAAGAAGCTAACCATAGAAAATAAAACAAAATGCATCAAGAGTCCTTTAACTTTGGCTAATATAGGTCAGAACAACTCCCTGCATCCTAAATAAAAAAAAATAATGAGGTCTTTTTTAGACTTTTATTATATGTACTTGTATTCAGGGAACGTGATGTACACTATGAGCATGGTTACAGCTTGGTTCCACTGTTCAGAGAGCAAACCATCAGAGTTGATATTTCCCTTTTATATGGCTATTATTTCTCTTCTAACTTGAACTTGAAGAATTACTCTAAAATTATCCAACAGCAATAAGAATGTTATTAATAAACTTAATTCTGATTGTCTTTGCATGGCCGCCAATATTGTTAGGCATGTTTGTGGGCTGATTCTATAATGTGTCTATAAATCACACTCATCTCTGTGATCTAGGCACACAGGGGTGGTCATTAGTAGATTTTTTACAAAGAAATGCTCTAGGGGCCATCCTTTCCGCACCTGCAGTGTTGCTTTTTTCGTTTCTGATTAATCTGTTTTTCTATAGTGCACTTAGTGCCCTTTGTAAAATGACTCTACCAGCAAAAGTATCAGCAAATGCACAGACCCTGGTGTTTGCATTCTATCTCACCAGCACTATTACTGCCCCATTGTTTCTCCTTTGGGAAATTATGAAGGCATTCCCTCTTGTAGACCCGCTTTTGCTTCATGGGCTGCCTCCTTCATTTTCGTTGCCCGCCACTGGTTTTCCTTTGGTCTTCCTCCGTTTGTTGTATTGTAACCATATGCTTGAATTTCCCTGGCTGACAAACTGGTGAACTGAATAGTTCTTTAATATTTTTATTCTATATTTTTATTTTCCTATAAGAAAAATGAGTATTATTTCTAGCCTTTAAGTTACCTTAAAATGTCCACTTAGAAAACTGTGCTATAGTAAAGATCTAGCCATAGAGCTGAAAGCATCCAATCCTAGTTTTTCCTTCCATCAGTGAACGAGGAAATTGCAATCCTGCATGCTGGCTGTCAATTAGCATTATCTCCATTTGTTTTAGATCCAGACAGGCGGTCAGTTTCCACCATGAATCTTTCGAAACATGTTGATCCCGTCATTAGCAAGCGGCTCTCCTCTTCATCTGCAACTTTACTAAATTCTCCAGATAGAGGTACAGTCAAAAGGAAAACAAAAAAAGTGTTCTGTTATTTCCTTAATGCTTTTATTTTCTGGATGTTTACAGCTAAGAATAAGCATCTGAAGTTGCTTTCCCTACGTTTCTTAAATAGGAAGAAAAAAACTTCAGAGTAAAAAAGCAATAAACGTCTGAGCAGCATTTTCCTTGCGACAAGAACATTTCTCATTTTAGAACTTGGCTGAATGATTGCATTTAGCAGTGATGAAAAGCGGTGCTTCTCTCAAGTTTTTAGTACAGGAGTTTACAGCTCCAGAATCACCCACTTATCCACCAACATGCTAATAATCTGTTATGAACATTTATTTCATTTCAATCAGATNAGCCAATTTTTTTTTTTTTTTTGCATTTAGCAGTGATGAAAAGCGGTGCTTCTCTCAAGTTTTTAGTACAGGAGTTTACAGCTCCAGAATCACCCACTTATCCACCAACATGCTAATAATCTGTTATGAACATTTATTTCATTTCAATCAGATTGTCTTTGACTTTTCATCTGTACTTGGGGAATTCCAGGCATTAACGTTCTAAAAAATCTTTCTAAATGATTCATGTTGGCAGATTTCATTTTGCTAACTTATTTTTCCTTTAACCAAAGCTTTCTTACTGCATTTCTTGTGTGTGTGACTAGTTTTTTTTGGTGTCCATTCATTTAAAGGGATATGGCCCAACTTTAAGAATATCATTATGTAAGCCTCCTAAAAATTTCAATATTCATAGTCCTCCAGTTAACATTTTATTTGAATTTTGAGTTTTATTCATCCCATGGATTTACAGTACATGAATGCTGAGTTACTTGTAAAATTAAAGTTTCACTCTACATATTTATCACAGAATGGAAAATCAAGCTTTTAAGATAAGCTACTTGTTTTACATAACTAAAACAATTTTAAATTTGAAAAACCAAAGAATTATTGTGCAATATAAAAACACATACTCTTTGAAAGTAACAAATTGTGGTTATTTTGAGTGCTTTATTAAGAAACTGATTGGTTTTAAACTGTTTATAGTCTTTTAAAAAGATTGTAATGCGTGCATGTTCTATATGTGTGCATGTATATTTGTATATTTTGTATTGTATAAAAGTTATGGTGTCATTGTAATGTATAATGTGTTGATGTTAGAATTAATCTCTTAAAGCAGTAAATGTTTGAACAACTTCCAGTTCTTGCCTTTTAACCTAAATCTTTTTTTTAACCTAGTTTGCCTGAATCATTGGTATTAGATGGGCCTTTTATATGTTAGGGAAAAGTATTATGAATTAAAGCTCCTCTCATAAGTAGCCTTTATTTTCAAGCCAATTCCCTTAGTGTAAAACATAGCATACTATTCTTAGCAGTTGTCTATTCCTCTTTTCTTTGGAATTGGCCACTTAGCACTTGAATTTTATATCTTTGTGAACATGGATCTAAGACAAACCATAATCAGGATTTCACAGTAATTTTCAGTTAAACCTTATTGATTCCATAGCTGAAACTGGGGCAATGTTGGGAGTGGGGATAAACTGACCAGTATTCTAGCCACACTTCTATGGAATGACAGTACTGTGTCAGCTAGTATCTGACACGTGACGGTATCTGATTGAATAGTCTGAAGTGATCGGACCTTAGAACTGGGGAAAATTTGGGTGGCTCGACTGGATGGCAGAGTCCCTGAGAGGTGAAGGGCCTGACTTCATAACTGGCAGGTCAATCACAGAGAAGAGGGGTTGGAGCAGAGATCGCCAGCTCCTGGTGCATGTTGTTGCTGTGCTGCATCTGCAGTTCTCTCCTTCGTGGATGTCCTTAGATTAATCCTGACTCCATCCACTCTGCCTTTGGGTGAGGTTAAGGGTCAGGGAAAGTTCAGCAAGCAGTGAATAGCTGGAGCCAGGAAATTTCCCCTTGAATCATGGTACAGGTCTGTAAAACCTGATGCCAAACTAGACTAAAAGGACAAGGAGGACAGCACTGAGTTTGGGGGTTCCACTTCTCTGCCCCCTTATCAAAAGAACTGTGACCCAGTTCTGGTTTAACTGGTGAGGTCAGCCTGGAAGAAAAATCTGGTTCATCCAGAGGCTCCCATGCAGTTCAGGAAGCAATTTTTTTTTTTAGTTAGGCAGAACACTCAGTAGCACAGTGACAAGGCTCTGTCTTTTAATGAGAATAAAAATCTTCTGCGTTTGGACTTCTCTAATTTGAGAGATCTAAGTAATTTAGTTAATATAATTTCTTTTCTGCTATCTATTTGTTAAATTTAATTATGCTTTATTATCAAAGTAGAAAGCATTCTTATCAAATTATTAGAGGCTTTTACAGTCTAGTCTTTAGAGAGTGTACACCATTACTAGATTGTTTGAGCTTTCTCAGCCCTACAGCACAGGCCTTAAAGGTGATGTTAAATTGAAGCTCTGATACTATCAAAGTTGACATCCAACTGAAATGTTCTGCTGGTTATTCAAAATGCTGTAATATTTCCATACCAGTTGGTAAATATCCACTTCCCCAAGCTGTGCTTCCCTAGGCCCTCCAGAGCTAAGGGGGTTAAAGAGTTTTACCTTCTAGCTCTGTGCCTTGCCACATCAGTTTTTAAATATTTTGATTATCACACCTGGATATAGAGTTACATGGACTGATAAAATGACCCTAGTTAAAGGAAACCCCTGATTACTAAAGAGTTCTGTAACTGCTGCAACAGAGACAATATTGCCACTGGGAATTTTTCCATTAAAAGTGTTTATTATTAAGCTTTCTTCTTCACTAGGTTTTTGTTTTTGTTTTTTTCCCCCCTCAAGGAAGACAGAGCATTTGAAAAAAAATAAGAAGGAAATTGGCTGCTCTTAGCTGGAAATTAGTCCATACATTTTTTTTCCCCCAGAATCTAGATTAGAGGACATGGGGGTGGGCCTAAAGCTGAATTCTGCCCGCATGTTCTGTTTGGCCTGAGAATGGGTTTTTTGTTGTTGTTACTGTTTTAGTTCAAACTATTCCATCATATGAAAAAAAGTGGAAGGTTTCATAGAACATTTCAGGATGTAACAATATGTGCCTCATTTCTACCTGGCACCCATCATTAGGAACTAAATAGTGATTTCCTGCTTGTGGAGGAACAGGGCAGCACAAATATCTGTAATGTTTAGTTGCCTCCTTGGACCAGATTGTCTATTAAGGGAATTGTCAATATCTCATTTTAACTGCTTAAGGAGGATCAATACTATAGTTGTTTCATGAGAATTAATACTTTTTCCTTCAGCAGCTTATCTCAAGATCAGGCCCTTCCCGGTTGAAAACATTTTAAAAAGTAACTCTCCTGTACTAACCTTTACTAAAAATTTATCTTATGGTAGAAGAGATCTATTTCTCTCTTGCTCAGGGCATAGTTAAGAATATGGTAGAACTGGAAACTTATTTCTCCTAGCAACATCTTTCATTCAGAGTTTCGAAGTTATTAAAACAAATCTCTTTGGATTTGCTTTAAACCCAAGTCAAAGAGGGTGTTTAATGATATTCATTTGAAGCAGATTCTTTGATTGATGTCTTAAAGACGAAACAGAAATAGAGCAATTGAACTTCTTATTCGAGGAGAAAAAGCAGACATATCTTTTCAATGATAGACCATCTCTGCAGTTTTGAGTCATTTATTCTACAGAGTTTATCTAAGAAAAGGAGGGGTTCACCTCTTCTTTCCTTTATCATCTACTGAAATTACAATTACAATTAGGATTTTAATTTAATCCTAATTACTTTCCCCACTGATTAAATTCTCTGAATGTATTCCAATTTTAGATTAGATTTTTAGATTATGTTCTGTTGATACACACACACACACTGTCATACTCTAGCTTATAATGGCACTTATCTTATTGTGCAGTCTACCAACTGTATGATAATAGTTTTTATAACAGATGTTTATTTATGTCTTCATATCAGTAGATAATTTAACCATGAAGACTCTCCCCCCAAAACCCAGAAAATCTAATAAACTATTCACTAATTCTTAAATCCTCCAGTGCCTGATCAAAATGGCTACTCTTTTAAAATAAAGTCAGGTAATTAAGGTACTTACTGGAGGTTGGTACCTCCCTTTGAAATAGCAGATATTTTTTATAACAAGCTTTAACACTGGATGGCTTCTATTAACTAAAATTAATTTTCCGGAAGTTAGAAGTCATTTCTTTAAAATATAACATATATAAAAACTTATTATAAGAATAGTTGCTCCAGAGGCCAGAGGACTTGAATCTGCTGTTTGTGGTGTGGAACAGAGTAGCCTTGTCAGGATTAGACAGTTTTAAAGGTTTTTATAAGTGATTTGGGAGTATGTTCTAAAATATACAGACCTCCCTTGGTATCCATGGGAGGTTAGTTCCAGGAACTGCTGCAGACACCCAGATCCTCAAGAGCTTGAGCCCCATAATGAGCCCTCTGCATCTGCAGGTTCTGCATCCATGGATCCCAAGGGCCAACAGTATACTTAGTGGGAAAACTCCACATATAAGAGAACCTGTGCAGTTCAAGCCGTGTTGTTCAAGGGTCAAGTCTATGTGATCACTTTATTTTAGTGATATTTGTAGGATTTTGCAAGCTTCTTTCCTGATATCTTTGGAAAGTAGCTTCTGTATTTTTGTAGACCATTACTGGAAGGTACTACCATAAGCAAAGTAATTTATTTGTAATTAGCATTCATTTCCTAACAGTGGTCTTGCGAAGCCGTGATACAATTTGGGACTCTACTGCATCCTATCATTTTAAATTTATTTTCTGGATTCTTCACACCCACTAGTAATTTCCAACATTATGATCATATTGGATTTTGGCTTTTCTATCTTAATTTTATGTTCAGCTTTATCCTTATCCTTCATCAAAAGTTTTATGTTCTCACCAAACCAGGCAAGAACCTGCTTGCTGAATGGGGAAGACAAAAGTTCTATACAGAACTTTACATGAGTCCTCTTTCATTTTATCGTATCTAATTCTGCCCCTCCCAGTTACCCAGGTAGCAGTTCAGGGAGATGTAGCAAAATCTAATGGAGACCTTTCTATCTTTATTTACATATTTCCAGTCTCACATTAAGCTGCCCAAGCCTGTGTTGAACTTGACATGCCGGATACTTAAGACGCCCTTTGGCTGAGGTGTTTGCCTTAGGCCCACTGCCCATCCCGATGAGGGCAGCTGGGTTCGATGGACTCAGAGAAACATGCCAAACCCGCTTGAAATGGGTCTTCTGTTTTGTTACCTGGTGACTCCATAGGCAGGTGGTTAGCAAAAGCCATGTCCATAAACCTAACATAGAGCCTGCCACAGACTTAACACCTTGAAGAGAGCCGACCTTACGGAGTAGCCGCTCCTCTGAGCAGAGTCCCTCCTGCCCCAATTCTGCACCACCTTCCTCCCCGGACAAGCCTCTCTTGTCGAGGTTCCTCTCCGAGGCCTGGGAAGGGAAAGGGGTTATGCCCTGCACCCGCCTGGCCCCTGGAAAGAACGCTTCTAACATCTCGCTTATGTGGTGACGTTTAGCTCGCCGCCTGCAGCTCAGCCCGTGGGAGAGCAGCGTGGTTAACAGACTGCTGACGCCCACACATGCGTTCCTGGCCAGAAGTAAAAGCGCAGCGGCCTTGTCTGGAGACCCAGGTAAAACTGCCAAGGTGCAACTCTCTCGGTGAGGTAACGTCCTCCTTTAGAAGCCCTCTCTGAGCCGCCCCATTTTCATCTAATCACGTCTCAGTTCTTCCCATTGTGTGCTGCTCCTCCTCCTGGTGGGATGGCGTTGGTTTCATGCCCCTGGCATTGTTCCTCTGCGCTTCCATCTTCGCATCTTATCTGGACACCAGGTGCCAGGCGGACAAAGGATGTCCCTCTCTGTGATCAGGTGGCTCCAGAGGCTTCTGTCAGTTCACAACTGTTACTACAAAATCCTATTCCTTCCCTTCCTTTCTGCCTTCGCATCTGAGATGATCAAAGGTAGAAATAATTTAAGATTGAATACTACTTTGTGGACTTGGGGATAATATCAAAGCACAAGCCTATTTAAGCATAGTGTTTCATAAATGTGGCTGTGGGCTAGCCACTTATCCTCCCTGGGCTAGGCTTTTATATGTAATCGAGGAATAGTACCCTTTCAAAACTCTTAAGAGTCATGGAGAAAGCTAATTACAGTGTCCTTAGTTGTTACGTTGCTTTGAAAATATGTAAAATGTGCCAAGGACTAGTCATTATAATTAGTTGTAACCCCTCTACTTTTTTAAGATGTAAAACATGTCTGAATGAGCCAATTAGTTTAATGAGAAGTTCGTATAGTCTACACCTAGCTGGAAAGAAACATACATATTAGTATGTATGTTTTGGCAGTGTGTCTCTCACAGTGAGCTGACTTGGGTTTTCCCAAATATCCACGTGACCAGCCCTCATCTTTGGTATGTAGGCAACTGCACTGCCTCCTCATAAAGCTCCCTTTAAAAAGGCTTTGCCTTTGCAAGCCTCTTCATGTTCACTAGCCCTCTTTTTTTTTTTTTAATAATAACTCTTGGTAGTTTTATGATGTCTTTCATCTATAGTGCCCAGTGAGCGAGTATCAACCTGACTTCTCACAGTACCCCTGGGAGGCAGTCAAGAAAGGAAGTACAGGCATTCCCACCACCTTCCTATGGAAAGCAAGAGATTGACAATAAGGGACTTGCACCAGAGCCACCGAGGTGGACTAGATCTTAGATGTACTTCTGTCCTTGGCACCCTTGTGATGCTCTGTGTACCATCATGCATTCAACTAGCTGGACCACAGCGATCCGTGCTTTCTGTAAAGCAACTCTTCTGTCAGCTGTCACGTTGCATCTGAGATTTTTCTGGAGGAAAAAGTACAAGACAATTTATTTTTATGCCCATTTTGTTGTACCTACATACAAGTCCTGTATTTCCAGCTAATTGAAGAACCTTTGAAACTGCTTTTCAGTCATGTTTCATAGGATCCTAATAGTTTGTCTCTTGTGCTTCTGAGCCTCCACTGTGTGTTGTTTCATACTAAAGGACTGCCTCACAGCTAAAAAAACCAAAACAAAAAACTGTCTTCCTTTGCTGTTTCTGTCATCACTAACCTTTGTCAATTCTTTCACTCTTCCTCTAGTCCCTTCCAACACCATTTCCTCATTTTCCACTCATTTGACTTGCCCATCTTTCCATCTTCCATCGTCATTATGCTCAATCAAGGGGCTTTTTAATCTGCTAACTGGCTCTTGTTTGCAACTTTTACATCCTCCTTTTCACAAACTGATACATTTATTTTAATGTGAAGCAATGTCATACATAGCCTTTACTTGTTTGTTTTATTAATACTTTCCTTAGGTTACCTATTATTGCATTGATATAGCTTATATTTAATGAACCAAAACTGTGGTGTTTAAAATTTTCCATTTAAAATTATTTATGTTAATATCTCTCACATTTATTTTGTCAAAAAACACTTTCCCATCACTTTTATTTTTCCAACTCCTTTCCTTGATTTTTTTTCTTGTCTTCCTATTTTTAATGTCTTTCCTTCTGTTCACCTTATATCCAATTGCCATTGGCAAGAGGATGACCTACATCTAGAGCCAGGGTTATAATAGCAGATCAAAACAGCCACCCTTACCCCTAGGGTGTCCAGTGATTGTAAATTCCCAGAACAAGTAATAAGAGCAGTTGAAAATTGGAAATCAGTCTCATATGTTTCATTTGTGAACACTGCTTTGGATTGATTTTTCCTTGCCCATTAAAAAAAAAAAAAACATTTAAGATATATGTGATTATTGGAACTCAGGATTAAATGAATTAACATAAGCAAAAAGAAGCTTAGAATAGTACCTGCACATAGTAAGCACTCTACCATGTAGTTATTCTCTCTGTTGCACATCAACCACATGAACTGCATTATCTTTTCTCTGCAGCCATTATTTCAAATAGAAAATCCAAATGAGTTAAATTAATGCATACTTACTACCAAAAGTAGAAAGAAATATAGATATTGTGGAAGACTTGCTCAAAGACATTTCCATAAAAGAAATTGTATGTTTAATAAGACTACTTTGGGATATGGAGGGCACTCTACAGAGAAAAAAAAACACATATTGCTCTTCCTTTTCCTTTAGAAAGGCAAGATCATTAGAACTGTTGATTTAAAGGTTTCAGGTTTTTCAGTAGTTGCTGTTAAGAACAGCAATGAATTCCATGAAGTGTAGTCTCCTTAGAATTAACCAGACAATATTTCTTGAACAATTAAATTCAAGGATTTTTGTATAGACTACGTCAGGTAGGTTTCTTCCTTTCCTTCATATTCACTCAGCACTGTAATAAAGAATGAACCAACGACATGATGAGATCGGTTTACAGCCATGATGGTCTCAGGAAATGTTCCATAGATATCCCCTGAAATTATTACTTCCCACTAGAGGAAAAAGAAATCATATTTCTGGGTGTCATTCCTTTTTCAGTGTCAGATCCATGGCCTCAGAGAAAGGCTGTCATCTAGGGTTTCTTGATCGTTGAGCAGTTAATGACCTCTGGCTGTGTCCTGGGCTGTGTGTGCCTCTCTTGCTCATAAATCCCACAGAAGTGCCTCATGCTAGGATGTTCATCTTTAAAGGCATTGGATTGGATTGGAGGAGGTTTGCATTAATGAACTCTTTCCTTGTCTGGGAAGGACAAGTGCTTTGCTGTGGCACTTAAGAAAAGGTTAAGTTTTCAAATCGTTTTGCCTGTGATCACAGTAAGCCAAATGACGAGAGGGTCTCCTTCACAACATAAAGGAAACTGCCTTCACCATTAAGGTCTGAAGCAGACCTTTATGTCAGTTTGCAAGTAAGACATATATCTTTTGAGGAGAACTGAGGAAATGCAAAATGTTTCAGCTTATCCAAGAAATAAGACTTCTGTTTTCAGATGATGGGAAAAGAGTGCCGTTTCCAGTCGATCCACTGCCTTGTCCATTCAGTGATAACCACAAGATACTGCAAGGCATTTAATGAAAGAGAACACAAGGATGAAGACGCAATCTGATGGACTTTGTCTATAGAGTAAACCAAAATAACATATTTTTAACCATAATTCTGAAATTAAGATTACTTTGAATTTGTCTTATGAACTTTTGAGTTTTCAATTTATTAACTTAATACTATTATATTCAGTTGATGTAATAGTTTCTTTAAAGAGTGGCTACAATGGCGAGGGTTGGGAAAAGTCATAACATGGTCCAGATACATAGTATTCCCTTCAGTAGTCATGTTTGTCTTATTTTCCTAGAAAATGAGATTTCTGGATAAAATATGAAAGTGAACCTTGGATCATTAGTACTCAAATGTCTGATACCTATCCTGTGTTCTGTGAATTTCTTTAACCCCATTGTTACTCAGAATCAACCACTTGATTGATAATAATGTTCCTTTGAAAGTAAGGTCGGAAACTATGTGGTTTTCACAAAACAAAAATCTCATCTTAAGTAAAACTGTAACAGCCATTCATGATTCAACTTTATTTTTGGCAATTCTAATATATTCATGTTCTCTTCACCGTTTTAAATGATGACATCCCATTTCCCTATACATTCCTCTGCTTGTTGTGAACCATCCAATGCCTTGGCCTTTGGGAAAACCCAAAAGCATGCATTTGATTTGCCTTTAAGTAGATAAAACATTTACAGAATTTTTTTTTCTGGAAATTATTAGTTATTCTTGTAGCAAGTCTTAACACCTGATGAGACTTGGTCGTTTAACATTTTAAAAGTTCAGTTGCATTTTTTCCCCCACTGGCTGTTGAATTCTCCTCCCAAAATAGCTGCAGTATATCTTGCTTGCCTGCTTGCTCACTTGCTGTCTTTTCACCTTTTGTTCCATCTGAAAACTAATTAGGAAAAATCTGATTATAAACAATTCTTATCTTAAAATTATGTCACTAATATAGCATTTTACCAGAACCATCTGTTTATAGGAATATAAGGCCATTGCTTTCTGTATGGCTGATGTCTGTATCTTTAAAGTATTTAAATAGCCAAATAGTTTATATAATCCTGATTTTTCACTTGGACATGCCCTCCTTTTGGACACACTGTAAATAGGACCGTGAGGAGAATTGAGCGTGATGGTTCTGGAGGCCTTTAGTTAATAACACTTCTCCCTACTTTTCTCTCTATTTCTGCTTTGCTCCTTGTCCTGATCCTGCTTTTGGCTTTCCTTCAACTGCTCCTCTGGCACTCTTGTGTGTAAAACAATCACCTGCACCCTAGTTATCCCCATTTGTCCTCGTTCAGCATCTTGCAGCCCCATCAACATCACGTCCTACAGAGCTGCACACTCTAGAAATCCACTGGAGCGACCAAAATTCTTTGTAACACCACCCGAGGGCTCTGCGCGGAGGAGGACTGTCCACGGCACAGCGGTGAGTAGCTCTTGGGAAGCAAGCCTGGTGAGTCTGGTGAGCACAAGTCTGCTGTTCTTGTGCAGAGTGGACACCACCCCTAGGTGCAATGTGGACGTCAGAGCGGGCTATGCCGACATCCATCATCACATCCACCCACCCATCTTGAGTCTGCCTGGCTGAGTGGTCCTGCCTCTACACTTGGTCCCCACTTGGGGATTCTACTCCCACAGAAAATCTAAATTTGAAGAGGAAAACCATTCTTTGTTTAAGCATGTCTGAGTGGCTAGACTGCCATCTGAATGCTTCGAAACAAATCAGTGCAATACCAGCATACTTTATGTGTGAAAGTAAGAAAAGCTTTGAAGGGGAAGTGGGCCTGGACTGCTGCCTTCGCATTTTATCCCAACCATATCCAGAAGCTGGCTGCCTTCTAAATGTGGTTCACTAAAAAACAAGATAAAGACTTTTTGTCTGTTTAGCTAATCCGTGTCAAGGCCCAGATCTTAAAATATAGTGACAAAGTATTTTGAAAACACTAATTACCTGCTAAGTAATTCTTGAAAGGCTGTTGGGCTTTGTTACAGAGTCACATTTTGCAAGTGAAGAATATAATTTTTACTTGTTGTTACTGGCAGGGTGGCTGAACTAACCTCAATTTTCACCATGCTGTAAATGCAATGAGGTCATTTGTATGTCTCCAGTAATATTTCTTCTTTTTTAAGCCATGTATCATTTGGCACGTGTTGAAAGATGTAGCCATTTGTAGGTTAGTGTTAAAGGACCCCCCAGTCAACCAGGAGATCTCATTGCCCCTCTTCCATGGTAATAGCATGACCCATGAAAGGCTGGAACAATGCTTTTTTCAATCTTAACTTCCCAGAGCAGTTCAAATGTATAAAGCTGATGGACACTTAAAAGGATTTTGCTTAGACCTTTGAGGATAATTCAAGAGTTGTGAGAGTTTGATGGCTTTGCCTATAGGCAGTTTTCTTTCAAGCCCCTCAAGCTTTCAGGAATCAACATTTAATTCATGATTGAGTCAGATCTCCAGCCCTTGAAGCCAGAAGTGAAACTACCTTTGAAGTCTGGGAGGTTTACCATCATTAGCACGTTGATGCTTCAGAAAGCCTAGGTGTGGCCAAGTAGCAGTAGTCAAGCAGAACAGCTTTGGCCCTCAACACTGAATACTTATTGGGTAGGGAAGAGTGTTTACCAAAGGAAAAATATCTTGTTAGAGATTAAAAGGAAAATTAACATACCAGGAGGAAAGTGTGAGAGCCAATCCTCCAACAGATTAAATGAGTGGGATTTGTCATCACTTGATCCACACCCTGTATTTTCTCACCAGTTTTGTTTTGTCTTTTCCGTGCCTCTTTCTTTCTGTATTTGATCTATTGGCTACCTTTTCATTTCCTTACAATTAAATATTTAGGCAAATACTTACTATCAGAAAACAACTCACATAATTTATATTCCAGAGCTGCGCTGCAGAATTCAACCAAGCACTTGAAAATGTGACTAATGAGACTGACAGATCAAATCTTAAATTGATCTTTTAAACAATTTTTAATTGTGACAAAAAACAAAATTTACCTTCTCAGCCATTTTTAAGAGCACAGTTCAAAAGTGTTAAGTATATTTACATTGTTATGCAACCAATCTCCAGAACTTTTTAAATCTTGCAAAACTGAAACTGTACCCACTAAGCAATAACTTTCCATTTCCTTATCCCTCAGCTCCTGGCAAGCACCATTTTACTTTCTGTTCCTATGTATTTGATTACACTAGATACCTTCATGAATGAAACCATGCTGCATTTGTCTTTTGTGACTGACTTCTTGCACTTAGCATATTAAGTCTGTCCTTCCATATTGTAGCAGGTGACAAGATTTCCATTCTTTTTAAGACTAGTAACACTCCATTGTGTATGTGCATATACACATATGTATTGACACACCACATCTTGTTAATCAGTTCATCTGTTGATAGACATTTGAGTTGCTTCTTCCTTTTAGATATTGTGAATAGCATGGCTGTGAACATGGGTATGCACATATCTCTTTGAGATCCTGTCTTCGGTTCTTTTGAATACGTACCTGATTGTTGGATCTTATGGTAATTCTATTTTTAAATAACTGCTATACTGTTTTTCAAAGTGACGATTACCATTTATTTACATTCTAACCAACAAGGTACAAGATCTTCCAGTTTTTCACATCACCAGCAGTATTTGTTTTGTTTTTTAAATAGTAGCCTGAGGAGTGTGAGATGATCTCATTATGGTTTCAATTTGCATTTCTCCAATAGTTAGTGATGTTGAGCATCTTTCTATTTGTTTGTCGGCCACCTGTATAGCATCTTTGGAGAAAAATCCAATCGAGTACCTTCCCTAAATTTTTAATCTTAATTTTTAGTTTTTTAACCTTATTTTTAATTTTATTGGAGTTTTTATATGTTATGGATATTCCTTATCAGATATATGATTTGCAAATATTTTCTCTCATTCTTTAGGCTGCCTTCTTACTCTGTTGATTGTATCCTTTGATGCAGTTTTTAAGTTTGTAGTCCCATTTTTCTGTTTTTGTTGTTGTTGTTGTTACATGTGCTTTTGGTGTCATATCCAAGAAATTATTACCAAATCTAATATTTGGACTCTCCCCATTTTTTTTTCTGGGAATTTTATAGTTTGAAGTCTTAGCATTTAGGTTTTTTAAGCATTTTGAGTTCATTTTTGTATGTGGTATAAGGTAAGGGTCCAACTACATTCTGGGGCATGTGGATATCTAGTTTTCCCAGCACCATTTGTTGAATATACTATCTTTTCCCCATTAAGTGGTCTTGGCACCTTTGTCAAGGCTCCTTTGACTGTATACTCAAGGGTTTATTTTTGGTGGTCTGCTCTGTTCCATTGGTCTTTGCTGCTAAGTCGTGTCCGACTGTGTGTGACCCCATAGACGGCAGCCCACCAGGCTCCCTGGGATTCTCCAGGCAAGAACAATGGAGTGGGTTGCCATTTCCTTCTCCAATGCATGAAAGTGAAAAGTGAAAGTGAAGTCGCTTAGTCGTGTCAGACTCTTAGCAACCCCATGGACTGCAGCCCACCAGGCTCCTCTGTCCATGGGATTTTCCAGGCAAGAGTACTGGAGTGGGGTGCCATTGCCTTCTCCACCATTGGTCTTTAAGACTGTTTTTATGCCAGTACCACATTGTTTTGATTACCATTGCTTTGTAATATGTTCTAAAACCAGAAAATGTGACTTCCAAGTTTGTTCTTTTTTCAAGACTGTTTTGTCTATTCAGGGTCCCTTGAGATTCTATATGAGTTTAGGAAGGAGTTTTCTATTTCTGATCCAAAAAAAAAAAAAAAAATGATGTGGCCTTTTGATAGAGAGTATATTGATTCTATAGATTGCTTATAGTAGTGATATATTACCAATAACAAGTCTTTCAGCCTGTGAACATAAGAGGTATTCCCATTTATGTTGCATCTTCTTTAATTTCTTTCAGCAGTGCCTTCTAGTTTTTACCATAGACGTCTTCCATGTCCTAGGTTAAGTTTATTCCTACATATTCTTTTTTTGATGCTGTTGTAAATAGTATTGTTTTCTTAACTTTCTTTTTAATTTTATTTGGTTTATCTAAATTCAACTGACTGCTCTTGAGCACTTGAAATACATTTGTGAGACTGAACTTAACATTAATTTTTAATTAATTTAGGTCCAAATTCAAATAGCCAAATCTGGTTAGTGGCTACCATTTTATTCAGTGTAGATGCAGAATATTTCTATCATCCCAGTTCTTTTGTACAGTGCTACCTTGGGATATCTGTTTATATTGTCTCTCTTGTAGGTTATTTGTATTCTGAACCTAACTGTAAAATTAAAGTCTTTGTCCTGCTGGTAAGTTGTCCAGACCATTGACATGGGCAGCTTGCTGGATATGTTTCCAACTTAGACTTGTGGAAAGTATTAACAGGAAAGATTATTATACACACCACTGGCTATTAACTTAGATCAGGATAAGAATTAGGAGCACCTTCACATGTGTGGAACTCAAATAAGTGATTGAGTCTAAGACCAACAGAAAGACATTTGAAAGACATTTGTGACTTCAGCCACATTAAAATGTTTTGAGAAAAAGAAAAGCAATTCAAGTTACTTAACCCCAACCTCCCTTGGGAAGGGAAGCATAATTGCCACCCTGTACTCTTGCAAAGAGCGTTCCATACGGTGGCTACTGCTTCAGCTAGCTAAGGACTGCAAGTGTTCTGTGAGACTCTGCCTCCTGCCTTCTGGTACCAGAGATGAGGACAGAAGGTGGTCATGCAGCTGCAAGTGACATAGAGGGGGCACATGGCCCTGCGAAGCTCTTTCCTGCCCCATCCTTCATTTGTTTATTCTGGGGAAATGTTGAGTATTATTTGACAGTGAGGTTGTTTTCCCCCACCTATAGTCTAGCCCATCATATAGGATGTTACTAAGGAAAAGAGAAGCAGTTAGAAAAAATGCTGAAGGGAACAAAGTTGGGGGGGGGGCAGGTAATGGAGAAGGTAGGTGATGCTTAAGCCAGACACGAAGGAAAAGAAAGTACACACCAGCTTGTTGGCCCTGAGGCTAGATGATGTTCTGTCTCTTGCCTAACAACCTCAACCTGAGCTCCTGCAAGGATTCCACCGACTGAAGGACTGCCAGACATCTACACAGGTGTCTCCAGCAAGCATTCATTGCCCTCACAGAACACTGTCAGTCATGTTTCAGATTCTTGGAATGAGTCTCTCTTGCCGTGTTCCTTGTTTGTGTTTTGTCTTGGTTGACTTTATCAGAACACTTCTGGGTTTCCTTTTGCCCATTTCAACCTGGGAAAGGTGTCATTTCTCTGGCTAATTCCTAGTGTTCAGTCAGAGGAGGGCTGATATTTCAGCCCACTGTCAGATTCTCATTTCATCCCTAATGAAGAAGGCCAAAAATAGCTAAAATTCCTCACCTTGGGTCTGACATTTCCTTCAAGGGCAAGAGGACACTAGGTAAGGGAGGATTTGTTTATATTCCATTAGTATAAAGAAAAAATTAACATCTGATATAGCAGACATGTAAATTTAAAAGACTGAGCTGTAGTATGTTCCAGGGTGAAAAAAGAAAAATGCTGAAGAATTAAAAGGGACAAAGGTAGAGAGGATAAGCTGGAAGTGACCTTTATTTTGACATTTGTGTGGGCTATACCAGAATATGAGAGATTTTGGTCCAGGCAGTTTTAGATAGAAAGCATAGGTACTTTCTAAAAGTGTGTTTTTCCTTTGTTTTTCACAAATACACATCCAGATCACACTTCCAGAACCTTCTTACTAGTGTCAGACTGTGTTGATTGAATTATAAGGTTCAGTTTTCACCTAATAAAGGCCTTTTTTTGGGGTGGAATGGATATATATGGCAAAGGCTGGAAATTTTCTAAGTCATTCAGTGGATTACAGCTTCACTGTTGAATACTATGAATGTGATTGTCCTGCTCGTGGAAAAATCTAATTATTGTGTTTCTCTGAACTTAGGGCTATAAAAGAGAGAAGGAGAGAGAAAATGTGCCCTTCCACCTCACATCCGGCAGCCAAAGGTCCCTGTCTCCATCTCATCCCAAAGCCAGATCACCAGCTTCCTCCCAAATTTGGTAAGTGAAATATAAGCGCCTGGCAGTGTTGCTCCATGTTGGATAATTAGCAGTGTCTGTCCTCTGAAAAGAAACTGTTCTCCCCACACTGTTTAGCCTTCTCTTAGGGAGTAACATTTTTCCTCAGAGGAGAGAAAAAAGAAACCTGGAATGAGCCTCTAAAGCAAATGCTTTAGATCTTACATGTTTGCCATGTAAGATGTAAGAGACATGTTCACACAGCTAAACACCTTCATTTCTCTTGGTGGTGGTATTCCAAGACTGTTACATGGCAGCGATGTGGAGAAAGGGGGGTTCTGGCGAGCCTGTTCTCATGTTCCCTCTTCTCTTTGTCTGTTGCCCAGGCTCCCATCCAAGTCCTTTCCCCATCTGCCTGGCACCCCCAGACCAGCACCCTCCACACCTCCTGGACCAGTCAAAGCTGCCCCTGCTCAGCTCCGGCCCCCGTCCCCGGGCAACATCCGCCCTGTCAAGAGAGAAGTCAGAGTGGAATCTGAGAGAAAAGACCCTGAGAAGGAACCTCAGAAAGTTACCAGTGAGCCCTCACTAAAGGGCAGAACACCTCTGGTGAAAGTAGAAGAGTCCACAGTTGAAGAGGGGACACCAGACGAAACAGAGCCTGCCCCCGGTAGGAACCCACTGACGGGTGCGGCGGGGGCTGCTTGCACTCTTCTTTGTCTGCTGCACTGCTTTTACTTAGCCCTTCCTCCTTCCCTCTCTTCCATCCCTCCCTTCTTCGCTCCCTTTTTGGGCAGTTGGAAATTTTACTTGAAGACTATAATTTGGGGACCTTTTCTTAAGTATAATTTTCTTGCATATAAAGAAGGAATCATCCATCCAACAGCCTATTGTTAGAGCCACAGCATATTTGTTTCAGGTATGGTTTAGGATTCCTTTCATTGGCTGAGTCCAATAATTTGACAAAATGTGGTGTTCAGAGCACCTGCATCAGAATCCTTTATCTATTGCTGTGTAACAAAGTATCCCAGAACTTTGGAATTTATAACAACAGACAGTTACTGTATCGTGCAGAGTCTTGGGAAAGGAATTTGAGAGCAGTTTAGCTGGGTTGTTAGAGGATGACTCACACACAGGGCTGTCGGCAGGTGACCGTCATTTCCTGACACGTGGGCCTCACCATAGGGTTATCTGATGTCCACACAGTCTGTCTGCTTGCTCTGTCGGCTTTCCGCAGCTGAGTGACCTGGAGGAAACACAAGAAGCCCAGAGTATCTTTTATGCCTAATCTCAGAAGTCTCACATACACAGAAGTCACGATTTCTGCCACACAGTTCATTAGAAGCCGGTCACTAGCTTCAACTCACACTCAACTGGAGGGGATTAATCTCTATCTTTTAGAAGGAGGATTTTCAAAAAATTCATGGAAATATTTTTCAACCACATCTATAAGGTTTCATACTATAGAACCCTGCCCCTACCTCAAACCTATTAAATCAGGATATGTTGTGGATCCATGGACTCTGATACTAAGGTCGTCTGACTCCTGAGCAGGATTGCCAGATAAAACAGTGGCAGTTATCCTGTGTGTGGGCTTCCCTGGTAGCTCAGACAGTAAAGAATCTGCCTGCAATATGGGAGACACAGGTTCGATCCCTGGGCCGGCAAGATCCCCTGGAGAACGGAATGGCTACCCCCTCCAGTATTCTTATCTGGAGAACCTCATGGACAGAGGAGCTTTGTGGACTATAGTCTATGGGATTGCAGAGAGTCAGACATGACTGAGCAACTAACACGTCACTTATACTTCACATCCTACGTGTACTGTAGTTTGAGGACCACTGGCTTATTATTAGCCTGTGTGACTGACAGAGGTCAGAACTTTTTCCAGGAGACCCAGTGGATCTCGTCTCTACCAGACGAACCAGGTGCTGTCTAGAAGTTTGAAAATCACCTGGAGCTAGAAATTCAGTACATCTTGTTGAAAACTGTCTTCATCCAAAAGTTTTCTCTTTAAAACTTAATTTGAAGATAGAGGGTGAGGGCAAAGAAAGAGATGACTCAAGACAAATGATAATGTTGTTAAGGGAATGGGAGAGTCCAGTATCTGTTTACATGTAAAGAGGGAGAAGAGAAAGGCCAAAAACTGTCCTGAGGACAAAGAAAAAACTTGTGGGAGCAGGAGAAATGTAAATCTTGAAAGGAGGGTCTGGACTGGTCAGGTGCATCTCGCCATGGTGCCTGGGGTTGGGGGTTAGGAGGGTTCCCTGCTGCACAAGCCCTCGAGGTCCTTTCCCTGAATCCAGATAAGGTCAGAGAACTGCTCTGATCTTGCATGCTCGCATTAGGACTGGCAGTGGAGACCTGCCCTGTCTAAGGAGCACGGATGCCGGTTCATTCCTTCTCAGACCCGGAGACAATGCCGGGTGGACCTAAGGGATCTCTCGACTGTTGTCTTCCCAGCCTGAACCTAGGCTCGTAGTAGGGACACTGGCCATGGTCATAGAAAGGCTTTAGTCCTCTAATGATAAACAGTCACTAAAAGGAATTTTTTTTTTTAATGTAATGACAGGCAAATAGGAGCTCTCATCTTTTTTGTTAGGGTTATAACTTCCTTTAGAACCTAATGTGAGGCTCTATATTCAGTACACGTTCGATATGTGTTGTTAACTGATTTAACTGTGTAAAAATAAGACTCAGTGACAGTGTCAGCTTTGGATGTCTCACTCGCACATGAAGCTTTTTGTTACCTGTTGCCTGGTTACAGATAGAATACAGTGAAACCCTGAGAATGCTCCGTAATCAACATTCCCTTTTCTTTTATAATGATGAATTCTAGGCCTGGGGTCTGGGGGATGCTAGTTTTTGTTTTGTTCTTTGGCTTTTGTTTCCAATTGGCTTTCTCCTTGTACCTGTTTGTACAGCTGCTCCAGCGGCAGCCCCAGCCCCAGCCTAAGAGCTGGTGGCAAGGGCAGGCATAACTGGTTGTTGCAGACTTCTTGGTACCAGCCACACTCTAGAGGGTATGTGATAATCCTTTGTTCTTGCAGCTGTCCAGTTAAGTCTAGTCACCGTATTCCTGCAAACCCCCAATACAACAAATGTCANCTGAAACTCCAGTACTTTGGCCACCTCATGAGAAGAGTTGACTCATTGGAAAAGACTTTGGTGCTGGGAGCGATTGAGGGCAGGTGGAGAAGGGGAAGACCGAGGATGAGATGGCTGGATGGCATCATGGACTCTATGAACGTGAGTCTGAGTGAACTCCGGAAGTTGGTGATAGACAGGGAAGCCTGGTGTGCTGCCATTCATGGAGTCGCAAAGAGTCGGACACGACTGAGCGACTGAACTGAACTGAACATTATACTCTCATTTGGTGATGTTCCTGAGTTTAACTGGGTATTTGATCTTTGGTTGGACAATTTCAATTATACAAAACTTAGGTTGATAGCTTAAGTGAATAGGATTGGGGATTTCATTATATATAGTTACTTGAGTCCATATTTCGGTATGTTGATGATGGCCACAACTGAAATAACTGCAGGATGTGAATGGCGAATGAATAGAGGAAAAATAATCCTCCCTCCCTTGCAATGGGCAGATGAGAGCCATTATTCTGCCTTTATTCTGTCCATTGACCTCTTTAGGAGTCCATCATTCCTAATTGGAACACTGGCCTGCCCTAATAGGTGGATGGAGGAATGCACTTGCTTTTTATTTATTTATTTTTTTTATTTTTTTTTAATTTTTTTTAAAAATTTATTTATTTTTAAATTTAACTTTACAATACTCTATTGGGTTTGCCATACATCGNCCCAAGGCCAGCCTTGCTTGGCCTGTGCTGACTATTGCCGCTGCTACACCATCTGGAAGAGAAGATCAGGAAAACTGCTTCAGTTTCTTGCTGTCCTAGAGCTAGGCTGTGGGCCACAGCAGCTTGGGCATAAGCAGGGTTGATGGCGGTTGGTGGTGGTGGCAGGGTGTCATTACAACACTAATGAATCACGGCTGGGCCTGGCTCTCTTCTCTGACTCAGCTTGAAACTTCTTTCTGTTAACAGGAAGCCAGTAACCAGTGAAGTCAAAAGCTTGTATGAAACTCTGGATTGGAAACCACGGGGTGCTTTTTAAGCTTCTGTTTCTAAAATAAGAAGGGAAGCCATCAGAGAGAAGCTTCCCTGTCTCCTTTGATGCGGAGGGACTGGGTTGGTAGAAGGTTGATTGTGAGTCCAGGCTTTTGTTTCTTATGAAACGAAAAAATTGTCCAGGAGTTTACAAAAACAGGAAGCTGGCAATGAGTGCTATTGGAATTATGTAAATTAAACAGTTGCTGTGGAATGCAGGTGGCAGTCTGCCTGTGGGAAAGCCTGGAGAATGAGGCCAGATGGGAGCAGCCAGGTTATCAAGTGCTGTTAAGGCACTGGCGAGGAAGCTATGAGGCAGGGGGGCTAGATGAGGGTGTGGTCCATCACTGCCCTGGCGTTGTCAGCTCAAGGCACTGCTGGAACGGTGGGGCAGCCCAAGGGCAGCGGGGAGCAAGGGCTGTCTACGTGCAGTGTCAGAAAATGAAGATGCTTACATCTCTCCAGGAGAGATTTCTATCTTCTCGTGGATATAAAGGATGGAGCCACATGAGTGCTGGAGGCCCCTTCTGTGCACAGGTTCTAGAAGGCCCTAGTAAACTGACAGCTGCCGAGGGGCCTGGGAACCCAAGCAGTAGTGTATGCTCCCATCAGGAGGGGAGCTAGCAGCACCATGATTAATCAGTGATTCACACACTTGGGGAATGGAGACATTTTGTTTTGGCTTGTTGTTCTGGGGTGTATTCTTTTTCCTACCCTTTAAAAGTATGGTTAGTTCAAATGGTTAAGTCAATTGAAATGCACTTTATTTTAGATTAAAAAAATTTTTTTAAGTCCTGTTATTTGAAACTTCTAAGACAACTAGATAGCCTGCCTGCTAAGGTATCACAGTACTAGGATTTGGGTTCTCAGCTGTATACTGGATGCCTTTGAGGGCAAAGGAAAGGCCTTTGGTACTGATAAGAGGGGTTACCACAGGAGTATTTTTGCTTGCTTACCGCTCCCCACTCCAGGCAGTGTTGACCTCTGGAGGGTGCTTGATAAAATTTCCTTTCCCCAGACTCATTGCTAATCACATTTTTTTGCTTCTAACCTCTCTTCCCTGCAGTCTATCACTCATCCTGCCATCAGAGTTAATTTCCTTAAGCACAGTGTATTGTATCACGTCCTTTCTTTAACAGTTTTCCATGTGGGTCTCCCCACTGCCTACATATAAAGTCCAATACCTTAGTATGGGTCAAGGAAAGCCCCTCATGATTCAACCCTCTAATTCCTTTCAAGTGTCAATGTCTTTTACAGTCCTCCATGTTCCCCCACCCCCCAAATTCTTGCTATACATACTTTGAGTTCATCTCTTGAACATCAAGACATGAAAAGCTTGGCTTATACAATCCAGGGATTTATTTGCTTCTGGGTATATAAAAAAAAGGCCATTACCTGTCTGAGCTGCAGGCAGGGCTTGATCCAGCAGCTCAACAGTTTCCCCAAGGACTCAATTTATTTTCAAGTGATTCTCATGGTCCCACGATGATTGCCAGCAACTCTTGGGCTTTGTGCTTCTTTGTTCATGTCTCTAAAGAAAAACAGAATATCTTTGCCCCAGCATTCCTGATCCATCTTCAATCCGATTGTTGCTTAGTCTTGTCAGATTTTTTGTGATCCCCTGAGCTGTAGCCAGCCAGGCTTTTCTATCCATGGGATTATCCTGGCAAGAATATTGGAGTGGGTTGCTCTTTCCTCCTCCAAGGGATCTTCCCGACCCAGGGACGGAATCTGTGTCTCGTGGGACTCCTGCAGTGGCAGGCAGATTCTTTACCATCGGGCCACCAGGGAAGCCCGATCTGCTTAGACTTTGTTTATGCCATCTTTTTACTCCTGCACCAAAGCCTGGGGTCAATGGGAGGTGCAGCTACAAAGTTCCTCCTTACATCAGAAGTTTTTCCCAGAACTGAATGGACCCCTAAATGGACACTGGGAACTGTTGGGAAGAAGGAAGACAGGCTGGAACCTAAGGAAGCATCCAGCATTGTTCACTCCATACACCCTGCACCTTCTCATTTCTGCGCTTACCCCGATGCTTCCATTGGCTTCCACTGGTCACAGTCCTATGCATGCTTTAAAACCTTGCTCCAGTGCCACGGCTATGTCTCTTCTGTTCTCCTGGCAAGACGAATCCTTCTTCTCTCCCCCACTTCCCCCAGGATACACCATACTTTTAGCTCATGTGTAAATGCATTTATTCGAGCTCATATGTAATTCTGTTTGGCATTTGTCTGGGGCAAAATGTGCTATGTTTTCCTGTACCCTCACACTCAGTACTTCTGAGGCCAGATGTGTGGTTTTTGCCCACATCAACCCATTCTCTGAGACCAGCTGGGTGTCCGACAATTCAATTCAGTTCTGACACTATTTTCTGCCTATAGATTTAAGGGCTCAGTCCCACAGACTGTCCCACTTCAGATGCTAATTGCTAGTCCCAGACTGTCATTTGTACTTCTGATCAACTGGCTATCAGATGTGGTTCTCATGACCTCCTATTTAGGTCTGATAATATGCTAGAATGACTCACAGAATTCGAGAAAACATTTGTGTTTACCAGCTTATTATTAAGGATACGATAAAGGATACAGATGAACAGTCGTATGAATAGGTACATGGGGCGAGGTCTGGAAGGATGCTGAGCATTCAGGAGCTTCTGTCCCTGTGGAGGTGGGGTACACCATCCTCCTGGCACATGGATGTGTTTACCAGCCTGAAAGCTCTCAGAACTCTGTACTTCAAGGCTTTTTGTGGAGGCTTCATCACATAGGTATGATGAGTTGGGAACTCATTTTGCTGTTNGCCCCGTCATCCACTCTGACTGCCAGTGCCTCTCCAAAGACCTCTGCGGGCACCACGGACCCAGAAGAGGCCACAAGGCTGCTGGCTGAGAAGAGGCGGCTGGCCCGAGAGCAGAGAGAGAAGGAGGAGAGAGAGAAGAGGGAGAAGGAAGAACTCGAAAGGTAACGGAGTCACACTGCTCGGGGACACCCTCGGGACACCTTGGAGTAAGTCATCAGAAGACGTGGTAGTAGTGTTGAAGGTGAATCTATGGAAGTTGTTACAGAATTACTCTCACCTGCTGTTCCTCTGATGACTAAGCAACTTTTTAAGTCACATTTTCTTTTCATAACGACAATACAACAAAATTGATGGAGAAAGGTTTGGAGGAAAAAAAATCATCCATAATCCTACCAGATTTCAACACGTGTGTACATTTTGATTCATCCTTTCCAGTCTGAACAGTATGTGGGTGAATACACATGCCTCTATACAGACACACATATTTTCATGATTGTAACCACCATAGAGGTACAGTTGTACAGTCCGAGTTTGTTATTTTTTAATTGAACATCTCGCTCATCCCCATGTTTCCTCATTATCTTATTATTTTAAAGCTGTGTCATAAAAGCTCACGTTTTCTTCTTTCCAGATAGAATTCCTCTCATAGGGTAGCTGCTGGGAGATAAAGTGCCCCATGACTGCCTGCCAGACAGTATGCCAGGGGCACTTTGCTTAGTTGGCCTCCTTCTGGAGCTAATAAGGCTAATGTTGATATAATTGTCCTTCAAATAGGCAAAACTGCCTCTCAGGAAAGCATGCTGGGCCGCCATCTTGGACATGCCCTACCCTTGGTCCCAAAAGGGAGTTTACATGGTCCATCTTACCCCGTCCTGCCCCAGAACGTTATAACCTTGATTTATTTACAGAAACTGGGAGGGGAGTGTTAAATTCTTTACTAAAAAGTTAACATCATTGGATTAAACAAGTCTGAGCCTTTAAAGATAGTTATATTGCAGATCCTTAAAACAAAAAAACAAGCTGCCCTCAGAATACTAGTGGTTACGTTTTGCTTCTTGCTTCTGTTTCCCACGAGGCAACATGAGATGGGCGGGAGAGAGTGGCTTCACATGTATCCAAGTGGAGACTGTGGCCGACCTCCCAACAGCCGTCCTTGAGATAACCGCAAGCTCCAGCCTCGCCAAGGAACTCCCCTCACGTTTCTTTGTCTTGGTTGGTCTTTTTTCCAGACAAAAGAGAGAAGAATTGGCCCAGAAGGTAGCTGAAGAGAGAAGCCGCCGGGAGGAGGAGGCCCGCCAGCTGGCAGCTGAGCTAGCCCGGGAGCGGGAAGAGCAGCTGCGGCGGCAGGAGGAGGAGCGGGCCCAGCGCGAGCGGGAGGAGATGGAGCGCCTCCGGAAGCAGGTAGCGGGTCGGCTCGCGCTGGGAAGCAGGTCGGCGGCGCAGCCCTGGCTCCGGAAGGCGCGAGGGGCCGCTCAGATGAGCACAGCAAGGTGTCTAGCGTGTGGTGAGGAGCGCTCTGAGTCTCCTGCCTGCCATCCTAGCCCTTGCGTCCTGTGCCCCGGGATTTCAGGGCAGTGGGCAAAGCCAGCTTGTCCTATGAAGCCGATGCCATCTTCTCATTTTCAGAAGGAAGAAGAAGCTCGTGTTCGGGAAGAAGCAGAGAGAGTCCGGCAGGAGCGGGAAAAGCATTTCCAGAGAGAAGAGCAAGAGCGCCTGGAGAGGAAGAAGGTATTTGGGACACTCACTGCTCTGATTCTGCCTAGAATGAAGCAGGCTAAAGATGGAGAGACTGGCTCACCACATTCAGAAAACAAATGTGTCTTCCCCAGTTTAGGTTCTCTAAAAGAGCTCAGTATTAATATTCTCCTCCAAAGAAATCGGTCTTGGTGTTTCAGTCCTCACCAAAAACATTTACTTCCAATTCATGTGGCCTAAGCCAATTCCAGCGTTTTTGCGTGCATGCTGTGCCTGACTCTTTGCGGACCCTGTGGACTGTAGCCCTCCAGGCTCCTGTGCCCACAGGATTCTGGAGGCAAGAATACTGGAGTGGTTTGCCATTTCCTCCTCTAGGGGATCTTCCCAACTCAGGGATTGAACCTGTGTCTCTTACGTCTCCTGCATTGACAGGCAGGTTCTTTACCGTTAACTTTTTTTAATAACTACAATTAAGACAAAGATAATATTTTCCTTAAAATAGACATGTTTCGGTGCCCTGCTATTTGCTTAGTCAGTGAAATGCACCAGGCTAGCTTTCTTCCTTTATCGGATCTGTTTGCTCAATTCTTCCTTTGTTGTAGCGACTTGAGGAGATTATGAAAAGAACCAGAAGAACAGAAGCTTCAGATAAGGTATTGAGATGGCCATTTTTTAAACTATTCTTGTTTTTTTTTTTTAACTTGTAATTTTAACATTAAAAATTCTTTTTTCTTGGCTAGAAAACTGTTGATCAGAGAAATGGAGATATAACCAAGGGAACTCCCACTGGAGGAACAGGTATGTATTTCAGTGAACTCAATTCAAATGCAGAATTTTTGAATTGACTCTAGAAGTCAAGATAAACACTGATTTTAAAATAAAATTCATTCATTCACAGAAGCTTAGGTGTATCTCATCTAATCTACAAATAAATCCCATTTATCTAAAAATCTCTAGCATTTCTAGCAGATTTTTTTCACATTTGGTTATACTCTAATGGAGTTAGATATCTCAAGTCCTTTTATATCATATACTTCTTCTGTTATGTATATATTTATGTGTCCATATCTGATATATATGCCTTTATAGGTATGTATGGAGAAGGAAAAGTGGAAGTGAAGTCACTCAGTCATGTTCGACTCCCCATGGACTACAGCTTTCCAGGCTCCTCTGCCCATGGGATTTTCCAGGCAAGAGTACTGGAGTAGGGTGCCATTGCTTTCTCCATACATACCTATAAAGGCATATGTATCAGATATGGACACACAAATATTGTATAGTAGTGGATGCTTTAGTCGCTAAGTCATGTGCAACTCTTGTGACCCCATGGCCTATAACCCACCAGGCTCCTCTGTCATGGGATTTTCCAGGCAAAAATACTGAAGTGGGTTGCCATTTCCTTCTCCAGTATATACACACATTAAAATTAATTTTCTTTGAATATATAATTAAATATCATTTGGAGACTCAGGTTTGATCCCTGGGTCAGAAAGATCCCCTGGAGAAGGAAATGGCAACCCACTCCAGTATTCTTACCGGGAGAATTTCATGGACAGCCCATGGGGTCACAAAGGGTCGGACACGACTATAGGACTAACACTGTCACCATCTGCTAAAGGAACCTGTATTTATATTTGTTATTAAGGACGTTAAACTTTCTGTACTTACAGCAGTTCTCAAAAAGGACTTAAATGTTACGTAAGTTCTGACTTCAGAAGACAGTTAAAATTTGAAAATTGTTGAAATTTCATTAGAAAATTGTTCATATGCCATAGGCTTTGGCCAGAGATGATTAATTTCTTGGTGATTTTAAATCAAATTTGATGTAAATAAAACTTCATGATTTTATAGAAGGGTAATACATTATTCAGTTTTCTTCTTTCATCATCTGCAATGTCAATATGAAGAGATAGGACCAGAGATACCTCAGTTTCTTTTGCCTTTTTTTTTTAGGACAAATGATATGATTTATAGGAAAGAACCTTCTCTCTAAACTCTCAGTTCAGTTTAGTCACTCAGTCGTGTCTGACTCTTTGTGACCCCATGAATCACAGCACGCCAGGCCTCCCTGTCCATCACCAACTCCCGGAGTTCATTCAGACTCACGTCCATTGAGTTGGTGATGCCATCCAGCCATCTCATCCTCTGTCCTCTCCTTTTCCTCCTGCCCCCAATCCCTCCCAGCATCAGAGTCTTTTTCAATGAGTCAGCTCTTTGCATTAGGTGGCCAAAGTACTGGAGTTTCAGCTTCAGCATCATTCCTTCCAAGGAACACCCAGGGTTGATCTTCAAGATGGACTGGTTGGATCTCCTTGCAGTCCAAGGGACTCTCAAGAGTCTTCTCCAACACCACAGTTCAAAAGCATCAATTCTTCAGTGCTCAGCCTTCTTCACAGTCCAACTCTCACATCCATACATGACCACTGGAAAAACCATAGTCTTGACTAGACGGACCTTAGTCGGCAAAGTAATGCCTCTGGTTTTCAATATACTATCTAGGTTGGTCATAACTTTTCTTCCAAGGAGTAAGCATCTTTTAATTTCATGGCTTTAGTCACCATCTGCAATGATTTTGGAGACGAAAAAAATAAAGTCTGACACTGTTTCCCCATCTATTTCCCATGAAGAGATGGGACCAGATCCCATATCTTCATTTTCTGAGTGTTGAGCTTTAAGCCAACTTTTTCACTCTCCTCTTTCACTTTCATCAAGAGGCTTTTGAGTTCCTCTTCACTTTCTGCCATAAGGGTGGTGTCATCTGCATATCTGAGGTTATTGATATTTCTCCTGGCAATCTTGATTCCAGCTTGTGCTTCTTCCAGCCCAGCGTTTCTCATGATGTACTCTGCATAGAAGTTAAATAAGCATGGTGACAATATACAGCCTTGACGTACTCCTTTTCCTATTTGGAACCAGTCTGTTGTTCCATGTCCAGTTCTAACTGTTGCTTCCTGACCTGCATGTAGATTTCTCAAGAGGCAGGTCAATAAACTCTAGGGACTTTCAAATGTGAAATGTGGGGTTTAGGGATTTGGTTTTACTTCAGTAGAGGCTTTCCTAGGTCCTTTAGGTCATGATCCCTTCTTCATGGTGTTTTCATGCTTTTTATTTTTAAATATTTGTTTGGCTGCACCAGACCGTAGTTGTATTTGGCATACAGGATCTTTAGTTGCAGTATTTGAATTCCTAGTTGCATCATGTGAGATCTTGTTCCCTGACCAGAAATTGAACCCAGGTGCCTTGGGAGCATGGAGTCTCCCAGTCACTGGACCACCAGGGAAGTCCTCATGCTTTCCCCCCCACCCCCCATGCTCTTTTAAAGATGCCCTAATTATATTTGTTTGGAAAACAGCCTTAATGGTTGCCTGTTAACCCCACTGTATATTTAACAAGTTGTCTCTAGGAATGTTGTAATAGATGCAGCCTTGAAGCAGGTGTGGCACCCAGTGAGTGATCAGAATGCGCATTTTAGGGTGTAAATTGTACCAATTCAGGATTATTTGAGGAGCTGATGCAGTAGATTGTGCAGAGCCAAACAAACAGCTCCTAGTTTTTTTTCCCCCAATCTTTCTTCTTTCTGCTATTTCCCTGTCAATTCTTTTGATATTCTTTTTACCTCACTTCTGGAACGAACAATGGTGAGAGGGAAGGTGAAACTTGTCAGTCATCATACTTGTGTTTATCGTCACTAATAGTCGGTTTGATTGAATACTGCTAGAAAGAGGCCTGAGGATTATCTATCTAACACATTTTCCTCTTCTCCCAGTCTCTCATGTGGTTGAGGGCTAAATGGTATTACCAGTGCTCCAAAGAGAATTCTAGGTTAGGGCGGCAGATGAATTTGCAGACCTATCAGAAGTCTTCTCAGAAGCTATGTTACCAATTTTGTAAAATTTGACAGCTTTTAAGTTGTCAATCTCTTCTTTGGTTCAGTTACTAAGTTCTTTGTACATCTGGCCATTTTATTCAGTTTGTAGTAAGCTGTGAAATAACACTTCTTTGGAATTATTTCACTTATTCTCTGACATCAAGCTGAAACCATAAACTGCCACAAAGGTCCCTGAAACTATGATCTACGTTAAGTTTTATAGAGACTTATCCCTGGTGGCTCAGATGGTAAAGTGTCTGTCTACAGTGCAGGAGACCTGGGTTCGATCCCTGAGTCGGTAAGATCCGCTGGAGAAGGAAATGGCTGGCTCAGATTTTAAAGTCATTTATCAGTACTGTTGGCTTATGCTAGACTCCAGCAGGGAGCACTGAATGACCAAGTAGCATAGTTAGGTACAATTCACTGGCTTTCCATGTATGAAATCCACACCATTCTTAAGTGTGACTAGAACAAAACTGAGTTTTACCAAATAGGGTAAAACCACTTTTCACCACTTAGGGTATTTTCATGATTATTTGCTCCAAATCCTTCAGTAATCATTTGTTCAGCATCAGCTTGGCCAAGTCAACACACTACTGTCTTCATCAATTGCTGTGATTTCAGTATTACGTATATTGCCCAAAATCAATTAGGTGCAGGCAAGAATAATAGCAGCCCTAGTTTCCACCCTTACAAGGTGCCATGCAGTGTTCTAAGTACTCTTACTAGGTACAAGTGTTCTAAGTACATTTACTTCTCACAGTAGCCTATGAGGTAGGTACTATTATCCGTGAGGAAACCAAGGCACAGAGCATTTATGGCTTGCCCAAGGTCACAGGGCTGGAAAGTGGCAGAGCCAGGACATAAATCCAAGCATTCTGGCTGCTGGGCTTTGGGTTTGATAGTAGAGTACTAGTAACCCTTTATCCCATCATCTTTGCTATGTGCAGCGGTATCTACACTTCCAAATATGACAAACTCTCCAGGATCGGAGGAACCAGAGGCCAGCACCCATGTGGTTACCTCTCACCAATCAAAAGTGACCGTGGACAGGTGAGTTAGACAACCGGGGCTTTTCTTAGCACATTAGAGCAAAGCAGGACAGTTTTTGTCTAACCATCCCCTCCCCCACCACTGTTAGCTCCGCCAAATCCCACCAGAATTTTCTGATGGGGCCAGACAGAATTTCAGAGTTTTAATGT
Organism: Neotragus pygmaeus; assembly: GCA_006410875.1. Lineage (NCBI taxonomy): Eukaryota > Metazoa > Chordata > Mammalia > Artiodactyla > Bovidae > Neotragus > Neotragus pygmaeus. Next base: position 1,052,125 of record SJYV01024637.1, on the reverse strand, counting down.
GAAGATTTATTATATTTAGGTTATTTTGGTTAGAGTTAGTAATTTTTTAATCTGAGAAAAGGGAAAATGTCTTTTCTTGAACTGCTAAATATGATGGTGAGGTTTTTGTGTGGCTATTTAATCAAATTACAGGGAATAATTTGTTACTTTCCTTTATATATCTTTGGCATGATCCTGGACCATCTTCACACACTCTGATGATATATAACAGCTGTATTTTTACTGTATATAATATTATAATGAGTCACAGGTTTGTTCCTTAGTAAAAGCAATTTAGATGCCAGTATTTCTTATACCAGTAGTAGGACTTCCTACAAGGAAACAAATGTTTGCTGACAGTAGTTAAGAAGTGTGGGTTGAGGGAAGAATTGCTTACTCTTCCCTTGCGTTTATATTGACAGGATTTTAACAGTGCTATCTCAAACATGAAAAAAGTTCTGTCTCTAATGCCAGCCTTAGACACCATAAGAGAATTGAAGCTCCTCAGATTAATTTTCTTTTAATTGGTAGAACAATATGTCTTAAGATCTAAGATCTTTTTTCTTCCCAGTTATATTGAGATGTGATTGACATATAGCACTGTGTAAGTTTAAGGTATATGGCATAATGGTTGATATATATAAATTCTTAATCTAAAAACACATACCACACGTTTTATAGTATTGGCAGCAATGAAAAGACAAGTCATCCTAAGGTGTCATAGGGTATCTTTGTATATCTTCCTGGGACAGTAAACATTTTCTATTTTGCCCACTTACAATTCCAAAAAACCACAATTTGCTGAAGAGATACCTTAACAATAAGCTTTGATTATGTTGAATAAATTTTCAAAATTATCTGAGACATTAATATTTCATTTTTAAATTAGTTTAATTTTTAAATAAAATATTCATTTCCAACTCCTATTAGAAAGTACTGTAGAGAGTGCCCCATTATTATAACAAGGAGTAAGTTTTTTAAGCCACTGATAATTCTCTCCAAGGAATAAAATTAGCTTATACATTAGCTGACTCTCTTCAGTGGTAAAATCACCAAGTGATCAGTCATTGTATAAGAACCCAAAACATATCTTCAAAAGTCCTGCATCCAGCTTCAACCTCGAGTGTAAGCCAAAGAAGGGGAATTCAAAAGCTGGTTCTCGTATCTTAAAGAGGATCCATAAACCCTAACCTCAGCAACTTGAACTGCAGTTTTATAGTTTTTGCATATCACTGTGTCCTCTGAACATTTAATAATTGGTCATCCAAAGCACATGGTATGATTATTCCTCTAATTGTTAACAAGACTGGGTGGAGGGGTTGGGTAATAGTGGAAGGGGAAAATGAAGTCAGCTGTTGAGTCAAACCTGGGGTTGGTGTTGCCATTATAGCTTGTCAGCACATGCAGGCCTGGAAGGTGACAGAGCGGACATCCGTCAAGGAACAAGGGCTTTGAAGATATATTCTTCTTTTGCCAAAACTTGTACTTAAAAAGTCTCTGTGGGATGAGAACCGAAACTCTGCCTGGTTACAGAAAGCCCACTCATGTTGGGAAAGAATAGGATGGCAGGCATTCAGTGTGTATACATGCATGTACACTCATGTAGACTCTGATGCCAAGCTTCCTGTCAGTTCCATGGTACAATTGTGGGAAAGCACCACACCATCATAGTCTGAATCTGTATAATAATTTTATGTTCTTTTCCACAGCACTCTTACAAATAATATTTTCACTGTACCCTACAAGGCCTTGTGATAGTTAGGTCAGGCATCTTTATTTTTCTCCAAAAGAAGAGGTTTAATAGTTAACAAAGTGAAAGTGAAGTCGCTCAGTCTTGCCTGACTCTTTGCGACCCCATGGACTGTAGACCACCAGACTCCTCCATCCATGGAATTTTCTAGGCAAGAGTACTGGAGCGGGTTGCCATTTCCTTCTCCAGGGGATCTTCCCGACCTGTGGATCGAACCCAGGTCTCCTGCATTACGGGCAGACACTTTACTGTCTGAGCCACCAGGGAAGGCCAATAGTTAACAAAAAATGTTCCAAAATATCCATATCAGAAATGCTTTTAGAATACGTTCCACAAAGTCAATATATCTCACTGACTGAGGAAAATAAACTATATCCTCAATACAGGGGCAGAGAAGCAAAGATTCCTCAAAAAAAAAGTGGGAGGAAGACAGTGGAAAGAGTGATGTATATTAGCTTCATTTTCACCATTTGGGAAGGAGATGGAAAAAAGAGTAACTTACTAAAGTTCAAGTTGCTGAAATTACTGACAGAGACCTGATTTTCTGATCTCTTCCACAGACCTGTCTATAGCTAAACATTCAGTTAATAATCAATGTATGTTAAAAGTTAAAACATTCATAATTTTTGCCTCATTTTCCATTTGAAGACTAACTCCTGTCAAGCAGGGTCATTTTCTTATGAGCACTGAACAAATCAGGAAGCTTGCAAATATGTTTACTGCTGCAGTCAGATAAAATCAACAGCAAAATTAATCTAGCATCTGTTTGATGCATAGGCATTGTTTTGTCACACTGTAAGCATAAAATAATCTAAAAAGGGATGCTGATTTGGTTATGGAGTGTGTAGAGGGAGCAAAAAACATAAAAGAAATTACAGGTAGAAAATTAAGGATTTCATGGCCAATTGAATGTATCTCAAAAATCCAAGCTATTAAACATGAATTGGTAAGAATCGAGGTAGGGTCAGAGGCAGAGTTAAGGGGCAAAGATGAGAAGGTTGGTCTAGAACTATTAACCTATATACATACAATTATGTTCATGTTTTAGGAAGCTAGAGATAGGAAGAAGTTGAATAGCCAGGTAGTGTACAAAACAGCATTATGAGAAAAACATAGGACCAGAAATCGTGTAACCAGTCTGGAATGCAGACTGTCTTACAGTACTTATGCAGTTTGTACAAATTACCCCCCTCAGCCCCAAGTTATAATCCCCTCATCCTTGAAGTAAAGATCCTAATGGGGCTATTTTTATCAGACAAAGGGATGTAAAATGCCTGCAGTAGAAATTGTTAAATGTATGTACAATTATTGATAATGATCTATTCTAATTGATAAATTGTTCCATTTTATTAAGTTTAAAAATAGATTTTTAAAAAATAAAGTATAAATATGTTGAAACTCATTTTTATTAAAAATGATGTCATTCTGATTTATTATAAAAGTTTTGGGTTGTCCTAAAAATGTTTTCCAGTTTTAATACTAACTCCTTTAATTTTAATTTTTCGAACTCCCTAGTACTCCCAGTTTGGAAAAACAACCAAGTGAAAATGGAATATCAGTTCAGAATGAAAATTTTGAAGAAATTATAAACTTACCCATTGGATCTAAACCATCCAGACTAGATGTCACCAACAGCGAGAATCCAGATATTCCTTTGAATCCAATTTTGGCCTTTGACGATGAAGGGACCCTTGGACCCCTGCCTCAGGTAGACGGTGTTCAGACACAACAGACAGCAGGTAAGCTTGCCTCAAACTCTGTTCAGTAAACGTCAGAAATAGGTGACACCAAAGATGGAAGTATAGAAGGGAATGGCAACCCACTCCAGTATTCTTGCCTGAAGAGTCCATGGACAGAGGAGCCTGGTGCTCTCTGGTCCATGGAATCGCAAAGGGTCAGACATGACTGAGTGACTGACACTTAAGAGGGAGTGAACCTTGTCCTGTATGACTTTGGCACACTTTGTCCTTCAAGGGACCAGATACGCCTCATGGAAAAGACTGTATGGGTCATAGAAATTGAATTTTGAGTTGTGTTGGGCAACTTCTAGGGCCCCTCTTATTCTCCCACTCAGTGAAGAAATTCAGTCTGTAGCACCTGTGGGTATCTGTGGGCCTCCTCTCACAGAGCGACATTCATTGCCCAGAGACACTGCTGGTCAGAACACGCTTTATAGTAAGACAAAAACTTAACCATAACTGAGTGGCCAGTGGACCAAGTTCTGTCCACTGGAGACAAGGATTGTTTGGTTTCTATTCCATCTTTCTCAGTTCTAAAGATATTTGAAGACTGCCAACAGGTGGCTCAGATGGTAAAGAATCCCGCTGCAATGCAAGAGACACAGATTCAATCCCTGGGGTCGGGAAGATCCCCTGGAGAAGGGAATGGCTCCCCACTCCTCTTTTCCTGTCTGGAGAACCCTATGGACAGAGGAGCCCGGCAGGCTGCAGTCGATAGGGTTGCAAAAAGTTGGACATGACTGAGCAACTAACACTGTCACTTTTTTCACTTTCAGCATGTTCTCTCACAATTTTTCTCATGTTTGGCACAGCAACCTGGGATAATACATTATTGTCCTTTTTACGTGTAATGAGATAATGATTTAGGTAACAGGACCAGTCTAGTATACTGAGCCCAGGGGCCTCCCATTCCTAGTTGAGTGACTGCAGCTGTTGACTCTCTTAGGCCCTCTGGGACTTACAGTTAAGCTGAAGTCATTGTGCAAAAAGAACAATAGCTTTACAGGACCCAGAGAAATAACAACATAAAAAATTGCAAACTGAGTGCTCCTAGTGACTTAACAGCACAATCTCATCAGGCTCCAGAACAAATTGCATAATCCAGCTTCATCTCTTTTCAAACCTCTTGGAATTCTATCAACTTCTCTCTCTCCCACCACCCCACTTTCACATATTGACCAGCATCTCTCTATACTGTCATAACAGCACCAAACAAATTCAGGATGTTTAGATGAGTTAGTAAAGTACTTGTGGTCAAATTGTTCTGTATTAGATTGCAACAGATATTTTTAGATATAAATATATTAGATCTAACAAATATTTTCCAGTTTAAAACTGGTTGAAAAAGCCAATTTTGAACCTTTATACAAAGGTATACCTTCTTTACTCCTTGGAAGAAAAGTTATGACCAACCTAGATAGTATATTCAAAAGCAGAGACATTAGTTTGCTGACTAAGGTCCGTCTAGTCAAGGCTATGGTTTTTCCAGTGGTCATGTATGGATGTGAGAGATGGACTGTGAAGAAGGCTGAGCGCCGAAGAATTGATGCTTTTGAAGTGTGGTGTTGGAGAAGACTCTTGAGAGTCCCTTAGACTGCAAGGAGATCCTACCAGTCCATTCTGAAGGAGATCAACCCTGGGATTTCTTTGGGAGGACTGATGCTAAAGCTGAAACTCCAATACTTTGCCCATNCTGTGAAGAAGGCTGAGCGCCGAAGAATTGATGCTTTTGAAGTGTGGTGTTGGAGAAGACTCTTGAGAGTCCCTTAGACTGCAAGGAGATCCTACCAGTCCATTCTGAAGGAGATCAACCCTGGGATTTCTTTGGGAGGACTGATGCTAAAGCTGAAACTCCAATACTTTGCCCATCTAATAATGCGAAGAGTTGACTCATTGGAAAAGACTCTGTTGCTGGGAGGGATTGAGGGCAGGAGGAGAAGGGGACGACCGAGGATGAGATGGCTGGATGGCATCACGGACTCGATGGAGTCTGAGTGAACTCCGGGAGTTGGTGATGAACAGGGAGGCCTGGCGTGCTGCAATTCATGGGGTTGCAAAGAGTCGGACAGACTGAGTGACTGAACTGAACTGATACAAATGAACCTAGTCTTTTTCTCCTCCTCTAAGATACTGACCTTGGGCCTATAACTTTGCTTCAGTGATCTACTTTTTTAGATTGTGAAAGGAAGAAGGTCCACTGTAAATGAAAGCTATTAACATCTGACATTCTGTTAAATTAAGCCTTTGAGAACAATCTGATTACCTGTGTTGATGGAAACACTCCTGGTACAGCTTCCTACTTTGTCATGTCACAGATTCACAGAGATAGAAGGAATATTCAGATGACTTTGTTTCATTTGCCAGGTTTTAAATCACCTTTTGATTTAAAGGTGATTTAATGGTTTACTTGTCATTTCATTCCCACTGTTTTCTAGGAACATAGTCCAATGTCTGCATTAGTAGGTGGTATTTGTTAGGGGTTGTTTTTGTTCATGGCCACTTATCAACCATCATTTATTTCAGCTTCAACATATGACTGGAGCCTGAAGCATCAGGTACTGAGGATTCAAGACCAATGAATGTAAAGTTTCTAATCTCAAAACAAAGTAAAATTGACTTAACACAGTTTGAAAAAGCACATGATATATAGCCTAAGTTAAAGAAAGGACATGTTTTCCTATTAGTGGTAGAATTCACTTAGAAGACCAGCGATCCTGATCAAATTGCCTGTTTGTATGTAAAGACAGTGTATAAAAAGTATAGTAAAGTTTTAGGAACATAATAAGATATTACTGTAGTATTTTCTTTTAGGTAAATGTTATATTAATCTGTTCTTTCTTGTCTCCTAATATAGAAGTTATATGAGCATTTCTTCTGAAGAACCAAAGCAGAAATTTAAAAAGAATTTCTACAGTTAATGGAATTCCTTCCATGCTGCAAAGGAGCATCTTCCCTTCCTCCAGTTTTCTAAAGGTTTCTTGACCATCATTTTGAAAAGATTTTATTAAAACTAGCTAAAGACAACAGACTGGAAAGCTTTTTCTAATAATTTTCGCCAGTAGAGAAAAAAAAATGCTCCTTGTTCTTCAGTACTTTAAAATGGCTTTTTCCAGTGTGCTCCTTCTTAGGAAATCAATATTTTTCTGCATTCTTTAAAAGATGAGACCATTTGGCTATCAAAAATAGGCTGAGTAGGCATGATTTTTCACATAGATATTTTGGTCTTTAAATGCTAACATGTAAAATTGACACAGAAATTTTTACCTTTTACAATATAATACTTGAAAATATAAGTACCTCTTGGTTCCACAGGTAGAGTCAATAGGAGAGGTGTTTAAATTAAGCCTTTTTGTTAAAATATTATTGCAAAGAGCTCTATTTGTAGAGGCAGATTACCAGGTTCCTGTAAATGCAACTTGTACATGGACATTCTGCAAACCCCGCTGTCCCATTCTTCTTGCATCTTTTTGCTAAAGCATACTCAAGTTTTAAAATGTGAAAAAAATTATTTTTTCTAGAGCAAGAAAATAATTTACTGGCCTCTTAAATAATGTATTTATAAAGTTTTTCAGAGAAACTAATCAAATAAATTAGAACAATGTGGTAACATTGCAGATTTGATTTATGAGATGCATTCCTTATATTACCATGAGAGAATGTTGCTGATAATTCAGGGCTATTTCTGAAGTCTGTTTATTGCTGCTGTCCCCAGTGATGGTGGGACTTATCTTTGCCTTACTGGATCTCAAATTATGTGCAAGGGAATAAAAAGTTACTGTTTCTTAAAAAAAAAAAAAAGAATTTGGTTTTGCTCGTTTAAGAGCAATGAAAAAAATGATGGAATGTTGACTGTGTTTGGCACCCAGGACACTGCAGGACACCTTTATGAAGGTCCTTGTTCTGTGTGACATCCATCAGCTTTCACCCTTCACTTCCGCTGCTGAGCTTGGCTGTACAAACTTGCACTTTCATTTGATGATATAAATTCAATTTTATTTTACCATTTGAGAGACTGTTAGTAACTAAATACTGAAGGAGAGAGAACATTGAGGAAACACATGTTTTATTATGGAGTATTTTTTAAAAATGATAAACTTCTGCCACTAGAGTGTTTTTTTATTAAAAGGGGTTGGTTAATTAGATTGAATGAGGGGCTGTTCATTTATTGGACTGTTTCCTTAAAATTCTGACATACCATCTTTAGTAACAGCTGTAATTTGTTAAAACATTTATTTGGAGGTTTTCCCTGTTCTCAGTTGTCCATGTACACATAGTCATATTAAAAGAAAATCTGTTCAAATTGGGTCTTTGTTGTTGTTGTTTAGATTGACCTAGCATGAAAACACCAAATGTGTTTGACATAGTTTTACTTTTAGGTTTCTCATATGTTTTAACTGCATTTTCCAGTTGTTCTTCACGTAACCTTAACCATCTTCATCTGAACAGGTATACAGAATAGTTTTCTTTAAATTTTAGAGCAGGAATTCAGTTTTCGCTAGATTTTCCTTTTTTTATATTTAACTTGAGCAAAATCATTAGCAAACTGAAAGCCTCTAAGTAATCAAGTTTTAATTAGAAGTGACAGAAAAATTGTTAACTCTTATTTTGTTAGCTACATTGCCAGAGGATGATGACCTTTACGACAACTGGATTGCTTTCTCTCCAGCCCCTTTAGATCAGTACATATCTACCTACTGATCTTAAAGAGGTACTCAGAAATGGCAACCCACTCCAGTGTTCTTGCCTGAAGAATCCCAGGGACGGGGGAGCCTGGTGGGCTGCCGTCTCTGGGGTCGCACAGAGTCAGACACGACTGAAGTGATGCAGCAGCAGCAGCAGCAGCAGGGAACACACTAAGGGAAGGTCTTAGGGATCAAATATGACCCTCTCCGTGGCGTGAAGGTGCATGGGCCTTTTGTTTCCTTTTCCACACCATTGTGGTCTGTTTTAGGCCAGTTTAGTCACCAGTCACATGTTCATTTGGTAGATAGCCACAAACTTTTACTGGAAGGTAAGGTTTCCTCTTGCATAACTTCACTACCTGGTGGTATATTATAATAAAAGCAAATCTAAAACAGTTCTTTCACATGAACAAACATTAATTCACATGAATGGTCTTTGGAAAGCTTGAGGAAGTTCCTTCTCAAAACCATCAAGGTGTCTGTGGGATTGATTTGCCTCACAGCAGATAGGACCACAGTGATATTCTAAAGGCACGATTAGGTAAGCTGATTGGATCAGGAAGCACAGTCCTAAATGGGTGGTTTGGGGGAAGGTGAATCCCCAGAACTCTATACCTACAGTACTAAAAGTCCTGAGCTTGCAAGATTTGCCATATTCTTTTGCCTCATGCATATTCCCTCTCAGCCTTTCTAGACAACCACTGATCTTTCAAGATCCATTCACTAATGAAAAGTTACTAACATCGTTTCTGCTGATTAACAGTGATACAGATTTAGATAGCAATGTTTAAAGCCACCAGATTGGGGTCCTTCAAATCCTATCTGTCCTACTCCACGGTTAAGATTAAACAAGTATAGTTTATATATACATGTATAGGTACTCTCTTGAGAGTCCCTTGGACAGCAAGAAGATCAAACCAATCTTAAAGGAAATCAATCCTGAATACTCATTGGAGGGACTGGTGCTGAAGCTCCAATACTCTGGCCACCTGATGTGAAGAGTTGACTCACTGGAAAGAGCCTGATGCTGGGAAAGATTGAAAGCAAAAGGAGAAGAGGACAGCAGAAGAGATGGTTGGATAGCATCACTGATTCAGTGAACATGAACTTGAGCAAACTCCAGGAGATAATGAGGGATAGGGAGGCCTGGGATGCTATGTACCGTCATGGAGTCACAAAGAGTTGGACACGACATAACAGCTGAACAACAACATACATATACACATACATCACAAAGTATACGTTAAAGTGTTTTGAAGTAAATTACTGCATATTAACTGGAGGAGAAAATGGCAACTCACTCAGTATTCTTGCCTAGAGAATTCCATCTACAGCGGAGCCTGGCAGGCTACAATCCACAAGGTCGCAAAGAGAACAGGCATCAATAAATGCAACCATCTTTTGCATTCTTTTTAACTAATAGAAATTATTCACCTCTTGGCCTATATATGTTTTGTGTATAGAACATTAAAAGTCATGATGAAATGGCTATTGGATCAGGTTAGAAAAGCAATTTTAGATGACCTTCTGAGAAACATCATCTCTTCAATTTTCCCATCCTACTTAACACTTGAATACCTAAACCTGCTCAAAAATACTCTTGTCATTTTTTCACATCTTTTGGCTTTTCACTGGTTTGGAGCAGGAGCTGTAAAGCCAAGAAATGGAAGAGAAAAGCACCATGTGAACAGAGACAATTTTAACTTTGTTACAAGTATTTTGCTAATAACTGTTTCCTTGGTGACTACTAACTTGAGGTTTATGTTGATAGTTTTGATTACAATTTTAGAGATCAAATAAATTTTAGGAAATGACAAAAAAAGAATATTAACAGCAGCAGGGGGAGAACAACAAATAACATACAAGGGAACTCCCATAAAGCTATCAGTTGATATTTCAATAGAAGAAACTGCAGGCCAGAAGGGAATGGCATGACGTATTTAAAGTGGTCAAAGGCGGAAACCTACAACCTCTACCCAGAAAGGCGTTCATTCAGATTTGGAGAGATCAGAAACTACAGACAAGCAAAAGCTAATATTTGAGCATCAACCAACCAGTTTTACAACAAATGGTAAAGAATTAGAAACAAGAAAGTTATGAAATGAAAAGCTCTTCATTAAAAGCAAATATACAGTAAAGGTATGAAATGATGCACAAACCAAACTACTAGGGAAGTTAAAAGACCAAAGTAGCAAAATCATCAAGATCCACAGTAAGCAGTTAAGGGGTACATAAAACAATTAGATGATACACAAAACGATTAAAATGATTACTGTTTTCACTATCATGTTTTACATCTAATTGTTTTGTATATTCTTTAACTGCTTATATAGATAGATAGATAGATCCAGGTGGCATTAGTGGTAAAGAAACCTGCCAATGCAGGAGAAATAAGAGACAATTTCAGTCCCTGGGTCAGGAAGATCCCCTAGAGGAGGAAATGGCAACCCACTCCACTATTCTTGCCAGGAGAGGCCCATGGACAGAGGAGCCTAGCAGGCTACAGCCCATGGGGTCACAAAGAGTTGGACATGACTAAGCATCTGAGCATATCTAGATAGATAGATAGATATATAGTCTATATACACACACATATATATTTAGACTGCTAGATCAAAACCTCAGTAACCAAAAATCTACAATAGATATATACACACAAAAGAAAAAGCAATTCAGCACTAAAGATGATCATCAAATCACAAGAGTAAAGAACAAAAGAAGAAAGGGGGAGGGGAAGACCTGCAAAAACAAGCCCCAAACAATTAACAAAATGGTCATATGAACATGAAAATGAAGTCGCTCAGTCGTGTCCGACTCTTTGTGACCCCGTGGACTGTAGCCCACCAGGTTCCTTCGTCCATGGGATTCTCCAGGCAAGAATACTGGAGTGGGGTGCCATTTCCTTCTCCATACTTATCAGTAATTAAATGTAAATGGACTACATGCTCCAATCAAAAGACTGACTGGAAAAAAAGATCCATATATATATAAATATATATTTATATATATATGTACTTCCTACAAGAGATCCACCTCAGATCTAGAGACATACTGACTTAAAGTGAAGGAATGTAAAGGATATTCCATGCAAATGGAAACCAAAAAGAAAGCTGGAGTGGCAATACTCATTATCAGGCAAAATAGACTTCAAAATTAAGAAACTGTTAGAAGTGATCAAGGGATAAATCCAGGAAGAAGATGTAATAATTGTAAATGTATATTCACCCAACATGGGAGCATCTCAATAGATACGGCAAATACTAACAGCCAGAAAAGGAAAATCGACAATAACGCAATAGTAGTGGAGGACTTCAGCACCACACTTAATATCAATGGACAAATTGTTCAGACAGAAAAATCAAGGTAACACAGACCTTAAAGGAAACATCAGACCAGATGAACCTAACTGATATTTATAGAGCGTTCCATCCAAAAGCAGAATACACATTCAAGTGCGCATGGAGCATTCTCTCAGACAGATCACATGCTAGACCACAAATCAGGTCCCAGTGTATTTAAGAAAATTAAAATCATATCAAACTTCTTTTCTGACAACAACACTGTAAGCCTGGAAAACGATTATAAGAAAAAAAAACTGCAAAATACATAAACAAATGGAGGGTAAACAATATGCTACTGAACAACCAATGGATTGTTGAAGAAATAAAAAATACCTAGAGACAAGTCAAAATAATCCAAAGCTTGTGGAACACAGCAAAATCTAAGATGGGTATAGTGATACAAGCATACATCAGGAAACCAGAAAAATCTCAAACAACCTAACCTGGCATCTAGTAGAAGGAAAGAAATCTCAAAGATCAGAGCATAAATAAATGGAATAGAAACAAAAATCAGAAAAGATCAATGAAACTAAAAGCTGGTTCTTTGAAAAGATAAACAAAATTGATAAATCTTTAGTCAGACTCATCAAGAAAGAAAGAGGATTCAAACCAATAAAAATTAGAAATGAAAAAGAAGTTACACCTGATACCACTATATTGCCAATAAAAGGGACAGCCTAGAAAACATGGATGAATTCTTAGAAAAGTACAATCTTCCAAAACTGAACCAGGAAGAAATACAAAATATGAACAGACCAGTCATAGGAATGAAATTGAAATTGTGATTTAAAAACTTCCAAAAAACAAATTTCCAGGACCAGATGACTTCACAGGTGAATTCTATTAAACTTTTAAGAGTTAAGACTGATCCTTCTGAAACTATTCCAAAAAATTAGAGAGGAAGAAATACTCCCAAACTTATTCTGTGAGGCTCCAATACCGAAACCAGACAAAGATATCACAAAAAGAGAAAATTACAGGTCAATATTACTGATGAACATAGACACAAAAATCCTCAACAAAACACTACCAAAATCCAGCAATATATTAAAAGGATCTTACACCATAATCAAGTGGGATTTAAGCCAGACACGCAAGGATTTTTCAATATCTGCAAACCAGATTGATATACCACATTAATAAACTGAGGAATAAAAACCATCTGATCTTCTCCATAGAGGCAGAAAAAGATTTTTCAACATCCACTAATGATAAAAACTCTCCAGAAAGTGGGCACCTATCTCAACATAATAAAGGGCCATATATGACAAACCCACAGCAAATGTCATCCTCATTGGTTAAAAATTGAAAGTATTTCTTCTAAGATCTAGAACAAGGCAAGGATGTCCACTCTCACCACTTTTACTCAATATAGTTTTGGAAGTCCTAGACATGGCAGCTGGAGAAGCAAAACAAAAAGAATCTAAATTAGAAAAGAAGAAGAAATAAAACTGTCACTATAGATGACACGATGCTATACACAGAAAATTCTAAAGATGCTATCAGAAAACTACTAGAGGTCATCAGTGAAGGTGGTAAATTAAAGGAGACAAAATTAATACACAGAAGTGTGTTGCATTTCTATATACTAAAAGGTCAGAAAGAGAAATTAAGGAAAGAATCCTATTTACCATCACAGCAAAAATAAAGTACCAAAGAATAAACCTAAGGAGGCAGAAGATCTGTACTCCAAAAACTATAAGATGCTGATAAAAGAAATCAAAGATGCCACAAACTGATGCACAGATATACCATATATACCACAAACTGGAAGAATTCGTGTACTACTCAAGGTAATCTATAGATTCAATGTGTGTGTGCGTGCATGCTCAGTCGTGTCCAACTCTTTGCAATCCCATGGACTGTAGCCTACCAGGCTCCACTGTCCTTGGAATTTTCCAAGCAAGAATACTGGAGTGGGGTTGCCATTTCCTCTTCCAGGATATCTTTCCTACCCAGGGATCAAACCCGCATATTCTGCATCTCCTGCATTGGCAGGCAGAATCCTTACCATTCAGTGCAATCCCTATCAAATTACCAACGGCATTTTTCATAGTTAGAAGAAAAAAATGTTATGGTTTGTAGGAAAACACAAAGACCCCAGATAGCCAAAGCAATCCTAAAAAATAAAAATGGAGCTGGAGGAAAGGGCCCCTGACTCCAGGTTATACAACAAAGCTGCAGTAAACAAAAAAGTGCTGTATCGGCACAAAAACAGAAATATTGACCAATGGAACAGGATTGAAAGCTCAGAAATAAATCCAGGCATCTATGGTCAATTAATCTATGGCAAAGGAGACAAGAAAATACAATGGGGATAAGACGGTCTCCTCATAAGTAGTACTGGTAAAACTGGAGAGTTCAGTTCAGTTCAGTCACTCAGTTGTGTCCGACTCTGCAACCCCGTGAATCACAGCACACCAGGCCTCCCTGTCCATCACCATCTCCCGGAGTTCACTCAAACATCCATCGAGTTGGTGATGCTATCCAGCCATCTCATCCTCTGTCATCCCCTTCTCCTCCTGCTCCCAATCCCTCCCAGCATCAGAGTCTTTTCCAATGAGTCAACTCTTCGCTTGAGGTGGCCAAAGTACTGGAGTTTCAGCTTTAGCATCAGTCCTTCCAGTGAACACCCAGGACTGATCTCCTTTAGAATGGACTGGTTGGATCTCCTTGCAGTCCAAGGGACTCTCCAGAGTCTTCAACACCACAGTTCAAAAGCATCAATTCTTCAGNGCTGAGTTAATCCAAGCCAACAAGCACCTCCGGTATAGCACATGGAACTCTGCTCAGTGTCATGTGGTAGTCTGAATGGGAGGGGAGTTTGGGGGAGAACGCTCAGTTGCTCGTTCGTGTCCGACTCTGACCCCATGCACTGTAGCCCACCAGGCCCCTCTGTCCATGGAATTCTCCAAGAAAGAATATTGGAGTGGGTAGCCATTCCCCCCTCCAGGGGATCTTCCCGACCCAGGTATGGAAACCGAGCCTCCTGTGTTGTCTCCTGCATTGGCAGGCAGATTCCTTACTACTGAGCCACCTGGGAAGCTCTCGAGGGAGAATGGATACATGTATATGTGTGGCTGAGTCTCTTTGCTGTTCACTTGAAACTATCACAACATTGTTTGTTAATTGGCTATTCAGTTAAGTTCAGTCACTCAGTCGTGTCCAACTCTTTGTGACCCCATGAATCATAGCACGCCAGGCCTGCCTGTCCATCACCAACTCCCGGAGTTCACTAAAACTCACGTCCATCAAGTCAGTGATGCCATCCAGCCATCTCATCCTCGGTCATCCCCTTCTCCTCCTGCNAAAAAAAAAAAGTATCTATAGTAAGACATCCTTTGTCTTTCAAAATAAAATCATTTCAATGATTTGTGAGCTTCATGAATTATTTCTAAGCCATCCAGCCTGCCTGACTGATGTCCCTCTCATTGACAGAGAATCAGAGCCCTAGAATGGATAATGAGCAATCGCCTATGGACTAGAATCAGGAGAGCCTTTGAAAAATCTAAGGGATAGGGTAGGGAGGGAGATGGGAGGGACGTTCAGGATGGAGGAGACACATGTATACCTATGGCCAATACATAGCGCTGTACGGCAAAAACCATCATCAAATTGCAAAGTAATTATCCTCCAATTAATTAAGTCTTTTAAAAAACAAGTATAAAAGAAACAGAAAAGAGAGAGAGAGAGAAATTCACGATTAGTTCTGTTTCTTCCAAAGACTTAAAAGGAATACTGAGTAGAGGGGAAAAACATGAGGTTACAAAGTACTTGGAGAGCTGCCTCGAGGCTTTCACTAAATGTGCGAAGCCGAGACTTCCACCCACATTTTCCTGCTCGCCACCAGCTCCTTGCTGTGCTTTCTGTACTACCAGCTCTATTTATCTTGTCTGCTCTCATTTTTGGACACTCTTTCTGGGAAGGTTAGACTGAGCTTGAATGATGGCAAACATAGTTCATTCCTCTTCCCCTGACAATACCGCCCTGGGAGGTGAAACTCAGGAAGAGATGGCAGTAAGTGAATCAANCACAGTTCACATATCGCTGAAGCCTGGCTGGCTACAACTAAAATAATGAAACTAGAACATTGTCTAACACCACACAGAAAAACAAACTGAGAATGTATTAAAGATTAAACATAAGACCAGACACTATAAAACTCTTAGAGAAAAACGTAGGCAGAACACTGACATATATTGCAGCAATGCCTTTTTGGATCCACTTCCTAGAAAAAAGGAAAGATATAGCCATCTGAATGCAGAGTTCCAAAAAATAGCAAGGAGAGATAAGAAAGCTTTCTTAAGTGAATAATGCAAAGAAATAGAGGAAAACAATAGAATGGAAAAGGCTAAAGATCTCAAGGAAATTAGAGATACAAAGGGAATATTTCATGCAGAGATAAGCACAATAAAGTTCAGAAACAGTATGGATCTAACAGAAGCAGAAGATATTAAGAAGAGGTGGCAAGAATACACAGAACGGTACAAAAATTGTCTTAATGCCCAGATAACCATAATGGTGTATCACTCACCTAGAGCCAGACATCCTAGAGTATCAAGTCAAGTGAGCCTTAGGACTCATTCTAACAAAGCAAGCTAGTGGAGGTGATGGAATTCCAGCTGGGCTATTTCAAATCATAAAAGACAATGTTGTGAAAGTGCTGCAGTCAAAATGCCAGCAAATCTGAAAAACTCAACAGTGGCCACAGGACTGGAAAAGGTCAGTTTTCATTCCAATCCCAAAGAATGGCAATGCCAAAGAATCTTCAAACCACCACACAATTGTACTTATTTTGCATGCTAGCAAGGTAATGCTCAAAATCCTTCAAACTAGGCTTCAACGTATGTGAACCAAGAACTTCCAGATGTAAAAGCTGGATTTATAAAAAACAACAACAGAGGAACCAGAGATCAAATTGCCAACATCCACTGAAGTGAAGTGAAACTTGCTCAGTCATGTCCAACTCTTTGTGACCCCAAAGACTATAAAGTCCATGGAATTCTCCAGGCCAGAATACTGGAGTAGTTAGCCTTTCCCTTCTCCATGGGATCTTCCCAACCCAGGGATTGAACCCAGGTCTCCCGCATTGCAGGCAGATTCTTTACCAGCTGAGCGACAAGGGAAGCCCCAACATCCACTGGATCGTAGAAAAAGCAAGGAAATTCCAGAAAAATATCTACCTCTGCTTCACTGACTATGTTAAAGCCTTTGACTGTGTGGATCACAACAAACTGTGGAAAATTCCTAAAGAGATGGGAACACCCGACCACCTTACCTGTTTCCTGAGAAACATGTATGCAGGACAAGAAGCAACAGTTAGTACTGGACATGGAACAACAGACTGGTTCAAAATTGGGAACAGAGTACGTCAAGGCTGTATATTGTCACCCTGTTTATTTAACTTATATGCAGAGTACATCATGCAAAATGCTGGGCTGGATGAAGCTCGTGCTGGAATCAAGATTGCCAGGAGAAACAATAACCACAGATATGCAGATGACACCACCCTAATGGCAGAAAGCGAAGAGGAACTAAAGAGCCTCTTGATGAAAGTGAAAGAGGAGAGTGAAAAAACGGACTTAAAACTCTATATTCAAAAAACTAAAATCATGCCCTCCAGTCCTATCACATCATGGCACACAGATGGGGAAACAATGGAACCAGTGACAGAGTTTATTTTCTTGGGCTCCAAAATCACTGTGGATGATGACTGCAGCCATGAAATTAAAAGACACTTGCTCCTTGGAAAAAAGTTATGGGAAACCTAGACAGCGTATTAAAAAGCAGAGACATCATTTTGCCAACATACATCCATATAGTCAAAACTGGTTTTTCCAGTAGTCACATACTGATCTGAGAATCGGACCATAAAGAAGGCTGAATGCCAAAGATTTGATGCCTTCGAATTGTGATGCTGGAGAAGACTCTTGAGAGTCCCTTGGACTGCAAGGAGATGAAATCAGTCAATCCTAAAGGAAATCAGTCCTGAATATTCATTGGAAAGACTGATAATGAAGCTCCAATACTTTGGCCACCTGATGCGAAGAGCCTGAAAAAGAGCACGGAAAAAGACCCTGATCTGGGAAAGATTGAAGGCAGGAGGAGAAGGGGGTGACAGAGGATGAGATGGTTGGATGGCATCTGGACATGAATTTGAGTAAGCTCTGGAAGATAAGAGTAGGACAGGGAAGCTTGGCATGCTGCAGACCACGGGGTCACAAAGAGTCAGACATGACTGAGCCACTCAACAACAATTTAGAGTTATGAAAATAAAAACCAAAATAAACAAGTGGGACCTAATCAAACTTACAAGCTTTTGCATAGTAAAGGAAACCAGAAACAACAGTAAAAGACAACACATAGAATGGGAGAAAATATTTGCAAACAAAACAATCCAAAAGGGATTAATCTCCAAACTATACAAATAGCTCAAAAAAAATTGCAAAATAGTCAGATCTAAATAGATATTTCTCCAAAGACAACTTACAGATGGCCGAAAAGCATATTAAAATATGCTCAACATTGCTAATTATTACAGAAATGCAAATCAAAACTACAGCTTCACACCAGTAAGAATGGCCATCACCGAAAAGTCTACCAACAATAAAAGCTCGAGAGGGTGTGGAGAAAAGGGAATGCTTCTACTCTATTAGTGAGAATGTAAGTTGGTACAGTCACTATGGAGAACAGTATGCTGCTAAGTCGCTTCAGTTGTGTCCAACTCTGTGTGACCCCATAGACGGCAGCCCACCAGGCTCCGGCGGCCCTGGAATTCTCCAGGCAAGAACATTGGAGTGGGTTGGCATTTCCTTCTCCAATGCATGAAAGTGAAAAGTGAAAGTGAAGTCACTGAGTTGTGTCCAACTCTCAGCGACCCCATGGACTGCAGCCTACCAGGCTCCTACATCCATGGGATTTACTGAAGTGGGGTGCCATTGCCTTCTCTGAGAACAGTATGAGGTTCCTTTAAACACTAAAAATATGAACTATCATATGAGGCAGCAATCCTACTCCTGGGCATATATCCAGAGAAAATCACACTTAAATAAGATACATGCACTCCAATGTTCATTGCAGTACTATTTACAATAGCCAGGACATGGAAGCCACCTAAATGTCCATCGACAGAGGAATCGATAAAGAAGATGTGGTACATATATACAATGTCATTCCAGTCAGTCATAAAAAAAGAATGAAATAATGCCATCTGCAGCAACATGGATGAACCTGAAGATTATCACACTAAGTGAAATAAGTCAGATAAAAAAGACAATATCAAATGATATCACTTATATGTGGAATCTTAAAAAATGATATAAATGAACTTATTCACAAAACAGACTTTGAAAACAAACATGATTATTAAAAGGGAGAGGTGAGGGGGAAAGGATAAATTAGGGATTAACTTATACACACGTGCATGCTCAGTCATGTTTGAATCTTCACAATTCCATGGACTATAGCCCACCATGGGATTCTCCAGGCAAGAATACTGGAGTGGCTTGCCATGACATCCTCCAGGGGATCTTCCAGACCCAGGGATCAAATCCGCGTCTCTTACATCTCCTGCATTGGGCAGGTTCTTTACCACTAGCACCACCTGGGAAACCCCACATCAACTATGCTACAATTTAAAAAAATCTTTAAGTAATATTAGGAATTAGTGTCAAGATTGATAAAGTTCAAAAGAGAAAATTTTAAATCACTGTTTAATAATACACACTAAAAATAAAATTAGGACTCATAAGCACTTTGAATGATTGGATCCCTAATATCTCTCAGGAGAATCAGGGAGAAGGTTAGAAGACAGGGCTAGTATTGCAAGTCACTGAGTGGTTAAGAACTAACGTCTGGCATTAGACTTGGGTTTGAACACCAGGACTGCCACTGATTAGGCAGAGTGGAAGTGGCTGGAAGTCCCCTGTCATCTAGGTCTGGGTTTCTTTATATGTGGAAGGACAATGACCATCCCCTGGATTGTCTTAATAGTTATCAAGGGTGAATCAAATGGGAGTAAAGTACACAGTAATAGTTCAGTAAATTACAAGTTGTTTGTCTCTGGTCTGAGATACGCATGGTAGACAGGACCTCTAGCAAGGTCAGTAGGAACCACGCAAAAAGTGGGAATACCACTATTTTCCTAATACTGGCCTTGCACGTGCTAGGGCTTCACTAGTGGTTAAAAAAAAACAAACCTTGTAGATAGTATACCAAACAAGCTAAACAGATATGAGCTCATTTCTCTAGAAAAGTATTAACAAGTAATTGTTTCTAAGTTAGCATATCACTACTTAAGTTCAGTTATTTCAGTTCACTCCTCTTTCTTCTACCCTACCCAACGTATTTTCTTTCCAAAAAGAATTAGTTCATTGATATTTTTATGTATTTGGAGGCCCTTCTTGACATCATTTGACACAATTAAAGCTATCTTATTGCCTACAAAGTGGAGGTCAGGGAGGGGAGATTGATTATATCTCCAAAAGTTCCTGTCACCACTGACCAACCCTCAGGAGGTGCTTTAAGAGAAGAGGCCGGAGCAGTGAGGAGAGAAGCTTCTAAAGCAGTTGCTGTGAGGACAGTTAAGCAAATCATGTTTGGCTTGTAGCTAATGATTCTTTTTTTCCCTCACATGGAGCTCCCTTACTGAAAGAGCTGAGAGAGGAAATGGAGGCAAGAACTCAGATCCTTGTTGGATTTCTGGAGTCATCCTTTCCCTTCAGTATGATTGACAGGAATTTGCCTCTTAGCTGTGAGCTGCATCTGCCCTCTTGCTTTTATTATGTTGCCAAGTGACAGAAGGAAGCTCTGACTGGTCGGATGTTTGGATTTAATTGGAGGAGGATTGGAAAAGGCAAGTGGGAACCAGTATCTGTGACTAACATTTTTTTGCCAAGATTAAAACAGTCAAAATTACTCTCAAGGTCACTATCAGAGGCTTGTTCCCTCCAGCTGTACAGCTACACTGACGTGTCTGAGGAAACGTCTCAGAAAAAGCACAGGCCTTTTCCTCACTGGATTCGGCTCCTGTCACCCACCGTGGCCATGGCTTGATGGCACTCCTCCTGTGGTTGCCTTTTCTTCCTGTCTCACTTCTCCGTTCCTTTCCTGGGGTTCCCTCCACCATCCAGATAGATTATGTGTACTCAAATCCTTACTCTAGGGTCTGCTTCTAGGGAAACCAGGACTAAGGGTATTATGCTAAAGTCTATTAACATAATTGTATAAAACAAGGAACATTTTATCTCCTAAAAAGAGCACAGCTCTTGTTCTTGAATGAATTAAATAAATTTAACTTCCGAGACCCACTGTAGTTTTCTCATTCTCATTTTGTCACATACCTGCACCAGTTAGTGAAAAATGTTTTTAGCATAATTCAGTTCTTACTAGATATAAATGAATAATAGTGAACATTCCTTAACTTCCTGTGTTCACCCAAGTATTCCCATCGTTATCTTCCCTACTTTTTATGTTCAGGTCAGTGCCTCCCAGCTATTGAATTCTGCTTTCTCATCTCATATCCTAGACACTTTTTAGTGAGAGTTCTACATTTTTTTTAAAAGCCCTAAAGATTTTTTTTGTGTGTGGGTCATTTTAAAAGTTTTATTGAATTTGTTACAATATTGCTTCTATTTGGTTTTTTGGCCATGGGACATGTGGGATCTTAGCTTCCCAACCAGGGACCAAACCTGTACCTGCGGGATTGGAAGGTGACGTCTTAACCACCAAGAAAGTCCCCTCAAAACTCTAATTTTCTTCACAGTCCTTGAAGCCTCTTAGGGGATGACTGCTCATCCCCCTAGCACAATCTCTGTGCTGTTGCTGAATTTGTGAGAGTTGGAGTATTGTTTGTTACATTTTCTGAAAGAATCTAAAACTAATAATCTTTCTAACGGTGTGCTAGACTCAGAATCTTATCAAGTACTTTAAAAAAAAAAATTGCTACTGCTCCTTATAGAAATTGCAAGTAAGGGAGGGATTTTTTTCCCAGATATTTTATAGGGGCCACATGGTAAGGAAACAGTGGTAAGTGCTATTTTATAAAGAAATATGATGTTACATAAATATACACATAAGATTCCTAAAATGTGTTAGCTGGTCTTTACATTTTGCAGTTTTCATATCAAAATGCTTAATTGACACTTATAAACAAATTTTAGTTACAAACAAAAAAAAATGCACAAGATAAATCATTTTAGAATAGCATTTTTTAGCTACTAAACTTTTCTAAAACATTTGGGGCAGTATTATAAACACAAAGATAATCCACCAGTTGTGTCTTTCATGCATATTTAAAGTACTCCAAATTTAAATATCTGATGATATTGATGATATTTATTCAGCTAACATTTTAGGAAGAGAGAGATAGAAGTATAAGGCCCAAAACCTTGAAAGCCTGTTTTCGTATAGAAAAATTATCTATTGCTCATGTTCTCGATAGGCAGAAATGAAATGGAAATGTGGCATAGTTTATAAACTAGGATGTACTAGAGATGAAAATGTCATTCTTTCCTAATGGCACTACCATTGCTGTGTTACCTTCTAGGTTTCCTGCAAATCATAAATGGTATCACCCTCTTCTTAACCCTTTGAGTCAGTTCAGAAAAAGGGTTTCCTTATGGTATCTCATCCACGCTCGGAGCAAAGCCAGAGGCATTTCTGCTTCACTCATAGCCAAACTAAGCCAACTGGTTGGTTTGGGCTCTTAGCCCCAGGGAAGAAAACCAGCGTCCTCACTAAGGAGCCATCCTGAATGTTCCTGCTGCTGCTGCCCAGCCACATTTTACACCTGTGGAGCTCTGCTCCTGCTGTATCTTCTCTGTTGGGATATTAGTCAAGGCTCCAACTGTTGTCCATGATGGATTCTTTTACACTTGGTGCAAATTTCCAACAATAACAGGACTCAAAAATCCCAAATCTATTGGGTTGGCCCAAAAGTTCATTCGGGTGTTATAGAAAACCCCAAACAAACTTTTTGGCCAATCTGAGGTAAGAGGTACACTGAGACAAAGATGACAGTTTGCTCAGAGGTAGCCTACAGGATTTCTAACCAAAATAAACAAAGCCAGATGCTAGGTAAAGTGGTCAGGACAGATTTTAATCAATGATACACTGTTGCAATAGAGGAAAGAATCCAGGATAAATGACACCTAAGTAATCTGTACAGAGGTGATGGTCTTTTAAAAGGAGAATGAGGGAATAATGAGACAGCTGAGCAGGTGCTCAGTGGAGCCAGGGAGGTAAAATATTACAAAAAGAAGAAAAGCACTGGTCCATACGAAAATCACCTGGACTTGTTAACTGACTCTATCAATGTTGGGCTCCTACACTCCCCCGGCAGCTGGGAGCCAGGGCCCTATCTTCAGGTGTCAGCTGGAACAGTGTTTCTTGCTCATGCTGTTCCCTCTGCTAATATTCTCTACTTCATATGAATGTTTGGAGGATTCCATGAGGTCTAGCATGTAAAGGTCATAGCATTATGCTTAACCTATGGTAAGTGTTTGGTATTTATTAACCAAATAAAAAGACTCATCCCTCAATATTCAGCTTGGGTTTCCTCCTTCAAGAAGCCTACTTTCCTTCCCGAGTCTCACTGCAGGCTAGGTGCACTTCTTCTTTTCTAATGTTAGCTCCCTGAATATGCCTCTATTGTTGTAGTAGCCACAGTCTATTACATTTATATTCATGAATTTCTCCTCCACTAGACTGAATTCTTAAAGAGAAAGACAACTTCTCATCTATGTACAGTATTTCCAAATGTCCAGTGTGGCCCCTGGTACCCATTAAGGACTTCCAATAATAATTGTTATAATGGATGGATGTTTGCATGCATTCATGAAATCCTCATCTGGACTTTTTTGGCAGTTTTTGAATTACTACTGTTACTGCTAAGTCACTTCAGTCGTGTCTGACTCTGTGCGACCCCATAGACAGCAACCCACCAGGCTCCTCTGTCCCTGGGATTCTCCAGGCAAGAACACTGGAGTGGGTTGCCATTTGAATTACTAGTTAGCCCTTTATCCTTGAATATCTTTCCTCCATTGGCGTTTGTATTAATTGGAGGTCAGTGGCAGACAATAGAAACCAACACAGTATTTTCAGCAGAGAGGGATTTAAACACCATTAAAATCTGTTGGATAGAGAAGAAAATGATAACCCACTCCAGTATTCTTGCTTGGAAAATTCCATAGACAGAGGAGTCTGGCAGGCTACAGTCCAAGGGGTTGTGAAAAGTCAAATACAATTTAGCAACTGAGCACAAAATTGTCGGAAGGACTGAAGAGCATGCTCTCGACTGAGCCTTCAGGAATGACTCAGATCACAGGAGAAATGACCCACTAGGAGAGCTGCTACTTCTCCCACACAGGAAGATGAGAATTCAGGAAGCTGCCCCTGGAACCATTGACTTCAGAACATTGCCTCCACCGATATCCAAGGATCAGGAAGCCACCACAACTGAACTTTTCTGCAAGAGTCACACGAGCAAAGCGTGAATCCCTAGGCCTTTGCCTCTCATCCCCCAGGAAGCTGGTGCCTGAAAGCCGAATGCCAGCTGGGAGAGGCAGAGGCAGCCGACGATTCCATGACCTTGTCAGCAGAAGCAGCTCAGAAGCGCTATCAACATCTTCCCAGTCTCACTCAGATGACCTGATTCTCAGAACTTGCATCACATCCAGACCTGCTGCTGCTGCTGCTGTTGCTGCTAAGTCACTTCAGTCGTGTCGGATTCCATGCGACCCCATAGACGGCAGCCCGCCAGGCTCCGCCGTCCCTGGGATTTTCCAGGCAAGAACACTGGAGTGGGTTGTCATTTCCTTCGCCAGTGCAGGAAAGTGAAAAGTGAAAGTAAAGCCGCTCAGTCGTGTCCAACTTGTAGCGACCTCATGGACTGCAGCCTACCAGGCTCCTCCATCCATGGGATTTTCCAGGCAAGAGTACTGGAGTGGGGTGCCATTGCCTTCTCCCTCAGACCCTCTAGTTGCAAGGAAATCTGGGAAATGACACCACAGAAGGGCATCCTAGACTCACGGTGGACTGGTTGTTAAGTCACTGCACAAGTCAGCCCCAACTCTGTACTCTTCACTGAGTCTTCCCTCTCATCTCAGCACCCCACCCAATATGATTTTACCCTTGGTCATCACCTCTTCCCCTGAAATTGCCTTGAATAGCAATTATACACATTATCATTTCCTAGCCTAATTTACAAATTTTAATTTCCAGCCCTTCCCTCTCTCCTAAAGTTGTCTGCTTGGTCCATATGCTGGTACCACTTGGGCATCCTGCCAGCACTGCACACTCAACATGTCTACAATTAACTGCATCATTAACCCCCAAATCAACTCTACCTTTATAATCCCTTTCTTTTTTTCCCCACCACCATTTCAGTCATCCATGCTTTGAATATCAGATATTTTTTATTTTCCAGTCTGCATTCAGTCTCCAAATTTCCCTGTTACACCCTTTTAAACTGTTTCTACCCTGTTAGCTGTGGCCCTTTGCAGCTGCACACCACCACCTTTTGCCTCACACACACACACACACACACACACCCTCTGCCTCAGAAGACTGCAAGCTCAAACACAGTTGCCTCCTCACTTTGAAGGCTCACAATTTCAATGTCACACAGGCTAATATGAAAGAAAAGCATCAGAGTGGTACCTTAACTCTGAGCTGTTGTCAGCAGGTTCCTTGAGTTTGCCTGTAGTGGGATTATGCATGGCTAACCTTTGACTGTGGGATTATGCATGGCTAACCTTTGACAGTGTGGATCACAATAAACTGTGGAAAATTCTGAAAGAGATGGGAATACCAGACAACCTGACCTGCCTCTTGAGAAACCTATATGCAGGTCAGGAAGCAACAGTTAGAACTGGACATGGAACANGCGCTGAAGAATTGATGCTTTTGAACTGTGGTGTTGGAGAAGACTCTGGAGAGTCCCTTGGACTGCAAGGAGATCCAACCAGTCCATTCTAAGGGAGATCAGTCCTGGGTGTTCACTGGAAGGACTGATGCTAAAGCTGAAACTCCAATACTTTGGCCACCTGAAGTGATGAGTTGACTCATTGGAAAAGACTCTGTTGCTGGGAGGGATTGGGGGCAGGAGGAGAAGGGGACGACAGAGGATGAGATGGCTGGATGGCATCACCGACTCGATGGACATGAGTTTGAGTGAACTCCAGGAGTTGGTGATAGACAGGAAGGCCTGGTGTGCTGTGATTCATGGGGTCACAAAAAGTCGGACATGACTGAGCGACTAAACTGAATCCCCATTCAGATCGTCAAGACTGAGAATTGTCCACTCCCATGCCCATCTCTGCCAGGAAGTTTTTCTGGTTATAGTTTGCCTGTTATAAACCTTTGGTACCTGTATTCCTTCATCATATTCATGGGAAAACGCAAAAAATATGGGGCATAGGCTCCTGGGAGAGAAGGCAATGGCACCCCACTCCAGTACTCTTGCCTGGAAAATCCCATGGACGGAGGAGCCTGGTAGGCTGCAGTCCATGAGGTCGCTATGAGTTGGACACAAATGAGCGACTTCACTTTCACTTTGATGCACTGGAGAAGGAAATGGCAACCCACTCCAGTATTCCTGCCTGGAGAATCCCAGGGACAGAAGACCCTGGTAGGAGGCCATCTATGAGGTCACACAGAGTCGGACACGACTGAAGCGACTTAGCAGCAGCAGCAGGCTCCTGGGAACCAACAAGTATGTATGTACTTCATTTCTCATTTGCTATCTTAAGTCCACCATTTCTTGCTAAATGCTGACCACTCCTTTGAAATATGTTACCTCTAAGTCTATCTTTATGTTCCTAGTCTCATCATCTTCATTTCTACTCTGATCCCATTCTTATTATCTAATGCATGGACCATGCTCAAAATCTTTTGTCGTTTCCTCATATCTATCAGCTGATGAAGGTTTTTTTTTTCTTTTTTTCCAGCTGCACCACATGGCTTGTGGGATCTTAGTTCCTGAATGAACCAGGGATTGAACCTGGGCTCACAGCAGTGAAAGCACCAAGTCCTAACCACTGGACCTCCAAGGAATTCCCTGGAGGTCTTTAAAAGGCAAATCATCGGCTGATTTTGACTCAAGGTAGATGATTACTCCAGATCAGAAAAAGATGACTTAACATCTAACACAATACAATCTTCCCTTTGCATTCAGTAGAGACCCCAAAAGTTATGAACAGTCAGGTTTTTATGAGCTAAATACAGTTTCTTTCTCTCATATGGACATACAAGTATTGTTAGGATTTGTTTCATCCCNAAAAAGATGACTTAACATCTAACACAATACAATCTTCCCTTTGCATTCAGTAGAGACCCCAAAAGTTATGAACAGTCAGGTTTTTATGAGCTAAATACAGTTTCTTTCTCTCATATGGACATACAAGTATTGTTAGGATTTGTTTCATCCCTAAGTTTTAATGAAATTTGAGGTTTATTGATAATTGCCTTTCCAAATTTGTATACTGGCCTATTTCAAAGTTAGAGAAAATTTCCTCTATTAAGTAGAAAATACAATTGTCATTAAAGTAGCTCTTACTTATTTCTGATTTATTATGTGCTGGTCACTGTGTTAACATCTATTATGCCTTCACTCCTTTAACTCCTTTCATCCTCACAACCTCTTGAGGTTGGTACTATTATCCTCTTAGGCTTGGAGAGGTAAATAATTCTGTGAAAAAGCACACAGCTTCTAAGTACAGAATCAGGACTAGAGCCCAGGTCTGCTTCCAGGGCCCAAGCTCACAGTCACTGCTCCATGTGACCTCCAAAGTGAATTCATTGAAATCACGTGCTCTCTGTGTGAAGGGAATTACTGCCTTAGTTTAACAGAAAACTTTCGGGGCAGGGAAGGAAGCTGCATCTTATTTATCACTGATTAAACACAGAGATCAACAAATAAATACATTCAGAGATAATTGGAGTAAGGTTCTTCATTCTCAGAATAGTTACAGATATGGAAACCCAGTTGCATTGAATTAGATTTAGAAGCATTGGTGTGAATGCACAGTATCTAAGAGATTTCTGTTTATTTCTTAGCTCTGCCTTTTGAGAGAACCTAGAAGGAATGACAATCTATTAGCAATGACCACATCTAGTATCTAGATATTTGTTACTGAATATTATCTTCTCGGCTTCCCTAGTGGCTCAGACGGTAAAGCATCTGCCCGCAATGCGGGAGACCCAGGTTTGATCTAGATATTTGTTACTGAATATTATCTTCTACTAACAATAACCAGAGAAATGGCTGTTTGCAGGGAAGGGTAGGAAAAGTACAAGATGAGTTTGGTATCTTCTGTCCCAGAAACTGGGCAAGTGCCTTAAAAATTACAGAAACATGTCAAAAATGTACAGGAAATAAGTTTTGAAGGCCTTTCATTGACCAAATCTAGGACACTTTGAGCATGAAAAGAATGATGATAGTCATAGTTTGTGACCCACTAAATAAAAGAGAAACTGATGAGGCCACACTGATTTAAAATAGAAGAAAAAACTTTTAACTCACAGTCAAATTTCAGGTAATAAATATAGAAGTATGGAATCTTAAAATCACCATTTTGCAGTTATAATAACTGGTTCAAGCAATAATCACCAATGACTACCACAAATAACGGGTGGAAATTTGATGAGGAACAGCATATGTATACTGTCTTAAAGTATATTTTTCCACAAAATACCTATTATTAATTTTAAAAGTTAATAAAATACTTAACTTTAAAGTAATCTGTCAAATATCATCTGAAGTGATAAACATTAATACCAGTTCTAGTCGTGGGCCAGACCCACATATATATCCTCATATGATACACAGAGAAAGCATAGCATTTTGATATTTCTGCCTTGAATGCATAATCTAAATCTAGCAATGATGAAACATCAGGCAATCCCAAAATAAAGAGCACTTTACAAAGTAACAGGCCTGTCCTCTCCCAAATGTTATGGCCATGAAAGATAAGGAAAAAGAAACATTTCCAAATCTAAGGAGTTAGAGAGAAAACCATATAAACTAAATATAATATGTACTCTTTGATTGGCTCCTTTGTCTAGAGAAGACAATATTGGAACAATAGCCAAAATAAATAGGGATGGGTGGGGAGGTCTGTGAAATAAACNATCTAAGGAGTTAGAGAGAAAACCATATAAACTAAATATAATATGTACTCTTTGATTGGCTCCTTTGTCTAGAGAAGACAATATTGGAACAATAGCCAAAATAAATAGGGATGGGTGGGGAGGTCTGTGAAATAAACAGTGATGAGTATCAATGTTAATTTCCAGACTGCACTCTCATCAACTTGGGAACTACTCTTGTTAGAAATTACAAACTGGAGTATTGCACTGGCCAAAAAGTTCAGTCAGGTGTGAATCCGAATGAACCTTTTGGCCAACCCAATATTAAAGGGTAATAGGAAGCATATCTGTAAACCTCAAATAGCTCAGGGGGGAAATATATGTAATATACCTATAATAGATATTATATATGTGTATATATGGGCGTGTGTCTGTTCACATAAAGATCCAAAGATGAAACAAATGTTAAAAGTTAACTGGAGAATCTCTGTGAAGGGTATATGAGACTTCTGTTATTTCTGTAACTTTTCTAGAATTTGAAATTACGCCAAATAAAGAATGTTTAAATATATGTACATAGCTTTGGATGATCTCCATTCCTTCTGCCTGCCATAAGCATAGAAGATGTGAGCACCATAACCCAGTTTAAGGATCCCATTTACAGCCCTGCTGTAAACCAGCACTTTAACCATGAACGAGTCAAACAATGGCTTCTATCTGTTGAAGTCTTACTCTTTGTGGAGACATCGCACAAACCACTTTATACATGGTACACACCCTCCCAACAAAGCCAGGAGGCTCAGGAAGCCTCAGCACCTTGCCCAGGATCACACAGCTAAAAGAGGCCGGCTGTGAATTCAGGCCTGCCTCGTGCAAGGTTTGGGCTATGATGGCTCTGCTATTCTAGTTTATAAAAAGACAAAACCACACTAAATGCCTGTGAAATCTCTTTTAGCACTAAGACTTTATAATGCACGTTTCCAGATTTCTTTTCTGGAGACTGTGATTCATTTGGTGTGATGGTGAGGGTGCCCCAGGTGACTCTTAGACTTGCTGGTGTCATATGTGAGATGCCTTGGCCAGAGCTAATTTGAGATGACATCTGGATCCTCATCTCACAGTATTTTCTCTTGACCTGTGTGTAGGTGACCAGTATGCTCGTCTCAGCCAACTTTTGCTGCATGGCACGCTTAGAGAGCCAAAACATTGGAGCTGCTCTCTGTGAGGGAACCGGATCATGTCCATGACTTACGTTCAGTGACCATGCATCCTGGTCTAAGGAATGGGCCCCATTTAGCCTGCTGTCCTGGGACAGATACTGATAGCTCCCCGTTTTCCTCTTCCATGGGTCTGTGGGCACAGGTCTTATAGTTGGAGCCCTCCTTCCAGGTCTGGGTGTCAGAACCTCCCCCACACAGTCTGTCTCCTGTGCACCCAGTCAGTCCCCACATCTAGCCAGCGGATCTCTGACCAGACCAGGTCGCATTTTGTCCCCAAGGCTTTAAGGGACCACTAGATCATGGAAGTCGTTAACAGTTTTACCAAACATCAGAATAGATTCTTCAGAGCTTCATACATCCTCTTAAAATCATATGCAGATATTGCTCATCAAGTCACATTTTCCAGCCCAATACTTTCCTTGCCAGGGGCAGTATGTCTATGTTTATATAAAACCGAAGTGCCTCATACAGAAGGCTTGTCTTTGTAGCATGATCATGTGACCCTGAAATGTAATTCTCTGTAGCCTTGCAGCTCAGGCTGGGTTCTCAGCCCAACCTCTCTTGATAATGACATCATCACTCACTCTCCAGCTAGAAATGACTAGGGTTGCCATGACAAAACAAATAGGTTTTGCTGGCAGAAGCTTCTGTTTGTGAGTATGTGTATCTTCTGTGTCTTTGACTCTCAGTATTGATGAAATGGGCCCCTCTGACAGCCTGGAAATAACAGTAAAATACAGATGTCACAGGTAATGTGACAAGTATTTTTTACACATACATCAAGACAATAGGGCTTTGAAAAGAGGTAATTATTTAAGCTTCTTAAGCCCAAAGAATTCAGATGTTTAATTATAAAATGTTCCCTTCTAATTCTAGATATAACCTCCCCTGGGTAACTTTGAACTCTGCTAAAGAATATGATTTGCCCTTCTATTCCTTATCCCTATTTTTTTAAAAATCAAAATATGACAAGAACCATTTAAGTGAGCAGAGAGTAAAAAATATGAATAACAACTACTATTTGTGAAGGGTTGACTGCCTGCATCAGTCAGGGATTTAAATTGCATTATTTTGAATCCTCCCACCACCTGGCAAAGGTAAGTATCCTTATTCCTATTTTAAAGATGAAGAAATAGGTTAGTGGCAGAGCTGAGATTTGAACTCAGGTCATCTTGACACCAAAGCCTGTGTTTCATCTACCAAATACAGCCCAGGGAAAGTTATGCAAATAAATATTACAGTTAATGCTCACTATTTGGGCTTGACATTTTAGGGATGGGTTGGAAAAGGGATGGAAAAGAATAGATTTGGGAACTAAGGCACTTATGAGCCTTACCTTCCTCTACCCATGGCAGCCCTGAGATAATGGATAAAGCTGGCACTTAAAATCAACAGTCATGGGCTATAAATATTAACTTTATTCCCCATTTTGTTCTCTCCATGCTGTTCCCATGGAGACACAGATCCTCAATTTATCTGGAATTCAAACCGCCCAGAGGATGTGACTGCGACAGCTATGAGAGAGGCCCTGTGCAAAGCTTCAACCCCTGCCTGAGTCCAACTGACCCCTCTCCTCATTCTTTCTCCCTTTCTCATTTTCATTAGCAACTGACGGTAAGATGGATTTTGTAATGAGATATGGACTCAATAAAATACTTCTCCATTTCCAAACATTCTCAGGGAGAGAAAGA
The DNA here is from genome assembly GCA_006410875.1 of Neotragus pygmaeus. Lineage (NCBI taxonomy): Eukaryota > Metazoa > Chordata > Mammalia > Artiodactyla > Bovidae > Neotragus > Neotragus pygmaeus. Next base: position 1,020,635 of record SJYV01024637.1, on the reverse strand, counting down.
AACCTCTGCGGTGACCGGCCATTTATAGGCAAGTCCACAGCCAAATTTCAGCAAAGCTATACTTTCATGGGTAGAAACCATCCTTAGAACTGTAGCTATTACTGATACTTAACTCAGATGGAGAAGACTCTTGAGAGTCCCTTGGACTGCAAGGAGATCCAACCAGTCCATTCTGAAGATCAACCCTGGGATTTCTTTGAAGGAATGATGCTAAAGCTGAAACTCCAGTACTTTGGCCACCTCATGCAAAGAGTTGACTCATTGGAAAAGACTCTGATGCTGGGAGGGATTGGGGGCAGGAGGAGAAGGGGACGAGTGAGGATGAGATGGCTGGATGGCATCACAGACTCGATGGACATGAGTCTGAGTGATCTCCGGGAGATGGTGATGAACAGGGAGGCCTGGTGTGCTGCGATTCATGGGGTCGCAAAGAGTCGGACACAACTGAGCGACTGAACTGAATGGGGTCTAATTAGACATTCCACACCCACCCTGGGCACTGACTTAATTAAAACATTTATGCTGCCATTTTAACATTGAGATATATTTCATACCTTCCAAACTATGGATTCTTGAAAAACAAAGCTCACCTTCAGATGGTCTAATGTGCCATCAAATGCTGCCTTGTGTTTTTATCTCAAATGAGATTTCTAATTTGGCCATTCTGGCAGTATTTTCTTGTTTCTCAAGCTAGGTATTTGCTGGAGCAGGGCAGGGGGTGGGGGTGGGGAAGGGATAAAAAAATTCTGCTGTCCCTCAAAGGGTTAGTACTCAATATATGAAAAATTCTTGATAGAAGAATGAATAGCTAAGAACATTAGTATTGAAAGGGAAAACCTAATGACAATGTTAAAGAAAAGCCAAATTAAATTATCTTGGAAAAATAAGAANGGGGTGGGGGTGGGGAAGGGATAAAAAAATTCTGCTGTCCCTCAAAGGGTTAGTACTCAATATATGAAAAATTCTTGATAGAAGAATGAATAGCTAAGAACATTAGTATTGAAAGGGAAAACCTAATGACAATGTTAAAGAAAAGCCAAATTAAATTATCTTGGAAAAATAAGAAAAAACTAAGTGTAACTCATTCCTGTCTTCATTTTTCTTTTTGGTTTCTCATTTTTGTCTTCCTAAACCTACAAAGACGACTTATGAATGTATAATTGAAGTTCTGACCCCTTCTCCTCCTTGCATATAGAATAAATTTCCTTAAAATTGGAAAGCTGGTGGGAATCAAAGTTTAGTCCCCATCTCATATATAAATATCTCATGAATAAGAAACTCAAAAGTAATCATAACTTCTACAGGTTGAAGGCTGGCTGTGTCTGCCACAAGTGAGGGTTTTGAGCTATGAATCTGCATGTTTCACTGAATTCTCACAGCATTCCTGCAAGATAGACAATACCAAAGGCATTTATCATTCTGCAAATGAAGAAGTTGAGGCTCAGAAAAATTAAGGAATCTACCTAAGTCACATTTGGTAAAAGCCAGAGGCAGGATTGAAACCTACATGTCTTATTTGAAATGTTATCTTCATTTACTCCATGCTGTCACTCATTAGCTCTCCAAAGTATAAGCAATGTTATGATAGATAAAGAGTGAAAGTGTTTTTTGAAACCCTAAAACCAAGTGTGTTTTAAAGGTAGAGATTTGCAAGATTTTCTTTCAACACAATGAAGTGCCTGGGACAAAACAGGAGTGAAAGTAAACTTGGCTCCTCTTCCCTCCGACACAGTAGCTTAACTTGTACTAGAAAGTTTTATGCACCCGCGTCAGCTTAAAAGTCTCCTCACTGCAGGTTGACAGACAGTTCTATGGAAAATACTGGCACACACCATTGGCTACCCTGCTTTCCCCTCTATCCATTCCTCCTCCTATCCGCCCTCCGTGCCCTAATCCTATTCAAGGCCACAGAAAATGGGATTAAAGGAACACAGCCAGCCAGCAAGAAATCCTTTCTAACCTTCTTTTTAATGCTAGGTGTTTTCTGAACACAGCATATAATCTTCATTAAGCACTGGATGCCCTTGTCATGGCTCCTTTTACACTGGGATTTATCCTCTCAGGAAATGGATAACAGAAGGGCAGAAGGAGAAAGAGAGAATATAAATGGACTGACTGTGTTATTCCAGCTTTCAGCTTAAATGAAAACCAACCAAGCTTCCACGATTACATCAGGTAATACTGGCCGCTTCGAATCATGTGGCAGGCAAATATGTGTATTTTTGAAAGACCAGATTTGTACTATTCAGAGGACCCATAAGACTCTAAAATAAGCATCGTTTCATTCTAGTCGTTAACAGGACCCCAGGGTACCAAAGCCTGTTCAACATGGGGTCTAATATCAATATTTCTCAGCGATTCCATGAGGAAGCTTGTCACTTGAAATATGTATTGCTTTCTGAGGGGCATTCCAGATGAGTCTGCGTCTTTCCTTTATTCCTACAATCATATCATTAATTTTTCTTTTCCTCCTCCTCCTCTTCCTCCTTTTTCTCCTCTTCCTCAGATTTTATCAAACTCCTTGATACCACGTGGTCTTCCCTCATAGCTCAGTCAGTAAAGAATCTGCCTGCAGTACAGGAGACCTGGGATCGATCCCTGGGTCTGGAAGATCCCCTGAAGAAGGAAATGACAACCCACTCCAGTATCCTTGCGGACAAGGAAAATCCCATGGACAGAGAAGCCTGGTGGGCTGCAGTCCATGGGGTCACAGAGTCGGGCACGACTGAGCAACTAACAAACCATGTAGTTAATATTCATTGATTGTAATTTGAACCATTGTTCTATTTACACACTATTTATCCCTCCATTCTGACACCTTCTCATAAATGAATATCTTGTTAAGATTTTTGGCAGGCTCACTAAAAAAAAAGCTTTATAACTAACGTAAATGTTAAACCTTATTTCAGCGAGAAAATTTTTGTGACATCTAGCATGACTCTAAATATTTTCAGAGTTCACTGCAAAAGCAGTTTTAACAAATCCACCAAAAAAGTGAGACTTATTATGGAGACATTAAGATACAATCTATTTCACCTCAAAAGAAAATCCAAGCTTTTGCTCACTCAGGACTTAAAACTAAGGCTCACATATTTTAAGTGGTTTGTTCTGAACTGGCCAGGGAGTGATCTTATTAGGACATGAAAAGCCTCTTGTGTTTAATTCTCACTAGCAGATATCACTCCATCTGGGACCAGTAACTCAGATCCAAATGGGGCCAAATCAGCTCAGCAGAATGACCTCAGAGCCTTTGCTGTCCTTAATGCTGCAAGTCTAAGAGATCTCCAAGCCTTGACTCAAACCGGCTGCGAAAAGCACCCTGTAGGATGCTGGGGCCATCGCAGGGCTAAAGCTACCCTATCCTGTCATGATTAAGAAAGAGTGCACAACCTGGAATTCTAACTGCACCACTTACAAGCTGTCAACTAACTCCTTTGTTCCTGTATTCTCCTTTGTAAATGGGCAAAAACTGTACCTACTGGGACTTCCCTGGTGGTCCAGTGACTAAGACTCTACTCTCCCAATACGGGGGCCTGGGTTTGATCCCTGGTCAGGGAATTAGATGCTGCATGCTGCAACTAAGTTCACATGCCACAATTACAGATCCCACTTGCCGCAGGGCAGACGGAAGATGCTGAGAGCTGCAACTAAGACCCAGCACAGTCAAATAAATTTAAAAAAATCACTTCATGGGAAACAAAGTAATCATATCTGAACTTGGATATTCTGATCAGACTATACATTTCAATTCATAAGGGTTAAAAGGCCCATGAAGTATTAACAAAACCAAAAACCTACATCCTAGAGTGAATAGGCCTAACTGAAATGAAATGTGGAAAGCATTTATAGTAGCACTCGACATAAATATTGGTTATTATTTTTTCTATTAATATTACTACTAGGGCTTCTCTGGTGGCTCAGTGGTGAAGAATCTGCCTGCCAACGCAGGAGATGTGAGTTCGATCCCTGGTCCGGAAAGATCTTACATGTCATGGAGCAACTAAGCCTGTGTGCCACAACTCTGGGAGGTGCTCCAGAAAACCTGGGAACTGAAATGAATGAGTCCACATGCTGTTCATTAGAAGACTGTGCGCTCTAGAGCCTATGCTCTGCAACAAGAGAAGCCACCACGACGAGAAGCCCGAACACTGCAGCAAAGAGTAGCCGCTGCTTGCCACAACTAGATAAAAGCCCTCGCAGCAGTGGAGACTCAGCACAGTCACAAATAAATTATTTTTTAAATTACTATTATTACAAAAAAAGGAAGATTAAAGCTGTTGTGCCAGGCCTAGAGATATATATCATCTGAATTTGTGGGAGTATTTTTTCAAGATTCATTAGCTTGGGCAAAGAGCACACATTTGGTTGTTTTGCCTTAGGGTTTAAAAGAAAATATTATCTTCTAACCTTTTTGTGTTGTGATATATAATACACATGTAGAAACAGAGGTAAAATATAAATAATAGTTTAAAGAATTATGTTAAATTTAACACCCATGTAAATCTCCCAGGTCAGAGAGGATTATTACCAGAACCCCAGAAAACCTCTGCATGCCCTTTCCAAAACACAAATCCCTCCTTCCCCAAAAGTAGCCACTATTCTTACTTGAATAGAATAGCTTTTTTGACTCTTTTTATGCTTTAAACCTAAGCATACCTAAACACTAGACTGTGGTCTAGCTACCTTTTTACAACAAATATAAAATGAAATGGTACAGTGTGTTTGTTTCTGGCTTCTTTTGATCGACATTGCCTTTGTAAGATTCCACATTTATTTGTGTATTCCACTGGATGAATAGGACACACACACACACACACACACACACACACACACACAGTTTATGCTCGATAGGCATTTGTGTTGTCTCCACTTTGGACATGTGGATAGTAAAAAATACTGCTGTTTTCCACACTCTTGGAAAATGTCTCGGGGTGCACTCACACACACTTTATATACTTGAAATGGAACTGCTTGATAACAGGAATGCAGATATTCATATTTAGTTGACAATGCCATAGTGTTTTCTAAGATCAATGCATTGGGTTGTCAAAAAGTTCGTTCAGGTTTTTCCATACGACTTAATAGGCAAACCTGAATGAATTTTTTGGCCAACCCTCAGACACAGCTGAGCAACCAAGCACACATACCATTTACACTCTTTCAAACAGTGATAAGAGCTCCAGTTGCTCCACATGCCCACCCCAAATTGGTCTTGTTAGACTTTTAAATTTCTAGTCGTTCCTGGATTACTAATAAGAATGAGCACTTTTTGAATTTTTAGTGGCTATTTGGGTATGCATATCTCTTGCCCATTTTTCTTTTGGGTTTTAGCTTTTCCCTATTGATTGGTAGGAGTTCTTACTATAGCCTGTATATGATTATTCTTGCTTATGAGTATTACTGTTTTCTTATTTTCAGCTTGCATTTTCATCCTCTTAATGGTGTCTTTTGATGAACAAAAGTTCTTAATTTTACTGTTGTTCAAGTTCTCAATCTAGTCCCTTATGTTTGTTGGTGTGTGTCCTATTTTAAAAACGTTCCCAATTCTGAGATCGTGAAGACAGACTATATTGTAGAGGATGAAAGACCAAGACCAAGTTGCTTGCAAACGGCCATCTACTTAAGAGTCCTCACAGGACAGAGCAAGCATGGGCTCTGCACACTAATTCCATCACAGGGCCCCACTCTCATGAGCTCATCTACACCGAATTACCTCCAAATGCCATCGCTTTCTCTCTTTGGGCTTCAACATACAATGTTCCGAGAGGGACACAAACATTCAGTCCATAACAGTCTTACTATGGAAATCCATTTTTGTTAGCCATCTAATAGTTCCTCTGGATAACAAACTGCCCAGCACTATTTCTGAAAAACTGTCCTTTAGCAACTCCTCTGGAATATTACTGTGATCTCTGCAAAGTCGCTCTACAGGCCACCAATGCCTCTTTAGGCTGCCACCGCTGTGTTAGCTCATGTCCTAGTGCCCCAGAACTGGAGATACCAAGGGAAAATTTCATGCAAAGATGGACACAATAAAGGACAAAAATGGCAAGGACCCAAAAGAAGCAGAAGAGATTAAGAAGAGGTGGCAAGAACACATAGAAGAACTGGACAAAAAAAGCTCTTAGGGACCCAGATAACCATGATGGTGTGGTCACTCTCCTAGAACCAGATATCCTGAAGTGTGAAGTCAAGTGGGCCTTAGGAAGCATTGCTGCAAACAAAGTTAGTGGAGGTGATGGAATTCCAGTTGAGTTATTTCAAATCCTAAAAGATGATGCTGTGAAAGTGCTGCACTCAACATACCAGGAAATTTGGAAAACTCAGCAGAGGCCACAGGACTGGAAATGGTCAGTTTTCATTCCAATCCCAAAGAAAGGCAATGTCAAAGAATGTTCAAATTACTCTACAGTTGCACTAATTTCACAGGCTAGCAAGATAATGCTCAAAATCCTCCAAGCCAGGCCTCAGGAGTACATGAACTGACAACTTCCAGATGTAAAATCTGGATTTAGGAAAGGCAGAGGAACCAACTATCAAATTGCCAACATCTGTTGGATCATAGAAAAGGCAAGGAAATTCCAAAAAATATTTACTTCTGCTTCAATGACTATGCTAAAGCCTTTGACAGTGTAGATCACATCACAATGAACTGTGGAATATTCTTAAAGACATGGGAATGCCAGACCACCTTACCTGACTCCTGAGAAACCTGTATGCAGGACAAGAAGCAACACTTAGTACTGGACATGGAACAATAGACTGGTTCAAAATTGGGAAAGGAGTACATCAAGGCTATATATTGTTATCCTGCTTATTTAAATTATACGTACATCATATGAAATGCTGGGCTGGATGACTCACAAACTGGAATCAAGAATGCTGGGAGAAATATCACCAACCCCCGATATACAGATGATACCACTTTAACTGCAGAAAGTGAAGAGAGCCTCTTGACGAAAGTGAAAGAGGACAGTGAAAAAGCTGGCTTAAAACTCAACATTCAAAAAACTAAGGTCACAGCATCTAGTCCCATCACGTCATGGCAAATACATGGGGAAACAATGGAAACAATGACAGATTTCATTTTCTTGGGCTCCAAAACCACTACGGATGGTGACTGCAGCCACGAAATTAAAAGACACCTTCTCCTTGGAAGAAAAGCTGTGACAAACCTAAACAGTGTATTGAAAAGGAGAGACATCACTTTGCCAACAAAGGTCCATATAGTAAAATCTATGGTTTTTCCAGTAGTCATGTATGAATGTGAGAGTTGGACCATAAAGAAGGTTGAGTGCCAAAGAATTAATGCTTTTGAACTGTGGTGCCTAAGAAGACTGTTGGAGTCCCTTGGACAGCAAGATCAAACCAGTTAATCCTAAAGGAAATCGACCGTGAATATTCATTGGAAGGACTGATGATGAAGCTTCAATACTCCAGCCACCTGTTGCGAAGAACTGTCTCATTGAAAAAGATTCTGATGCTGGGAAAGATTGAGGGCAGGAGGGGAAGGGGGCTACAGAGGATGAGATGTTTGGATGGCATTCTGACTCAACAAACATGAGTTTGAGCAAACTCAGAGAGATAGTAAGGGATAGGGAAGGCTGGTGGGCTCAGTTCATGGGGTCGCGCGAAGAGTTGGACACGACTTAGGGACTGAACAAACAACTGCAATATCAACCTCAGCAATAAATCAAATGTCCATTTTGTCTCTTGGCCTGATTTTTCAGTTCTCTATGGTGTCCCACAGTCAATTTGTCTATCCTTGAGCCCAATCCGCATGGTTATGATAGTCAGGGAGAGTAAGTCCTCTTTTGTTCTTCATCAAGTAGGAAGACTTTTGCATTTCTGAAGCAACTGCAGAACCAATTTCATTTTTTAAATCTGTGGGAATTTTGTTTGGGTTTGCATTGAATCTGGAGATGAATTTTGGGAGAACTGATGTATAATATCAAGATCTCTGATCCACAAAAATGAGATATATACTTCCTTCATTGAAGTCTTCTTTAATAATTTCTCTCAATAATATTTTAGATTTTTCTAACTAGAAAACCAGTTTACTAAATCTACAATGTCAAATAGAAGCAGAATTATACATCATTCTTTATCACCACCCTTATTAAGTACCATTAATTCATGATAAGAACTTCAATAAACTTAGTATGAGAGAATTTCCTTTATATGATGGCCTATTTACAGAAATATATGTAGCACACATAAGTGTGAAATGTTGAAAGCATAGGCTCTGAAGCCAGAACAAGCAGAGGATGCCTCCTACTTCTGCTTCTATTTGACTTTGTATCAGAGATCCTAGCTAGTGCATATGGTAAGAAAAAGAACAAGAATCTATAATACTTAAAAGAATAAGTAAAACTCATTCTTCAGATTATTTGATTATATAGAAAAAAATTCAAGTTAATTTAGTAAACTAGTAAGAGGTTAGTGAGATTGCTGATACAAGGTAAATTTAAAAAAATCATTTATAAAGCCATTTACAAGCAACTAATGATTTGAAAATAAAATTTTAAGAAGAAACAAGTTGTAATACCAAGAAATATCAAACAACTAAAAATAACCCTAAAGAAAGAATTATAAAGCAAAAAATGCCTAACAAGTCTAACCAACAGCCCTGTTATAGCTCTAAATCTCCAGCAGGTGGAGGCAGTGAGCCACCAAAAAGATTTTGGCCTACAAATTCCTGCTGCCTTCCAAAATCTATCATCAGTTTGAACCGAGCAGAAAAGTTAGCCTATTTAGCTATTTTATCCCTATTCACTTGTTTGCTGTTGCTGCTATGTCACTTCAGTTATGTCCGACTCTGTGCGACCCCATAGACGGCAGCCCACCAGGCTCCCCCATCCCTGGGATTCTCCAGGCAAAAACACTGGAGTGGGTTGCCATTTCCTTCTCCAATGCAGGAAAGTGAAAAGTGAAAGTGAAGTTGCTAGGTCATATCCGACTCTGTGCAACCCCATGGACTGCAGCCTACCAGGCTCCTCTGTCCATGGGATTTTCCAAGCAAGAGTACTGGAGTGGGGTGCCATTGCCTTCTCCAATCACTTGTTTAACTTCTAGCATTACCAGGCAGAAATAATTTTCACTAAGGCAGCGTTGCATGACGACTGCTGTTTTCCTGGTTGGATCTCACTGGGTTTCAATATTCGGTACACTCAATCCATGTCAATATAAAAGTACCTTAAGAGGGCTCTTTCACTTTGGAATAATGAGACTAGGATTCATATAAACTGACTGAACTCACATCTGTTGACTCATTCTAGTATGAAAGTGTGTTGCTACACACTTAGTCTGTTCAGCCTGCCATAACAACATGGCATCGGCTAGATGGCTTAATCAACAGATTATTTATTTTCTTACAGTTCTGGAAGCTGGAAAGTTTAAGATCAATGTGTCTGGTATTCGGTTCCTGGGAGAGCTCTCTTTGTCACTTGCAGACAGAAAAATCTGTTCCTGTGTCCTCCCATAGCAAAGGAGAGTGTTCTCCAGTGTCTTCTCATAAGAAAACTAATCCATCACAAGCCTCATTCTAATCACCTCATCTAACCCCATCCTCAAGTACAATCACATTGAGGGTTAGAGCTCTAACATGGGAATTTGAAGGGGACAAAACATTTAGCCCACCGACGCGATACGCTAAGTTGCTTTAGTCGTGTCCAACTCTTCACCAACCCGATGGGCCATAGCCTGCCAGGATCCTCTGTCCATGGGATTCTCCAGGCAAGAATACTGGAGTGGGTTGCCATGCCCTTNACAAAACATTTAGCCCACCGACGCGATACGCTAAGTTGCTTTAGTCGTGTCCAACTCTTCACCAACCCGATGGGCCATAGCCTGCCAGGATCCTCTGTCCATGGGATTCTCCAGGCAAGAATACTGGAGTGGGTTGCCATGCCCTTCTCCAGGGGATCTGCCCTGGAAGGATTACATTTTCTGCACTGGCAGGTGGGTTATTTACCACTAACACCATCTGGAAAGCCCCTTAGTCCATGACAACTAACTGTAAAAGATGTATGTGGGTCTCAGAAAGGAGCTGGTAAAAGTTCTCAGCCTGAATGAATAGAATTGACACATTTCTGGTCAAGTCTGGATTCTTTTCTTCACTGATCCTCTCCTGTGAATCTGAGCCTATTTTTGTCCTGTTCCATCTGTCCTAAAACTAGAGGACTCCTTTATGAAGGCCCTTATTATCAAAATCTATCTTCTTGCTGCCTACTCTTGAAATCCTTTCTAAAACAGAATTTTAATCACATGAAGACTAAATGGGTTTATTTGGTCCACTAAACTCAGAAAAATCCAAGCCACCTACTTTTCTTAGTGTTCTGGGACAATAAATTTTCACAGTTTTTTGTTTTGTTTTACTTATCTTTTTTAGTTGAAGTATAGTGATTAACTGGAGAAGCAAATGGCAACCCACTCCAGTATTCCTGCCAGGATAATCTCATGGACAGAAGAGATTGGCAGGCACAGTCCATGGGGTTGCAGAGAATTGGACATGATGTACCAATGGAATAACAGCATAGTGATTTATAATGTTGTGTTAGTTTCAGGTATACAGCAAAGTAGTTCAGTTATATGTATTTTTCCAGATATTTTCCACTATAGGCTATTATAAGATAATATAGTTTCCTGTGCTATACAGTAAACCCTTGTTGTTCATTTATTTTATGTATAGTAGTATCTAATTCCATACTTAGTTTTTCCCTTCCCACCTCCACTACCCATTGGAAAACAAACTTATGGTTACCAATGTCTGTTTTTAAGTAAATTAATTTGTACATTTTAGATTCCATATACAAGTGACATCATATTTGTCTTTCCGTCTGACATACTTCACTTAGTATGATATTCTTTAGATCCTCGTTTCTGCAAATGACATTACTTCCTTTTTTTTTTTTATAGCTAATATTCCATTGAAAAAATCTGTAAAAATGTATTGTCCCAGAACACTAAGAAAAGTGGATGGCTTGGATTTTGCAGAGTTTCATGGACTAAACAAACCCACTTAGTCATTGTGTGATTAAAATTCTGTTTTAAAAGGGATGTTTGAGAGCAGGCAGAAGGAAGATAGATTTTGATAATAAGGGCCTTCATAAAGGAGTCCTTCTGTTTGGGGAATGATGGAACAGGACAAAAGCAAGAGACATGGGTTCAATCCCTGGGTCGGGAAGGTCCCCCCTGGAGTAGGAAATGACAATCTACTCTAGTATTCTCACCTGGAAATTCCATGGACAGAGGAACCTGCCTGACTGAGTCCATGGGATTGCAAAGAGTTGGACGTGATCAAGCATATACACACTCATCTCCTTTACCTATTCACTTAAAAAAATTGTTTATTTGATTGTGCTGGGTCTTAGTTGTGGCATGTGGGATCTAGATCCCTGACCAGGGATTGAACCCAGGTCTCCTATATTGGGAACACGGAATCTTAGCCACTGGACCACAGGGAAGCCCCTATTTATTCACTGTTGATGGAAAGTTCAGTTGCCTCCATGTCTCGGCTATTTGAAAACAGTGCTGCTATTACCACTAGGGTGTATGTTTCTTTTTGAATTCGAGTTTATCTTTTCTGGCTATATGCCCAGGAGTGGGATTACTGGGTCATACGGTAGTGCTATTTTTAAGGAACCTCCATATTGTTCTCCATAGTGACTGTACCAATTTACATTCCCACCAGCAGTAATAGGAGGGTTCCCTTTTCTCCACACCCTCTCCAGCATTTATTATTTGTAGACAGTTTGATGATAGCCATTCTGACCTGCACGAGGTGATACCTTGTTATAGTTTAGATTTGTATTTCCCTAATAACTAGGGATGTTGAGCATCTTTTACATGTGCCTGTTGGCCATTTTTATGTCTTTGGAGAAATATCTGTTTAGACCTTTCGCCTATTTTTTGGCTGACTTGTCTTCATTATTGAGTTGTCTGAGCTGTTTGTTATATTGGAGTTAATCCCTTGTCATTTACATCATTTGCAACTCTTTTCTCCCACTCCAGACTATCTTTTTACTCAACAATGCCCACTTTCATCACTTCTTTTCAACACAGAATTGGAAGTCTTAGCCACAGCAATCAAACAAAGAGAAGTTAAAAGGTACCCAAATTGGAATGCTGATAAGTCACTTCAGTTGTGTCCCCATAGACTGCAGCCCACCAGGCTCCTCCATCCATGGGACTTTCCAGGCAAGAGTACTGTAGTGGAGTGCCATTGCCTTCTCCGCCAAATTGGAATGGAAGAGGTAAATGTCATTATATACAGATAACATAATTTTGTCATGTACAGATGAAATAATAGTCTATGTAGAAAACCTTAAAGACTCTACACAAAATTTTAGAACTAATGAATTCAGCAAGGTGGCAGGATACAAAATATACAGCAATCTGCTGCATTTCTTCACACTAAAAATGAAGTATCAGAAAAAGTAAAAAAAAAANAGGAAGAGAAGGGGGCGACAGAGGATGAGATGATTGGATGGCATCACCGACTCAATGGATATGAGTTTGGGTGGACTCTGGGAGTTGGTGATTGACAGGAAGGCCTGGCATGCTGCAGCTCATGGGGTCACAAAGAATCGGACACAACTGAGCAACTGAACTGATAGTTTAAAAAGATACCTTCCACACAACATTGTAAATCAACTATAGTCCAGTGAAAATATTTTTAAAAAGATACATGCACCCCAATGTTTATTGCAACATCATTTATAGTATCCAGGACATGGAGACAACCTAAATGTCTATTGGCCCTTGAATAGATAAAGAAGATGGGGTGCATATATGCAATGGAGTACTACTCAGCCAGAAAATAAGAGTGAAATAATGCCATCTGCAGCAACGTGGGTGGACCTAGAGATTACCATACTAAGTGGAATAAGCTAGAGAAAGGCAAATGCCATATGATGTCACTTACATGTGGAATCTAAAATGTGACACAAATAAACTTTTTATGAAACAGAAACAGGCTCACAGACATGGAAAGCAAACTTATGGTTACCAAAGGGAAAAGGGGCTGGGGANAAAAAAAAAACAAACAACATTTAAAATGGCATTAGAAATAACATCTCAGAATAAACCTAACCAAGGAGATGAAAGACCTATATGCTAAGAACTATAAAACATTGATAAAGGAAATGGAAGACAATTCGCTAAAATGAAAACATATCCCATGCTTTTAGATTGGAAAGCGTGAAAGTCAGTTGTGTCTGACTCTTTGTGACCCCATGGACAATACAGCCCATGGAATCCTCTAGGCCAGAATACTGGAGTGGGTAGCCATTCCCTTCTGCAGGGGATCTTCCCAACCCAGGGATCCAACCCAGGTCTCCCACATTGCAGGCGGATTCTTTACAAGCTGAGCCATCAGGGAAGCCTTGGATTGGAAGTATACTGCTAAAAAGGCCATGTTACCCAAAGCAATCTATAGATTTAATGCAATCCCTATCAAATTACCCATGACATTTTTTTCATAGGACTAGAACCCTAAAATGTATATGGAACCATGAAGGACCCGAAATTGCCAAAGCCATCCTGAAGAAAAACAAAGCTGGAGGCACAACTCTCCCAGACATCAGACAATACTACAAAGACATGCAGACCAACGGCACAGACGAGAGGCCAGAAAGAAACCCTCGTCCCCTAGTCAATTAAACTTCAACAAATGAGGCAGAATACACAACAAAGACAAGTCTCTTCAGCATTGGGAAAGCTGAATGAAAGTAAGTGAATGAAATTAGAATACTCCCTAACACCACAGACAAAAAACAAAAACTCAAAATGGTTTAAAGACCTAAATATAAGACAAGATGCCACAAGACTTCTAGAACATAAACAAAACATCCTGACATAAACCACAGCAATGTTTTCTTAGATCAGTCTCCCAAAGCAAAAGAAACAAAAGCAAAAAAAAAAGGGGGGGGGGAACCTAATCAAACTTAAAAGCTATTGCACAGCAAAGGAAATAGTGAATTGAGACAACCTATGAAGTAGGAGAAAATATTTATAGCTTTTGCTAAGGCTAATTTAAGTTTTTCACTGGACCTTAAAGTCCATACAACTATACTCATTGGTCATGACTCACTCATATTGTTGACCCACGAAAAGGAGTAGTTTCTGGAAAGAAGCTGTTCTCTCTGGCCCTGCCTCTCTTCTCAATCCTTATCCTATTCTTTCTGTGTATTTCAATCATTCTTCTCTTCCCCTCTGAAAAGTAAATGCTTTCTGGATGGTAACAATCTTTTCCTGATTGTGCCCTACTGGGAAATCTGCTACCTCTTTTAATCCCTACAGATTCTCTAAAATTAACCAGGCAGGACTTGTAAAGAAATGAAATTAGATGATTCCTTAACTCCATACACAGAAATATGCTCAAAATGGATTAAAGACCTAAATGTTAGACTAGACGCTATAAAACTCTTAGAGGAAGACATAGGCAGAACAGTAACATAAATCATAGCAACATTTTTTTCAATCCATCTCCCAGAATAATGGAAATAAAGGCAAAAATAAACAAATGGGACCTACTTAAGCCCAAAAGCTTTTGCACAGCAAAGGAAACAATAAACAAAATGAAAAGACAACCCACAGATGGGGAGAAAATATTTGCAAATGATGTGACTGATAAGGGATTAGTCTCCAAAATTTACAGCTTATTCTTGCATGCTGTGCTTAGCCGCTCAGTCATGTACAACTCTTTGTGACTCAATGGACTGTAACCCATCAGGCTCCTCCATCCACGGGGATTCTCCAGGCAAGAATACTGGAGTGGGTTGCCACGTCCTCCTCCAGGAGATCTTCCCAACCCAGGGATCAAACCCAAGTCTCCTGCATTGCAGGCGATTCTTTATCATCTGAGCCATATGGAAGCTTCAGTTCAGTTCAGTCACTCAGTCGTGTAAGACTCTTTGTGACCCCATGGACTGCAGCACTCTAGGTTTCCCTGTCCATCACCAACTCCTGAAGCTTACTCAAACTCATGTCCATTGAGTCAGTGAGGCCATCCAACCATCTCAGCCTCTGTTATCCCCTTATCC
Source organism: Neotragus pygmaeus (assembly GCA_006410875.1). NCBI lineage: Eukaryota > Metazoa > Chordata > Mammalia > Artiodactyla > Bovidae > Neotragus > Neotragus pygmaeus. The sequence continues at coordinate 1,005,591 of SJYV01024637.1, read as the reverse complement.
TCCGGCCTTCAATATTTCCCAGCATCAGGGTCTTTTCCAATGAGTCAGTTCTTTGCATCAGGTGGCCCAAGTATTGGAGCTTCAGCTTTAGTCCTTCCAATGGAATATTCAGGACTGATTTCTTTAGGATTGACTGGTTTGATCTCCTTGCAGTCCAAGGGATACTCAAGAGTCTTCTCTACCACCACAGTCTGAAAGCATCAGTTCTTCAGTGATCAACTTTCTTTACAGTCCAGCTCTCACATCCATGCATGACTACTGGAAAAACCACAGCTTTGACCAGATGGATCTTTGTTGGCAAAGTAAACTTTGCCAGGGAAGTTTAAGAGCATCAAAATAAACAACCCACTCAAGAAATGGTCAGAAGACTTGAATATACCCTTCTCTAAAGAGGCCATGCTGCTGCTGCTAAGTCGCTTCAGTCGTGTCCAACTCTGTGTGACCCCATAAATGGCAGCCCACCGGGCTCTGCCGTCCCTGGGATTCTCCAGGCAAGAATTCTGGAGTGGGTTGCCATTTCCTTCTCCAATGCATGAAAGTGAAAAGTGAAAGTGAAGTTGCTCAGTTGTGTCCGACTCTTAGTGACCCCATGGACTGCAGCCCACGAGGCTCCTCTGTCCATGGGACTTTCCAGGCAAGAGTACTGGAGTGGGGTGCCATTGCCTTCTCCAAAGAGGCCATACAGATACACAATAGGCCTATGAAAGATGTTGAACATCACTAGTTATCAGAGAAATGCAAATAAAAACTACAATGAGATGTTACCTCACATGGGTCAGAATGGTTATCACTAAAAAATCCACAAACAAAAAATGCTGCAGAGGGTGTGGAGATAAGGGAACCCTCCTGCACTGGTGGTGCGAATGTAAATTGGAATAGCACAGAAGTTCCTTAAAAAACTAAAATTAGACCCGAAATATATTCTATTTCAATATAAAATAGATCCTAAATATAAATAGAAAACTAAATATGACCCTGCAATCTCACCCCTGGGCATATGTCCAGAGAATAACATGGCCCAGAAAGATACGTGCACCCCAGTGTTCACTGCAACACTGTTTACGATAGCCAAGACATGGAAACAACCTAAATAGCCATTGACAGAGGAATGGATAAAGAAGATGTGGTACATATATGCAATGGACTACTACTTAGCCATTAAAAAGAACGAAATAAGGCCATCTGAAGCAATGGCACCCCACTCCAGTACTCTTGCCTGGAAAATCCCATGGATTGAGGAGCCTGGGGGACTGCAGTCCATGGGGTCGCTAAGAGTCGGACACGACTGAGTGACTTCACTTTCACGCATTGGAGAAGGAAATGGCAACCCACTCCAGTGTTCTTGCCTGGAGAACCCCAGGGTCAGGGGAGCCTCGTGGGGTGCCATCTATGGGGTCGCACAGAGTCGGACACGACTGAAGCGACTTAGCAGCAGCAGCAGCAACATAAATGGACTTAGAGTGTCAGACTGAGTGCAGTCAGACAGAGGAGAGATATAACATCCCTTATATCTTGAATCTAAAAGGAAATGATAGGAATGACCTCACAAAACAGACTCACAGACTTAGAGAAGGAACCACAAGTTGTCATTGGGAAGGGATAGTTAAGGACTTGGGAAAGGTCATGTATACACTGCTCTATTTAAAATGGATAAACAAAGTTCTATTGTATAGCACATAAAACTCTGCTCAATGTTATGTGCCAGCTTGGATGGGAGGTGGGTTTGTGGGAGAATGGATACATGTATATGTATGGATGAGTCCCTTTGCTGTTCACCTGAAACTATCACAACATTGTTAATTGGCTGTACCCCAATACAAAATGCTTTTGGTGTTAATAAAAATAAAATTTAAAAAAATCAGTCAGGCAGGGAGAATTTCCACCTGGAAAGGAAAGGCAGGTTTCCTGGAAGGCACTTGGCTTTGTTTCACCTCCTCCTAATGGTGGGGTCTCTGTGGAATCATCCATGCACTTCCCTGTGGATGCCACAGACTTGATTCACCTACAGACCTTGAGCCAGTTCTTTAAACCTTTGTTGTCATTTTGACCAAACTCTTAAAAGTAGTCACTTTTTCAGCTACTTCCACAATTTATAATAATGGTAATGGTGGTGACAGTGATGTAGTAAACATATTGAGTTTTTCTGTGCCAAACAAGATACTACTTCACAGGTATTATATCATTTGTATATATGTTTGAATTCAGAACTTTAGGGGTTTAGGAAGGTAATAAATTGCATATATTATATAGTATGGAACACAATTAGTAGGGTCTGTTAACTTGTAATCAAATACACGTATATACCTGCAGTGAAATGTATGAATATGGTAAACTACATAAAGGCTACACAGGTTGCCCCAAAACATTCCAGATTAGGTTTGCCAATAAATTCAGATTAGGTAGAGTTTTAGTACCAAAAGATTTAGAGAGAATTTTGGAACTACAGATAAGAAACTGTAAACCTTATAAATATTTCAGAACTTGCATACTCAGTCTCTAAGTCATATTGGACATCGTGTGACACCATGGACTGCAGCCTGCCAGGCTCCTCTCTCCGTGGGACTCTCCAGGTAAGAATACTGGAGTGGGTTTCCATTTCCTCCTCCAAGGGATCTTCAGTTAAATTCAGTTCAGTCGCTCAGTTGTGTCCGACTCTTTGCGACCCCATGAACCACAGCATGCCAGTCCTCCCTGTCTATCACCGACTCCCGGAGTTCACTCAAACATACATCCATCCAGTTGGTGATGCCATCCAGCCATCTCATCCTCAGTCGTCCCCTTCTCCTGCCCCCAATCCCTTCCAGCATCAAAGTCTTTTCCAATGAGTCAACTCTTCACATCAGGTGGCCAAAGTATTGGAGTTTCAGCTTTAGCATCATTCCTTCCAATGAACACCTAGGACTGATCTCCTTTAGGATGGACTGGTTGGATCTCCTTGCAGTCCAAGGGACTCTCAAGAGTCTTCTCCAACACCACAGTTCAAAAGCATCAATTCTTCGGCGCTCAGCCTTCTTCACAATCCAACTCTCACATCCATACATGACCACTGGAAAAACCTACCCTGAATGACCCTTACAGTCATAGGGGTCCTGTGGGGGTTCTGAGGACACACACAGCTGTTCTAGACTCCATTCACTGTTTTTTATGCATTGTCTGAGGACAGGCGTTTTGTAATATCTTCCCCTTCTTGTAACGCATTGCAGATGACACAGGGAACAATGGCTGTTATCACGCTATATCACTGCTTTGCCCCCTTCTGTAGCTAAAGTCAGAAGCCCAAGGTACTTTTTACTATTTTACCGTTGCCACTGGTCCCAACTAAGCCCTCCTGCATAACTGAATAAGTCCAACTCACAAACCTGCTCCTAAGTCCATGTCACTAAAGCCTGTGTCTGTAATTGTTTAGGGGTGATGGGTTCGGTGTATGCTTGTCTTTTGTAGCTAACCCACGTCCTTGTATTTTGTCTATATGAAGCCTACCTTATACAGTGAGATGAACCATGAGGATGGGGCTGCTACTTTTAAGCTGAGAAAAGACTGAAGTTAACAGAATATCATCAATATAATGGAAGAGAAAGCTATCTCTCCCAGTCGACACCTGTCAGAGGTCCCCACATGCTAGTGGACGGCCACCTTGGCATCACCCCCGCAGCTTTCTGTTCCTCGTCCTTATTTCCTTATTTCCTGGTGTCTTTGCGTTCCCCAGGAGTTTCCTCAGCCTCTCGGCTGGCTCGGCAATTGTTGGACTACACCCCTCAGGCCTGCAAGCCTTGTAGTTGCCCAACCTCAAGACTGAAGAAAGAGCTCAGAGACAGTGATCCAGATATAAATGGCTTCATAGGTTGGGAATCTTACCCATCTGAAGCAAGGTCCTGGAGTGACCCACTACCATGTGCAGCAGACAGTAAGCAGGGCACAGCAGCCATCTTTGCCACAGCGGGTGTGGGGGAGGAGCCTACCATTTATAGGGGGAACTGACGTCAGCTATTGGCTCATCAGCAACCAGGGAAACCAGCAACTGAGGCACTTCCCTCATGGCTCCTTGGGTTAAAGAGCATCAGGAGATGTTTTACTTTAATAAACTAGCAGGTGGAGCCATTCTGGCCTAAGAGGCAGGGGGCAAGCACATTCATGTGAGTAGGTTACAGGTAAGGCAAGGGCTCAAAGAACAAGAGAACAGCCATCTAGAGTGGTCTGACTGTACAGTATATAACTGAAGTCCCTGCACTGCAGGCTGTCCTTGCACTGACAGAGAAGACTGGAGAGTGGAGGGTTTTGATGACTTCTAAGACTCAAGAGTTAGAGTAGAGAGGAGATGGCAGGTAGTCAGATTTCAGTTCAATCTTTCCACCAGAGACGGCTACAGCCAATCTTCCCTCCCTGCCTCAAATTACCTAGGTGCATATACAACTGCCTCTGCAAATACTAATCTTTCTCCATTATCCAGATTCACCATATTTCTATTAGAACGACTTTTATCCTGTGAAATTGTACTCACTCAGTCATGTCTGACTCTTTGCGACCCTGTGGACTGTAGCCCGCTTGGCTCCTCAGTCCATGAGAATTTCCCAGGCAAGAATATTGGTGTGGGTTGCCATTTCCTACTCCAGGCAATTTGTGAAATAATAGCCTGAGTCTATCACGTAAAGCAGCATTTGATTCTTTCTTGATCTTATTTACAATATAAGGACAATTTAATCAACAAGGAATGGGTCTATTACAGTAGTTCTCAAACTCGAGCGTACTTTACAGTCACCTGGAAGGTTTGTTAAAGCTTTCTGGACCTCATCCCAGAATTTCTAATCCAGTGGTTCTGTGGAAAGAACAGAATTTGCATGTCTAATAAGTCCCCGGGTGAGGCTGCTGCTGTTTCCAGAATCATTTGCTCTGTTATAGTCACCTGGGATGAATCATGATTCCAGCTGTTTCCCCACCACCATGCTTCTCTTTGATAAAAGGAAAAGGAAAGAGCATCTCAGTTCACATTGACCAAAAAAAGTTACATTCAAATTGTTGTACAACTGATTGCAACTCACCAGTGTGCTGACACCAGGCTTGAGAACAACTTTAAACTATTGACCAAAGGAAGGGTCTGGATTATTTACAGAGGCAAAAATGCTGTCAGCTGGGCAGAATACCAGGATTAGTATCTTTCTAAGAGTCAGCTGGATCCTTTGGAAGAGGACTTCTTGAAAATTAAATGTTTCTTTAAATAGAACTATGACAAGCAGTCACTCATTCCTGTATTTTTTTCTGATCGATGCAATGGCAAAGCCTGTTTTAATGAGATACGATTTTATAAGTTATTTGACATCAAGTTACTTGTGTTTGATAATTCATTTCTTATCCTTGTCATATGCATAATGCTCAGTTTCTTCACCCAAGGAACAATTGATCAATAAATATTTGTTGAATGAATATTCAACATCATAAAACTGAGTATAATTCTTGTGTTGCCCTGTTGGCTGTGTAAGGATAATAGACATGATGCTAAAAACTCAAGTTGTTAAGGTGAGGGTCACAAAGGGAGAGATGTTCAGAAGAAAGATGTAGTGGGGAGACGTGTTGAGGAACTTTCATGCAAGAGCCTCTGCCCACAACAGTAGATTATGTAGATTACTGTCTGCACCAGAATGTGCAGTTGGGGGTGACATGGGCTTGGGACCCAGTCTGCATTCTGTTCATCTGCTCATGAAGCCATGTACCTGAGCGTGGGGCTGCCACCGTCCAAGGAATTGTTTGCCTAATCTCAAAGACGCATGCTCAGTTGCTCAGCCATGCCTGAATTGCTATGACACTTTGGACAATAGCCCATCAGTCTCCTCTGTCCATGCAATTTTTCAGGCAAGAATACTGGAGTGGGTTGCCATTTCCTCTTCCAGGAGATCTTCCCAACTCAGGGATCGAATCTGAGTCTCTTGTGTCTTCAGCATTGTAAGCAGATTCTTTACCCGCTGAGCCATCAGGGAAGCCCCTGATACCAATTAACTGTTAGCAGCCCAGTTTCCCTGTGTCTGGATTTTCCTCCAGCAGTCATTAATTAGTTATTGGCCATCTTGAAAATGTTGGCGGGTACATGGCATTACTAATTGTTTCACGTGAACACTTCGTGCATGGAACCCCATGGTCGACCTCCAAGAATTCTTTCTTGCCATGCCCCCATCAGCAGAGGATTGGTCTCTTTTCTATGAATACTGATGGACAGCTTTACTTTGTGGATTTACGGATTCTGGGAAGGCCTGATGAATGATCCCCAGAGGAATCTTACCCTATTTAACAACTAGAGCTTGACATTCCAATTTAATTTGATCATCTTAGCTCAAGGCATGTTTAAATGAAACAAGTAATTAAGAATTATTCTGCTGTCAGTGTATTGCTTTTAGCACCCTGTGGTTATGTATGTCACAGTACTGAGCAGAAGACATTATGGATTTACTTGGCTGAGCCATTTGCCTTATCCTAAGCTCTCTGGGTCTTGTCTCAGTTTTGGTCATCTCATTTTCCCCAGTACTTCCTACAGTCTCTGTTACATAGTAGGCCCTTAGCAGATGTTTATCGAACAAACGAATCACCAACAATCCTATCACATCCTTGTTCAGTTTATTCAGAAAAATTAAGATTCTATGTTCATAACCTCAAAAATTTATTTTTAAGGTACACTAAAGAAGATCTTGATTTCTTATTTTCTGATCTAGATGGTAAACCCAAATTGGTTCTTCACATTTTAGATTTACAGATATCTTATCATTTGGAATAAAAATCACAGAAAATGGTTTGTCATTACCATCTGCTTCTTTCATTTGACTCTGTGTTCAATTTTCAAATGAGCTTTAAGATTCTACTCTAGTCCATATTATTTTCATTGCTTTTCTTCATATTTTGGACATTTGCTTTGGCACTATCTGTTAGAGCATATCTTCCTCTTACATGGAGCAATGGCTAGCAAATGGCTGTTCACCAAGAACTACATTTCCCAGCCCCCATTGGGTCAAGTTGTGGTCATGTGACTAGTCCAAACCAATAAAATGTGATCAGAAATGATGTCTGCTGCTGCTGCTGCTGCGGCTAAGTCGCTTCAGTCATGTCCGACCCTGTGCGATCCCATAGACAGCAGCCCACCAGGCTCCCCCATCCCTGGAATTCTCCAGGCAAGAACACTGGAGTGGGTTGCCATTTCCTTCTCCAATGCATGAAAGTGAAAAGTGAAAGGGAAGTCGCTCAGTTGTGTCTGACTCCTAGCGACCCCATGGACTGCAGCCTACCAGGCTCCTCAGCCCATGGGATTTTCCAGGCAAGAGTACTGGGATGGTTGCCATTTCCTTCTCCGACGTCTTCTTCTAGGCCAATATAAAAAAGTGTATTTCCTCCATACTCCTTTCTCCTTTTGCTGGTTGTCATAGAGAAGTAATGAGCCTTGTAATCTTTACTTTATTCCTTTGGCACACATTAAAAGCCTCTGAATCCCTTTGCAGAATGTTTGTTAAATGTATACAAATCTAGAATTATAAAGGAAACAAACTAAATAAAATTAAAATATTAGACTATTTAGAAAGTTAGTAATACATAATATATGAGTATATTCATTATCTACCACTATGTAACAAATTCAGTTCAGTTCAGTTGCTCAGTCATGTCCGACTCTTTGCGACCCCATGAATCACAGCATGCCAGGCCTCCCTGTCCATCACCAACTCCCAGAGTTCATTCAGACTCACGTCCATCGAGTCCGTGATGCCATCCAGCCATCTCATCCTCTGTTGTCCCCTTCTCCTCCTGCCCCCAATCCCTCCCAGCATCAGAGTCTTTTCCAATGAATCAACACTTCGCATGAGGTGACCAAAGTACTGGAGTCTCAGCTTTAGCCTCATTCCTTCCAAAGAAATCCCAGGGCTGATCTCCTTCAGAATGGACTGGTTGGATCTCCTTGCAGTCCAAGGGACTCTCAAGAGTCTTCTCCAACACCACACTTCAAAAGCATCTATTCTTCGGCGCTCAGCCTTCTTCACAGTCCAACTCTCACATCCATACATGACCACAGGAAAAACCATAGCCTTGACTAAACAGACCTTAGTCAGCAAAATAATGTCTCTGTTTTGAATATGCTATATAGGTTGGTCATAACTTTTCTTCCAAGGAGCAAGCGTCTTTTAATTTCATGGCTACAGTCACCATCTGCTATGATTTTGGAGCCCAAAACAACAAATTTTTTTTCATGGTTTCTGTGAGTCAGGAGCAGCTTAACTGGGCAGTTCTGGTCCAGAGTCTTTCAAAAGGCTACATTCAAGGTGACAATTAGGAATGCAATCATCTGGAAGCTTGAGTGGGGAAAAGATCCACTGCTAAGCTTGTTCAAATGGCTGTTGGCAGGTTTCAGTCCTTTGTTACATCCATCCCTCCACAGAGTTCTCATGTCATGGCAGCATGACCTCCCCAAGAGCAAGTGCTCAAAGAAAGCGCACAGAATCCATTGAAATGTTATAGCCTAATCTCAGAAATGACATAGAATCACTTTTACCAGACTCTATTCACTAGAAGAGTATTACACCAAGGTGCAAATGCCAGGAAACTGGGGGCCATGCAAAAGCCTGCATACCACAATGAATTTTTTGTTTTTGTTTTGTATTAAAATACAAAATCTAGAGGAAAGTCTAATAACCCCTGTAATTTTGAAAGTGTGCTAAGTATAAGTGATTCTTTGAAAGTTTGGCAACAACAGTAATGATAAAAAAAATCTGTGATTTATTTGTTACAAAGATGCNTTAAAATACAAAATCTAGAGGAAAGTCTAATAACCCCTGTAATTTTGAAAGTGTGCTAAGTATAAGTGATTCTTTGAAAGTTTGGCAACAACAGTAATGATAAAAAAAATCTGTGATTTATTTGTTACAAAGATGCAAGTACTGCTAATACTTTCTGCGGTTCTTGCCTATATTCATAATTAAAGGAAAGGACAAATTTTGGTTTGAAGTTAACAGTGATGTAACTTTTCCCTTGCAAATATATGGGCAGTCCTGATTCTATCCATGAATCCTTTGGAGGTTAGCAGACTCTTGAATTTTAGCCAATGATCCTATGAGATTGGAGAGCCACAGATAGTTTAGTAGCCCGAATCACTGCTTGAGGAAATAGTTATCAAACCACTACAATTGCCTTGATCTGAGAGAAAGCCTCTACCATGTGTGAGCCATTATATATTTTAGAGTCTATTTGTTATTAATACTATTTGTTGTTTAGTCCCTAGGTTTTGTCCAACTCTTTTGTGACCTTGTGGACTGTAGCCCACCAGGGGCCTCTGTCACAGGGCAAGAATCTGGAGTGGTTGCCATTTCCTTCTCCAGGGGATCTTCCCAACCCAGGGATCAAATGTGTGTCTCCTGCATTGACAGGCAGATTCTTTACCAATGAACCATTCTCTCTCTCTCTCAGTCGCTCAGTCGAGTCTGACTCTGCCGTGGACTATAGCCCGCCCAGGATCCTCTGACCATGGGATCCTCCAGGTAAGAATACTGGAGTGGGTTGCCACTTCCTTCTCTAGGGGACCTTCCCGACCCAGGAATCAAACCTGGGTCTCCTGCATTGCAGGTAGATTCTTTACCCACTAAGCTATGAAGGAAGCCCCAATGAGCCATTAGGGAAGCCCACTTGTTACTATACCTTGTTACTATACTCCTTAATACATTTTCCAATTAATTACAATATTATTTCTACTTTATTTTGTCCTTCAACATACACTTTTGAGTAAAATTTTAACTTACCTTTGTGTTAAATTCCATAAATTTATCTGCTATTGTAGAGCATTCATCTCATTCCACTATCATCTAATTCACTAACTTAATATGTACATGTAATAAAGACATATAGAGACTAAATTATATTAGTCCAGTGACTTTTATTTTTTTCCTCCAGCTTTCAGTTTTATATACCAGATGGTTGCCAGCTGGATCCCTATGAATAAATTGTAAATAATCAATAATAATAAATATTTGTATGACTCATGCTCCTAAAAGATATTTAAGCATGTTAATGAACTTGTTTTCAAACAATGAGCATCTCATCACAGGGACAACAGATCATCCCATATACCATTGGCAGAAATATATCCCTGGGACAAGTAATGGAGACTGAAAGACTGAATGTATCTAGGTAAAGCTGCTGGATGGGTTTGTGTTAAAAGAAATTAACCTAGTTAGAGTACAAGGTTGGGAGAAGGCAATGGCAACCCACTCCAGGCTTCTTGCCTGGAAAATACCATGGAACAAGGAGCCTGGTGGGCTGCGCTCCATGGGGTCGCTAAGAGTTGGACACGACTGAGCGCCTTCACTTTCACTTTTCACTTTCCTGCATTGGAGAAGGAAATGGTGACCCACTCCAGTGTTCTTGCCTGGGGAATCCCAGGGCTGGGGGAGCCTGGTGGACTGCTGTCTGTGGGGTCGCACAGGGTCGGACATGACTGAAGCGACTTAGCAGCAGCAGCACAAGGCTGAAGGGGTTTTGTTGTCATAGACATTTAAAAAAATGGTACAACCACTAAGAAAACAGTCAGGTCTGTGATTTTACAATTCTTTTTAAAATTGAATTTTAAAAATGAGCCAGTGGTGTTAATTTCAACCTAACTAGCCAGATCCTAGTACGACAAAATGAATTTTGAAAATAATTGTCTTGCAAAAGATCAAGCCATTTTTAGGCATATATATCATGGCTGGTTGGAATTCAGTCTAAAGATTCCTTTTAAATGGAAGCGAACCAAGTAACATTTATAGTTTTCTTACTGAACTACATAGTACTCCCCTTCACTGTTCAAGAGAAGATTCATTAAACAAAAACAGCACTATAGGGCNTATATATCATGGCTGGTTGGAATTCAGTCTAAAGATTCCTTTTAAATGGAAGCGAACCAAGTAACATTTATAGTTTTCTTACTGAACTACATAGTACTCCCCTTCACTGTTCAAGAGAAGATTCATTAAACAAAAACAGCACTATAGGGCACTCCGGAAAAAAAAAAAAAGAAACAACAATTCTGTCTGGAAGCAAATATCTCCCTAGCAGTAATTTAGAACTAGATTGATCGAAATGGTGGTTTACTAACGAATATTTCATTTTCCTCTATTAAAGTATAATTCTGACCATGATTTACAAGAACCACATTAAAAAAATCTTTTCTTAGTTAGTTCTTAGCTCCTCATTATCTTATGCAACATAAGTAAAACTAAATGGTCTAAATTGAAGACAAATTTGTATTATAATAGCAGCGTGTATAATTAGTCGCTCAGTCGTGTCCGACTTTTTGAGATCCCATGGACTGTAGCCCACCAGGCTCCTCTGTCCATGGGGTTCTCCAGGCAAGAATACTGGAGTGGGTTGCCATTCTCTTCTCCAGGGGATATTCTTGATCCGAGGATTGAAGCCAGGTCTCTGGCATTGCAGCAGTGCTTATTGTAAAAGTTTTAGAATATTCAGAAAAGCTTGCTGCAACTAGAGAAAGCCCATGCACAGCAACGAAGACCCAGTGCAGCCAAAAATACATAAATAAAATAAATTAAAAAAGAAAAAATGTTGTGCTACATTGAAATTAGTTACAGAATGGTTATATATATATATGTATATATACTCATAATTTTATTAGTTTATTATAAAATTCTAATACAGTTTTCTTTATGAAAAGCTATAGGATGGAGTTAAACTGTTGGGTCTCTGATAATACTTGTAGAACATCTAAAGTAACATTTTAGGGTAAAATTATTATGACCCTGTATAAGATTATATAACTCATATTGGAAAGAGCAAGCCATCTGCAAAGATGGCCAGAACTTTTCTTATGACTTGGATTTATCTCACAACTCCCAGTAATTTTAAAACCTAGATGGATATTTATTCCCCTTACATTTACTCTTTACTTCCTTTCAGTTTCATGGGGCAAAAATCAGTTATTTTCATAAACAAAGCATAGCCTAAGGTTTGGAGGAAGACAAGATTCAGGTGTGGCGCTGATAATTTATTTCCTGTCTTGATGAAAAAATGTGCTGAATAACAGAATAAACTATGGCACCACAATTCATCCAGCTGACTTTATCTACTTTTCAAAATTCAATCATTTTTTTGACATTGACACAATCATTTATCTCTGAAAAGTTGGAGGGCATATGCTTTCCCTGCAGGCAATTTATATATTTATAACTGAGCCATCTTCTCAGAGAGATTATTTAATTCTGCTTCCTCTTTCACACCTGTCATCCCATTGTATACACCCTTAGTGTCTCATTTTTCTAGTGCTTTAAACATTTAATTTCCAGTTAATAGGCACCTTAAATTCATCCTTGAGCTGTCTAGGCTTGAATGCAGATATCATTACCCGATAGTCCCCTTGACACAATGAACTCACAATTTCTGTGCATTTTGTTACCCGCCCCCTCTTGGCTTTTCTTAAGGCACTAATAAATATACCAGCCTGAAATCCTCAAACAGATTTTCATTTCACATTTATCCTTTTGAACAGCCTGGTGCAGCATATAACTGTGGCCCAGATCTGGGAACTACTTAGCCTCCCCTAATGCGAACAGTTTTGTGGTACATGTGATGCGTGATCTATGTTAAGAGTTAGAGCTAGATAATTCCAACAGTGTCATTGCTGAGAACTTACAGCAGGGCAGGGTAATGTTATTACTTATCTTGTGCTTTAAATGCATAAATCGAAAAGGAAATTTGAAAAGACATAAAACATGAATACTTAAAATTACAGTTCTACTTAAGATAGAAATATATTATGCATTATTTCTCTATAAAGACCATTTAATCATTACTTGGACACTGAAATTTCTTTAAAAGTTTATTTATTTGGCTGCATCAGGTCTTCATTGCAGCATGCAAGATCTTTTAGTTGTGGCATACGAACTCTTATTTGTGGCATGTGGAGTCTAGTTCTTTTACTAACGACCAGATCTTGGCTTCCTGCATTGGGAATGCACAGTCTTAGCCACTGGACCAGCAGAAAAGTCCCTTAAATTTCTAAATTTGTTTACTTTGGGGTAATAAGAGAACTATTCAGATAGATATATATGCATGTGTACACATGCTAGACTATGTAACTATCTTATTACTTAGAATCAGATATATGGGAACTATTAATCAACTTGCATATAAGAGGAACAGCACAAGGTCAGGTTGATCTAATATTACCGCTACTAAAAGTATTTACATGGTTAAAACTGCTGTGAAAAGATGGTAGTCTTTAGAGCCAGATGGACATTTGATAAATTCAGTTGACATGTGACTTTGGCAAGATACTCTACTTCTGCAAGGTTCAATTTCCTTATTGTTAAAACTGGGAATATTTACTGAATGTTATATAGTCAGTTCTGCTATAGTGAAACATGTGTGTTCATAAAAATTCATGTGCTAGGGCCCAGAAATAAACATACACATGTACAGTCAATCTGTGACAAAAGAGGTGAAGTGAAGTGAGGTCGCTCAGTTGTGTCCAACTCTTAGCAACCCTGTGGACTGTAGGTCACCAGACTCCCGTCCATGGGATTTCCTAGGCAAGAATACTGGAGTGGGTTGCCATTTCCTTCTCCAGGGGATCTTCCTGACCCAGGATCAAACCCGGGTCTCCCGCATTGCAGGCAGACGCTTTAACCTCTGAGCCACCAGGGAAGCTCAAGAGGTAAGAATATACAATTAAGAAAAGACGTTCTCTTTAGCAAGTAATTCTGGGAAAGTTGGATGGCTGCAGGTAAATCAATGAGGTTAGAACACTCCCTCACATCATACACAAAAATAAACTCAAAATGGCTTACAGACTTAAATATAAGCCATGAATGACACCATATGACACTTGCTTGGTGGTAGAGTGGCTAAGACTCTATGCTCTCAATGCAGGGGGCCCAGGTTGGATCCCTGGTCAGGGAAATAAGATTCCACACATCACAACTAAGATTCTACATGCTGCAACTAAGACTTAGTACAGCCAAATAAATAAATATTAAAAATAAAAAAGACATACTATAAAACTCCTAGAAGAGAATATAGGCAAAACATACTCTGACATAAATCATAGCATTGTTTTCTTAGGTCACTCTCCTAAGGCAAAAAGAAGTGAAAGCAAGAGAAGAGAGTAACGAGGATGAGATGATTAGATGGCATCACTGACTCAATGGACATGAGTTTGAGCAAACTCTTGGAGACAGTGAAGGACAGGGAAGCCTGGTGTGCTGCAGTTCATGGGGTTGCAAAGAGTCAGACACAACTTAGAGATGGATCAACAACAACCTATAATGGAAAATAATCTGAAAAAGAATATATATATATATATATATGTAGCCACATATATATACACATATGTATATATGATTGAATTACTTTGCTGTATATCTGAAACTAACACAACCTTGTAAGTCAACTACACTTCAATAAAAAAATTTTTTTTTTAAGTAATGTGCTAGGCAAAATCACAATAAAAATCACAGGGTTTTCGGCAAAAATAGGCTTAAGATATAATATTAAAAAACTTCATCAGTTACATGTGAAAAAAAATAGGAACCTAGCAAATATGGTAGCAGAGTTTCACACATATTAAGTGGTTAAGAAACACATAAATACTAAAATACTATTTTATTTTAAACTTGAAGTATACGTGTAGAAATGGGTATCAAGAAAGTTGTGAGCTGTTGTGAAGAGGTAGAAGGAGAGTAACCTGAAATTAGAAGGAAAGCTGTAACATGAACAGAGGATGAATGTGAGTTGAAATAGCTGGTAGGTGCTGGAATTGCTTATGTTTCAGAATTCCCACTCAGTTCAGTTCAGCTGGCTGTTAATTATTGCACTCATGTAGTGTTTCTTGCCTAACTTTATTGTGGCAACCATTTGCAATATATGCATGTATCAAATCATCACATTGTATACCTTAAACTTATACTAAGGTATATGTCAATTATATCTCAATAAAGCTAGCAGGGAGGAGAAGGCAGTGGCAACCAACTCCAGTACTCTTGCATGGCATATTCCACAGATGGAGGAGCTTCATGGGCTGCAGTCCATGGGGTCACTAAGAGTTGGACGCGACTGAGTGACTTCACTTTCACTTTTCACTTTCATGCATTGGAGAAGGAAATGGCAACCCACTCCAATGTTCTTGCCTGGAGAATCCCAGGGACGGGTGAGCCTGGAGGGCTGCCGTCTCTGGGGTCGCACAGAGTCGGACACGACTGAAGCGATTTAGCAGCAGCAGCAGCAGCAGTGTTTCTTGCAGACTAAGTGGCACAGAGGCACATTGTCCTTGTCTTTTTGACTTCACACACTTAAGCACATGCTTCTCTTGGCCTGGAAGAAAACCTCCGAGACGGTCTCCAATGATCTCCACTTCCTGGTATTCACGACTTTCTTTAGTGTGCTTTCACACTGCACCAGGGTTAGGTCTGAACAGCCGATAAAATATAATAGAGTGATGGTGTCACTTCTGAGATTAGCTTATAAAGGTAACAACTTCTGTCTTGGGCTCCCCTTTCTCCCATCATTAACTGGGGGAAGCCAGCTATAGCATGAGGACACTGAGGTATCCCGTGCAGAAGTCCATGTGATTGCGAACTGAAGTCTCCTGCCAATGTCCACATGAGTGATTGTGGAGTGAATCTCCAGACTTCAGATGTTTGCAGTCTTAGCTGACAACTTCACTGCAACTTCATGAGAGACCCTGAGCCAGAATCATGCAGATAATTCACAGATTCCTGACCCACAGACACTGTGAAATTATTGTTTAAAGCTGCTATGTTTTGTTATACAGTAACAGAGAAACTACTACATTTGATTTCATTTGTCTTCTACCTCCCTGGCTGTTTTTTCTCAATCTCCTTACTGGTTCCTCCTCCTCTTTTAATATATGTATAAATGTTGAAATTCCCTGGAGTAGAAAAGATCTTCTGTTTCTGGAATGGAAAGAATGGTAGTGAACATAATTAATCAAGAGGAAGGTGGTTCAAGGTGAGAATAAATAGATAAGTGCAGGTCGTGGTACGTAAGTGGTTATGGATATATAGTGGATAAGCTTCATAAGTAGTTTGGATTTCAATCCAGCTGCAGTGGAAGGTTAAGACTGTAATCAGAGATATGGCATGATTTATTTGACAGAGATCATTCAAGCAGCTCTCTCTGAGAAATGGATTGACAGTGGGCAGGGAGACCAGCTAGGAGGCTGTTTTAGTAGTTTAAGTGAGGTAACAATGATCATTGTGAGAAAAGAAAAATGCAAATAATTGCAAATATATTTTGGAAACGGATTGACGGGTCTCAGCTGATTTATTGGATTAGAAATTTAGGTAAAGAGGGAATAGTGTTGCTCCCTAGGTTTGACCTTAATTCACTGGATTTTGATAGTGTTATAATAGTTGGGAACATTGGAGAGATTAATAGGGAAGGAAAGAATAAACAGGTTGGGAGAAAGAAAGGAAATTAGAAATTTCATTTTTCTAACATTTTTATTTATTTATTTATTTAGATACACCAGGTCTTAGTTTCAGCATGCAGGTTCTAGTTCCCCCACCAGGAACAAATCCAGACCTCTTGCATTGGGAGCATGGAGTTTTAGCCACTGGATCACCAGGGAAGTCCCAGGTGATGTGTGTGAAACCTCCAGGAAGAAAGACAAGGTATGAAGTCAAATATGTGCTGGTCTGTGGTTCAAAGGAGAATTCCAGCTTTGAGATAAAGTACAAAGACGATACTTAAAATCACAGGATGACAGATATAGAGAGACAAGAGATGACTCAGGACTGAATCCCAAAGAATTTCAACGAAGAACTTCAACAAAGAACATTCTGCTCCTCCTATAACCTCTCTCAAGGAAGAAATGGTTTTTGGTGATAAATCTAATCATAATTTCGTTACCTCACTTTAGGTGGCCTTTCCTCTCTGTTTTTTAATAGCTAGATTAAATAGCCAGCTGGCATAATTTGTGGGCACGGATTTCTTATGAAAACTTTGAAAGTATTACATTTATTGCAATAATCTTGTTAAGAAATATGCACATTAATCTTGGTGGGACTTAAGAACAATGCTTAACAGTCATATTTTGATATTACAATTTTTTGAAATGAATATTAAGGAACAATAGTGTAATAAATAATTCTTGAATATATAATTTTGTAATTTTAAATCTTGGGGAAAAAACAACTTCCATGTTCGTAGCAGGCAAAAAGTGGATAGAAAGAGCAGGGGTGGGGGGAACCCAGTCAACTTGTGCTCACCAGTAGGAAGTGAAATAGATTTGGCAAGGGGAACCATTTATTTCAATTGTACAGATACGGGAAAATGCCAAACCATTTGGGAAAATGTCCTCATAAATAGAAAATGTCTCTACCCAAAACAGAGCATGCAGTTGAGGGTTCTTGTTTAAGAGCAACAGAAACCAACTCTGGTTAGCTCACTCAGAAATTTACTGAAAGATATCAGCTAGCTCCAAGTATCAGCATACATTTCATCACACACACACAAAAAGGAATCAATACAAAGCCTTGGGAAGGATAGGAACTGAGGAGGTAGCAGAAAAAAAAAGCCAACCACTCACAGCCCCCCAGCCTACATAACCTAAACTCTTTTGGCCCCACTTTGTTTTGCCTGCTTCCCACTACTGATGGGTTAGCAACAGTTACTATTCTCAGGGAGTGGGAAGACACCCTCCAAATTCCCCTTCAACTTTAACTTCTCCAAATGAGAAAACAGTTCCAATGTTGTTCAGCCTAAAAAGACAAACAAAACCAGTAGGAGGGAGTCTGCCTTCCAAGTCTAACCTTCCAACACCATTTTCAGACAGCAAGTCCTTTTTTTGTTCTCTCTTTCGAATTACCTTCAATGAAACAAACCAAAACCCTAAGGAAAACTATAAACTGCCAATGACCATTAAGTTAAATTTAGCTTACTGATTTATTATTCTTTTTGTAGGCATTTATCTTATTAATAAGGTTGTTTACAATTACTATTTCTTCTTGGGAAAATTTTTATTTTTATATAATGTCCTTTTGTTAAATGGGCTCTTGATTTTCTCATGTTCCTCTCCACCTTCTTTGTATTTTCAACAGGGTAAAAAGTTCCATTACAAAGAATGGAACTGTAATGGTGGAATTCCAGGTTTTGAAAGTAAAAGAAGACAATACAGTGAAGTACATAAAACATGATCTAAATTCAATATCCTCTAATTTTGGAGGTTGATAAAAGAAAGTGTCATATATCAAATGAATCTGGTTCAAAAGAAGCCTGGATTGCTTTTTATTAAAGGATTTGTTCCAATGTCTCTTCTACTTTGTTATTACCTCAGGTTATTTAAAAGCAGTTATACTGCCTCAGCGGAGAAGGCAATGGCACCCCACTCCAGCACTCTTGCCTGGAAAATCCCATGGACAGAAGAGCATGGTTGGCTGCAGTCCATGAGGTCGCTAAGAGTCGGACACGACTGAGCAAATCCACTTTCACTTTTCATTTTCATGCACTGGAGAAGGAAATGGCAACCCACTCCAGTGTTCTTGCCTGGAGAATCCCAGGGACGGGGGAGCCTGGTGGGCTGCCGTCTATGGGATCGCACAGAGTCGGACTCGACTGAAGCGACTTAGCAGCAGCAGCAGCATACTGACTTCGTTTTCAATGCATTCGAAACAGAATTGCAGAGAAAGGCTTAAGATAATATCCTAGCTTTTTATAAAGCATTCTTGTCAGATTGTGGTTTATCCTGTATGGGTAGGGGCTTTTAGCTTTAAATCACCACCCTCCCTTACTTGCAGAATAGTAGCTGTATTGAGCCACCAACGGCTTTTCCTTATTTTCTTTTAATATAGTTTATCCATTCAACAAATATTTACTGAGCACCTACTGAATGCTTGGGACTTATCAGTGCACGACATAGGCCAAATATTTCTGCTTCCACATTCTGATAGCGGTGAAGGGTTGAGGGGCAGACTGTACAAGAAATAACCGAGAATACATCCCATACGAATGAGGTATTTTTCCTAGTTGAGCTTGTAAATTGGATTGTGATGAGAGAACCCCCTAAGCACAGTATTAAATCCGCGGCTAGGGCCCAATACTGGACTGCATTTACTGATAGAAGACTGGTTGCTAATTAGAACTTTTAAATCCTTTCAGGCAGTTCAGGTCCCTAAACAACAACGTAATAACCATTTTAGGTCCTAAGGAATTACACGCAGCTAAGTCTTAACAGAAAATGTGCTATGATTCTTATTTGAAATTTTATCCAAATAAAAAAATGTGGCTTCCCTATTCATAATCTGGTTTATATTTTTGGCAGATTAGGTTGTTTCTGGACCAGCACAACCGATCGTTAAGCTTCGCGTTCTGCTTTATTTTTATGCTCAAACCAATGTCTCGAGGCGTCCAAGTGGTAATGCTTTAACCACGTTCGAGGACAAGAAGCATCCTCTGACGCAAACCGCCAAGACAGCCTAAGCCACTTCGGAGTACTGTAGCGTGAACTCCGCTACGGGTAGGGGAGGTGGTGTGACGCCACTCAAGAAACGGACGCAGATCGTGGCCATTTTTCTACTAAGTGCGTCTGGCATATTTTCTATCAAACAAAAAGCGACACTTCCTAGTTTCCAGTTGGCATCTGAGAAAAAACTCGGCGCTTCCTGGCACAGAGAAACGCAGTGTGCTAATATCGAGCCCGTGTCTTTTCCTCAGTGTGAAATTATCCTTTTGTTTCTGGCCTAGTCAGAGTTGGTCCCACAGAAAAAAACAGACCAGACGAGCAAAAGTGGGGGCAAGGGAGGTCCGGAGGGTTCGCTCAATGCAAACCAGAGACCAGCAAGTGGAACCACCACCTCACATCACCAAAACACCCCGCCCACTTTCTACCGCCACCCTGGCGGAGGCGGCTGATGAAGACCGGAAGGCGGAGCCGCCAGATCATCGCGCGAGACCAGCCACGCGACTTCCCAGAAAGCCTCAGGCAACATCTATACCGCGGCCGGAGAGCTGGTTTAGGGCGGTGGGGTGGGTGGGGCTTGGTCAGATATTTAGCGGCACCGGAGGCCACGCCCCAAATCGGAAGTGACGGAGAGGAGCTAGCGCGTCGAAGATACCTCTATGGTTTTCCTCCCGTACTTGAGTGGGGAAATGGCCGCTGTGTAGTTACCGGTGAGATAAGTCCCGGGAACCGTCTTTCGGCGTGTCAGGTAGGCCTTGCGTTGCGTCCAGATAACTCAAAAGGTAGTGAATATCGAGGAATAATGAATATTACTGAATCTTTTGTTGGTAGTGGCGGGTTGGCGGTGACAGGAGAAGCCAGGAAACGTTGCGCCGTTATTTATGCGTTTCCCAGCCAGTTTCCCTCAGGCTTTCGAGGCACTACGGGCCGAAAAGGTGGGGGGTGGGGTGAGCAGTGAGAACCGTGCGCGCGCGCGCTCCTGCGAGCCTGGCTCGAGACTCTCCGACCGCGCGGCCTTCCGTGCGCTTGCGCAGATCTGCCTTTTCAACCCTTCCCCCATTTTCCTCAGCCCGGATCTCTGCGCGTGGCCGACTGAAAGCTCGCCCCGGCGCACGCGCGCTTCCTCTTCTCTCCCTTCCCCGCCCACGGCTCCTCAGGCGGTCCGAGATGCAAGTTGTGTTCGCTTCTCATTGGCCGGAATCGCCACCTTCTTTTCCGGCCTGAGATGCTTGGACAAAATAACTAACCTGCAGCAAAGTGCTTTGGGTAGGTTAACGCTTTTTCGCCCCGTCTTTTAACTCCTTTTCCCCGGCTTCACGCTCCCGGTCGGTTTACGCCTTGTTTTTGTTACTCTATAGTTTGTCCTAGGATCTCATTCCGTGCTCTCTGTCCCCGACATCCGCCTCCGGCTTTATGGGTTGCGGGAAAATTTTCTTCGGGTTCCCTTGGTAATTGATTTGAAGCGAGAGTGCACTCTTGACTTTAGGGTTTGGTGCCTCGTTACTAGCTTGGGCAGCCGCCTCAGCCGATGGATGTAAGGACGGCCTTGCCACCTCCGGGGCTAAAGGGCAGTTCTGCAGTACCCGCTAAACTGCGTTCTTCACGCAGATTTAGTCACTGTACCTTGTTAGAAAAGTTGGATCCGCGATTGGTGGTATAAATGGATGGATGGGAGTGGTGAGTTGAGGTTAGGGACTTTGCCATCATAAAGCCTTGGTTGGCTTTAAGTTTTAAGGTGTATCTTGTTAGAATCCAGCAGTACTGGCAACTACTTTTCTAAGTCAAACCTTTTAATTTATTTTATATATATATCTAATTTTAGAAGTGAAAACAATTGAAATTAAATTTGGAGGTAGATATGACCAAAAGTGATGTACAGAGATTAGCTCCTTCGGTCTTGTATTTTTTGTGTGTGCAGCAGCGCCTCTTAAATTTTGGGGATATTAAAAGGCAAAACAGTTTATCTCTCGCTGTGAATTCTCATTCAGATCGGACTATAGTTGGAATGGTTGGGCTACAGTTTAGACAAAGAACCTTTACATAGAAGGAAACGCTACCAGTTTATTTGCAGTTTTATGTGATCCTAGACAATTTTGGATAACTAATTGAATGGAAGGATTGTGTGTCCGAAATAACTCACTTTAGGTGAGTAAACTAAAGCCTGTCTACTGGTGGCAGTTAGCATCTTGTTTTTAGAACACTACACTTTCATTGTCACATAGTGGTAGTCATGGGAATCCCCCTTGATTCAGATAATTGTGACAAAGGAAATTTTTTGGCTAGAGCTGATTCTTGAGTTGGAAGAGCAGTAAGTAGTGTTTCAGGACTTGGAGATAGATCTCTAAAAATCTGTGGCTTGGGTAGGCCCAGGTTTAGTTCAGTGTATTGAATATGGGCGACTACCTATACTAGATTATCTATGTGAGTAATGTTTCTATTACCTTGCGTTAATAGAAATGGATAGTCTTTTCACTTCTATTATATATAGAACTTTGTATTAGGGTTTTCCAGAAGCTACATTTCAGAATCATTGGTGAAGGACAGGGAAGCCTGGCGTGCTGCAGTTCACGGGGTGGCAAAGAGTCAGACATGACTTAGCAACTGAACAACAACCACAGCTGTGTAATTTACAGTGATTTATTAAGTGACAAAGAAGTGGATAAGGGAATTGGGAAGTCCAGCTGTCTCTGACTGATAAGTGTAAATGTTTAGGTTATAGCTGTAGGTTATGAATTTGTTCATTTTTCAGTTCAAGTTTCTTAAACAGTGGTTGTCAGTGTTAGCCTCAGAATGTTAAGTGTTTAATATTTTCTTTGCCCCCAGCTGGAAAAAAGTCTACAAATGTACAGTTGCTCAGTCGTGTCCAACTATTTGCAACCCCCATGGACTGCAGCACACCAGGCTTCCCTGTCCTCACCATCTCCCAGAGCTTGCTCAAACCCATGTACGTTGAATGGGTCATGCCATTGAACTATCTCATCCTCTGTCATACCCATCTCCTCCTGCCTTCTTCACTCTTTCCCAGCATCAGGGTATTTTCTAATGAAATCACCTCTTTTGCATCAGGTGGCCAAAGTATCGGAGCTTCCTTCAGTCCTTCCCATGACTATTCAGGACTAATTTCCTTTAGGATTGACTGCTTGGATCTCCTTGAAGTGCAGGGTCCCTCGAGTCTTCTCCAACACCACAGTTCAAAAGCATCAGTTCTTCCATGCTCATCCTTTATGGTCCAATTCTCACATCCATTCATGACTACTGGAAAAACCATAGCTTTGAATAGATGGACCTTCGTTGGCAAAATAATGTCCTCTGCTTTTTAATAACGCTGTCCAGGTTGTTCATAGCTTTTCTTCTAAGGAGCAGACATCTTTTAATTTCATGGCTTCAGTCACCATCTGTGGTGCTTTCGGAGCCCAAGAAAATAAAATCTGTTTCTGTGGTTTCCCATCTATTTGCCATGAAGTGATGGGATTGGATGCCATGATCTTTGGTTTTTCAATGTTGAATTTTAAGCCAACTTTTTCACTCTCTCACTTTCATCAAGAGGGTCTTTAGTTCTTCTTCACTTTCTGCATAAGGGTGGTCTCATCTGCATATCTGAGGTTATTGATACGTCTCTGTGCAATCTTGATTCCAGCTTGTGTTTCGTCCATCCTGGCATTTTGCATGATGTACTCTGCATAGAAGTTAAATAAGCAGGGTGACAATATACAGTCTTGATGTAGTATTCCTTTCCCAATTTGGAACTAGTCCAGTGTTCAATACTAAGTATTTAATATTTTCTTTGCCCCGAGCTAGAAAAAAAGTCTACAAACATTAATGTAATAATAATACAGGTTGACATTTGTGTGTTATTTTGGAATTTTCAAACCTTCAACTTGATCTAGTATTTCTCTATACACTAGTTCAGCTCATTTGCTCAGTTGTGTCTGACTCTGCAACCCCATGGACTGCAGCACGCCAGGCTTCCCAGTCCACTACCAACTCCTGGAGCTTCAGTTCAGTTCAGTCGCTCATTCGTGTCTGACTCTTTGCGACCCCATGAATCGCAGCACACCAGGCCTCCCTGTCCATCACCAACTCCGAGAGTTCACTCAAACTCACATCCATCGAGTCGGTGATGCCATCCAGCCATCTCATCCTGTTACCCACTTCTCCTCCTGCCTTCAGTCTTTCCCAGCATCAGGGTCTCTTCCAGTGAGTCCATTCTTCACGTCAGGTGGCCAAAGTATTGGAGTTTCAGCTTCAGCATCAGTCCTTCTAATGAATATTCAGGGCTGATTTNCCAGTCGCTCATTCGTGTCTGACTCTTTGCGACCCCATGAATCGCAGCACACCAGGCCTCCCTGTCCATCACCAACTCCGAGAGTTCACTCAAACTCACATCCATCGAGTCGGTGATGCCATCCAGCCATCTCATCCTGTTACCCACTTCTCCTCCTGCCTTCAGTCTTTCCCAGCATCAGGGTCTCTTCCAGTGAGTCCATTCTTCACGTCAGGTGGCCAAAGTATTGGAGTTTCAGCTTCAGCATCAGTCCTTCTAATGAATATTCAGGGCTGATTTCTTTTAGGATAGACTGACTGGGTCTCCTTGCATTCCAAGAGTTTTCACTGATGCCAAAACATCAATTCTTTGGCGCTCAGCTTTCTTAACAGTCCAGCACTCAAATCCATACATGACTACTGGAAAAGCCATAGCTTTGACCAGATGTCTGGACCTTTGTTGGCAAAGTAATATCTTTGCTTTTCAATATTCTGTCTAGGTTAATCAGTTTTTCTTCCAAGGAGCAAGCATATACTAGGAGGAGGCCAAAAAAGGTAGAAAACTTTTTAGGGCCACATGAACCAGGGAGTGGCACAATCTGGTCTGGAATGTAACTATTCTTTTTCTCAGTTCTGCACTCTTTTTTCTAAAGCAGGCTGACAAGAAACTGGACACAACTAAAAATTTGTGACAAAGCCTTTTTTTTTTAAAGCATTTTCTTAAGGAAATATTCAAGCACAAAAGTAGAATATTGAACTGTTATTTAAGCTTAATAATTATCAGCATTTACCAACTTTAACATTATTTGCTTTTTTTTGAGAGTGCTTAAAAATTTTTTATATTTTATATTTTATTATTTATATTTTATATAGGTGATTAACATTGTTGTGTTTCAGGTGTACAGTAAAGTGATTTAGTTATACATGTGAAATCTGTTCTTTTTCAAATTCCATTTTTCTGGAGTATTTTAAAGCAAAATTCCACTCATTTTATTAAGCATTTCTTGAGTCTGGAGCCTTAGACCACTTGGCCATCCTCACACCCTGTTAAGCATTTCTTGACTTTTTAAATAATGCTGATTAATGCTAAAAAGCCTCTTGATGAAAGTGAAAGAGGAGAGTGAAAAAGTTGACCTAAAGCTCAACATTCAGAAAACGAAGATCATGGCATCTGGTCCCATCACTTCATGGTAAATAGATGGGGAAACAGTGGAAACAGTGTCAGACTTTATTTTGGGGGGCTCCAAAATCACTGCAGATGGTGACTGCAGCCATGAAGTTAGAAGATGCTTACTCCTTGGAAGAAAAGTTATGACCAACCTAGATAGTATATTCAAAAGCAGAGACATGACTTTGCCGACTAAGGTCCGTCTAGTCAAGGCTATGGTTTTTCCTGTGGTCATGTATGGATGTGAGAGTTGGACTGTGAAGAAGGCTGAGTGCCAAAGAATTGATGCTTTTGAACTGTGGTGTTGGAGAAGACTCTTGAGAGTCCCTTGGACTGCAAGGAGATCCAACCAATCCCTTCTGAGGGAGAATTTGGAAGGAATGATGCTAAAGCTGAAACTCCAGTACTTTGGCCACCTCATGCGAAGATTTGACTCACTGGAAAAGACTCTGATGCTGGGAGGGATTGGGGGCAGGAGGAGAAGGGGTCGACCAAGGATGAGATGGCTGGATGGCATCACCGACTCGATGGACATGAATCTGAGTGAACTCCGAGAGAGAGTAATGAACAAGGAGGCCTGGCGTGCTGCAATTCATGGGGTCGAAAAGAGTCGGACACGACTGAGCGACTGAACTGAACTGAATGCTATGCCAAAAATATTAATCATTTGAAGTGAAGTTAATAAACTGCAGTTAAGACTGTTTCAGACCAGTTAACATTTGAATACAGACCATATGCCAGATAAGTCATTTCCATTTATTAGTTTAGTACATTTAATCTTAAGCTGTTACTACTTTTATTTTGTATGTGTGGAAAGTGAAGCTGAAATGGATTAAGGTAATTTGTCCAAAGTTGGGTAGCTGGTTAGTTGTCAAACCAGAATTTTGAACCTAGTCAGTTGGAGTAATAGTCATGGGAGGTATTTTTAGGATTATTAAAGATACGAATAGCAGTAGTTTCCAAAAATTTGAAGTCCACATCCTAAATATGCTAAAATTAAGACTCGGCTCAAGTACTTACTGCTCCTTCAACCTTCTAGTTTGTCTCCCTTTTCTTTTCTCCATGTGGTTCATGCTCTATACAGCAGCCATCTTAAAATATAAATAAATAAGATGGTGACACTTCCCTTATCAGACCTTCTAGGACCTTCCCATTACAGTTAGAGTAAAATTTCGACTCTACTCTGGCCTCCTTATTAGATGCTATTTGATTTAGTCCTTTCCTGTTTCCTGCCTTATCTTGTACCCTCTTATTGATCACAGTACCTCAGACTTCTTGCAAGTTTGTCTTGAATCGGTTCAGTTTGTGTCCTTTGCCTAGAATGCTTTTCTTGGATCTTTGCAGTGTTCTTTCTCTTTAACTTAACTGTTTAACTTAACTGTTAACTTTAACTGGTTCAAGGACCCACAAGTCCTCTCCATCTCTTGACATCACTGTGTTCTTTGGTTTCTTTCTTCCCCTAGCTTGAACGTAAGCTCCAACAGAGAAGGGAACTTAATGACTCACTTAGAGTGCTGTATTTCCTACAGTAGTAGTGTCTGGCTTCTGATAGTCTTTGTTTAAATTCATATGAATTATGAAAGCTTAAATTAATCTGAAAGGTCGGGTTAAATATGTAGGTTATGAGATTATGGGGATTAAATAAGATAATTTTATTTAAAGTCACCTAGCATAGTTCTTCGGAGAAGGCAATGGCAACCCACTCCAGTACTCTTGCCTGGAAAATCCCATGGATGGAGGAGCCTGGTAGGCTGCAGTCCATGGGGATGCACAGAGTCGGATATGACCTAGCAACTTCACTTTCACTTTTCACTTTCCTGCATTGGAGAAGGAAATGGCAACCCACTCCAGTGTTCTTGCCTGGAGAATCCCAGGGATGGGGGAGCCTGATGGGGGAGCCTCTATGGGGTTGCACAGTTGGACATGACTGAAGTGACTTAGCAGGGACCTGTCTTGTTTCCCATAATATATAACACAGTGCTTTGTTTATAGATTTCCATTTAAAAAAGAAAAAAGGCAAGCTGACTACAGTCTTTGTACTATCTTAAATATTAACATGGTATTACATATTAATTTTTAATGTATTATGTGTCATATTTTATATGTGATCATTGAGTTTTTGGTATGGATGCTTGAATATATTCATCGATCGTGAACAAGAAGGTTTATCTGCTAGTATAACAGCCTACAGCCCCTTTTCCCTCACTTTGCTATTTCTAGCATATATTTTCTTGGTACTTCAGAAAATCATGACTTGGAGTAAAGAGAGATTGGCAATTGGTTTTTCTTTGGATATACAGAAACTAAAATAAGCCTTTTAGAATTGTTTGGGGTAAGTGTTGGCTAAAGTGAGCCTTGTATCCCTTCTAGCAGTGAATCAGTAGTATTGGACTTCTCAGTCAGAATAAAGTTTCATAACAACCTATCGGTTTAAAAGATGAGAGTTTTTCTCTGCCCACTTGGGGGAGCTAATATTTTTAAAACTAAACATAGGAATACTTTAGAAATCTTTTTGTTAATGTATTCATGTTCTTTTGTGTTTTGCTAATTTCTATTTTGCTATATTTCCTGTACTTGTTAGGTTCCTATTCCTTCTTCCTATCTTAAAAATAAAATAATTCCCTTAGCTGTAGGGCCATGTATAAATATTTTGGGGGCATGTTCTTGTTTTACCAGTTTAATCTTATTTCTTTGTGTTTTCATTTTTATTACCTTTCTTTCATTGGATCAATAATTTGATAAGACAGATTTTCATATTAATGTGAGGTTTTTTCCCCCATTTAAACTGATTTATGAATTCTGAGTATAGTCACATACAATTTTGTATTGTTTAGTTTCTGATCCCCTCATAGTTTTGACTATGTTTTGTACATAGCTGATAATGTGTGCTGAGTCATTTCAGTCATGTCTTACTCTTTGTGATCCCATGGACTGTAGCCCTCTAGACTCCTCTGTCCATGGGATTCTCCAGGCAAGAATACTAGAGTAGGTTGCTATGCTGTCCTTCAGGGGATCTTCCTGACCCAGGGAACAAACCCACGTCTCGTGTGTCTCCTGCATTGCAGGCAGGTTCTTTACTACTAGCGCCACTTGGGAAGCCCCATAATTGATAATAACTGAAGTTTATTCATAAGGCTAAGCATTTCAGTAAATACTGAAACTGCTTAATAGTTTGTGTATAACTTAAACTTATTTTCATAGTAATATAAATTAGTTTAGGAAGAGCTCTGGCTTCCAGTTGATACTTGTTTCATCTACTGGCTGTTGTTTTTTTTTTAATATCTGTATATATATCAAAATGCTTTTAGGCACAAAATTACTAGAGTTACTCTGATGGTTGTTACATTAATTTTAAAAATCGGCTTCATATGAAACAGCTATATGAAAGGAAGTGGTCAGGAGAAAATAAATAGCATTAAAGTAAACTCATACTGTAGTTGTTATAAACTGTAGCATTATGAATACTAACTGTAGATGGTAGTAGTTTAGTCGCTAAGTTGTGTCTGACTCTTGTGACCCCATGGATGGTAGCCTGCCAGGCTCTTCTGTCCGTGGGATTCTCTAGGCAAGAATACTGGAGTAATTTGCAATTTCCTTCACCAGGGGATCTTCCTGACCCAGGGATTGAACCCAGGTCTCTTGCATTGCAGGCAGATTCTTTACCGACTGAGCTGTGCGGGAAACCCCTACTATGGATACATAACATGTTTTGATATACCAAGATGGCCACTTATGCTAAACTAACCACTTTGGAATTTTCTGATAGGATGACAGTATAGCTTCTGTTTTCTAAATCCCAGGTTGCTAAAATTAGAACTCAAGTGTTTGAATTAAAGGTGCTGCAGTTTCCTAATGCACTGCTGCATTCTGATTAAAACAAAAGTTAAATTTCCTTAAGCTTTTATGGTTAAAAACTTGTTTCCTGATTCAGTATCCCGTTCCTGAAATATTTAGTGCCTTTATTAAGAGTTTATTGCAGTCGATGTATGGCAAAGCCAATAGAGTATTGTAAAGTCAAATTAAAAAAAATAAAATAAAAAGCTATTCTAAATGAAAAAAAAAGAATTTATTGCAGTGCAGAATGGTAATATGTTGTAAATAGTGGATTTTTTATCATAATTCAAATTTTTTTTTATCTTTGCTAGGAATTTAATTTCTCAGAACATTCTCTCCAGGAAGAATCTTACAGTGTCTCAGAGACTTCAGTTGACTGCTTGATCCTGCATAAAATCGAAGGTAGATGATTAGTTTTTCTAGTCTGCAGTTTGGACTTTTTAAAGAAAATGTGACTTCTGAACTTAATGATTTAGACCAATTGAAAGTGATACGGTCTGAAACTTTTGTTATGGTGACTTGCATGAAGTAACCCAGATTTTTAAAGTTTTAGGGAAAAGATTCCCTTCTATTTCTAGGTTATGTGTCTGCTTTTACTTCTATAAACACATCTACTTAAAGACTGAGAACACACAGTTATTAAAAAATAATCAGGACAAAATAGCTCTGCTTATTTAAGTTATCTTTTATGCATACAAGAGGAGTTCCATAACTTAACTTTCCCCCCCTTACATGGGTGTTAAAGTTAGGTTTGATTGCTTATTATGTGTTAAAAATTGTGTTAAGAATATTATATGTATCAACTGATTTAATCACATCTCTGAGGAAGGTACTGTCTTTATATCTTAACTCACTTGGAATTAAGAGTGAGAGAAGATGAAGCTGGTATTTGTCTCTTTGAAGACAGTTGTGTTTTATTTTGGTATAAATATTTATTTGAAACCCATTGAATTTATCTTTTATGTGGCTTTTTTGGTGAGGAAGTAGGCAGACATCATTGCCTCCTCTAGTTCATCTCAATACTTTTCAAAAACTGTTCCAGAATATTGAGCAAAGTCTAATTAGGTCAAAATGGTTTAAATACATGGCAATTGCAGGCTATTAGGAAAGTTTAGTGAGTTGACTTTTTGGGAAAAAATACTTATTTTGTGTAAGTTAGTGAAAATTATAAAATAGTTGTAGCAGGAATAAACTTGGGAGACGTGTAGGTTTAATTTTGTAAAGAGTAGATCTTATAAATCAGTTAGTCCTGTTACTGATTTCCATGAGGTCTGATGATTGCATTAGATACTAGCTAGTATTTAGAAAAGTTAGATATTGGTGTACAAGTTCTCTTTTTCTTGGAGTCTCAATCTCTTCTTGCAGCAATCTCTTTAGTTTTTTTTTATCCTTTTTCATTTTTTCACCAGAAAGCTACAGGGTGAACTAGGCATTATCACACAAATCCATTTTTATTTCTACAGTCATGACTCTTGAAAGCAGAGCTGTGGGCTCCAGCTGTTAGAGACTTAGTGACCTTTGCTCTACTAGGAGACTTATCCATCACCATTCCAAGCAGTATTGCATACATGGAGTGGTCGATTTAGTCCCATTTCAAAGCCATAAAGCACTTATGATGACAGCTGGGTAGGTTTACTCTGTTTTTTAATATTATGTCATTTGTATTTTCTTTTCAGGTTTGTTATCTGTAATACTCTGATATTATTTATCTTTTTTACAGGAGAGGTAGGCATTTGTATTGGGCATGGAATAACATCTAACGTACTGCTGCAGTCTGATGTCATTGCTCTTTCTGACTTCTGCAGCTGCTGCCTTTTTTTGGATTGAGGCACATAAGTGGAAAAGTCCATAGAAATCTTCTGTTGTGTCTTTACAATACCTGCCATGCAGGTGCAAATAAAAGTTAGTTAGGAATAATTGACTTAGTACTCACTTGAATAATGATGAGTAATATCCTTTGAGAAACTTAATGTTTTAATTGGTATATGAAAATAAGTTAAATAATAGAAACTACTTCTCTTGAATTGTGATTTTAACCTTTCTGCCCTCTCATTTGCCTAGGAGAAAAGAAATGGGTCGCTCCAATTCTAGATCACATTCTTCAAGATCAAAGTCTAGATCACAGTCTAGTTCTCGATCAAGATCAAGATCACACTCAAGGAAGAAGAGATACAGGTGAATTACTGTGCTTTTACCTTTTTAAATTATAGTAATCATGCCAGCTAACAGTTACGGATTGCTTACATAGGCAGAGTGCTAAATTCATTAACATTTTTTAGTCTCCAAGAACCCAGTGAATGGATCTGTTGTTTAGAATTAGTTCACTGGGGAAACTTTGAATGAATTTCTTGCAGATAAAGGGGAACTGTTGTAATGTTAAGAGATGAATTGGATAGTGTAAGAATTATTTGGCAGTAAGCAATCTTTGCATACTATTTCATAGTTTCTTGTTTCTGACTCTGAGGTCTCAATAGGTTTATTCTTTTATATAAAAATGATTGACTCTGGTGGTTTTCCTTTAAATGGTAATACATACTTAGCATGGAAAATAGAAACTACAAGTTAAAAATAAATGACCATGATCTTATTATGAATTAATGTTAGTTTCTCATTTTTCTTTAGCATTTTTCTTGGCCTAAGTTTTTATTACATATACATTTAGCCAGTGGTATTTCACTAATGGATAGTCTTCTGTGGCATTACATATTCTTTTGACATTACCACTTTTAAGTGCCTGCATGAATGTAATGTGTTAGTGTGTCCTATTGTTGGATGTCAGTTTTTCCCCCATTTTCTCAATATATACCTTAGAATTGAGATGTTCTTCATTGAAAATAGTAACCTTTTACTTTTATATAAATGAGGGTTTTTAAAAAAATACATTTTTAGCTTTGACAACTTATTTACGTAATATATTCGATCAGAATGGTACAATGGAATAGTTTATTTTTCTTTCATTGATATTTATTTCATTTTTAGTTCTAGGTCTCGTTCCAGGACGTATTCAAGATCTCGTAGTAGAGATCGAATTTATTCTAGAGATTATCGTCGAGATTACAGAAATAATAGAGGAATGAGACGACCTTATGGGTACAGAGGAAGGGGTAGAGGGTATTATCAAGGAGGAGGAGGTAGATATCATCGAGGTGGATATAGACCTGTTTGGAATAGAAGACACTCTAGGAGTCCTCGACGAGGTCGTTCACGTTCCAGGAGTCCAAAAAGAAGATCCGTTTCTTCTCAAAGATCCCGAAGCAGATCTCGCCGATCATATAGATCCTCTAGGTCTCCAAGATCATCCTCTTCTCGTTCTTCATCCCCTTATAGCAAGTCTCCTGTCTCTAAAAGACGAGGGTCTCAGGAAAAACAAACCAAAAAAGCTGAAGGGGAACCTCAAGAAGAGAGTCCTTTGAAAAATAAATCACAGGAGGAACCGAAAGATACATTTGAACATGACCCGTCTGAATCTATTGATGAGTTTAATAAATCATCGGCCACATCTGGTGATATTTGGCCTGGCCTTTCAGCTTATGATAATAGCCCCAGATCGCCCCATAGTCCTTCACCAATTGCTACACCACCTAGTCAGAGTTCATCTTGCTCTGATGCCCCCATGCTCAGTACAGTACACTCTGCAAAAAACACACCCTCTCAGCATTCACATTCCATTCAGCATAGTCCTGAAAGATCTGGGTCTGGTTCTGTTGGAAATGGATCAAGTAGATACAGCCCTTCTCAGAATAGTCCAATTCATCACATCCCTTCACGAAGAAGCCCTGCAAAGACAATCACACCACAGAATGCTCCGAGAGATGAGGCTAGGGGACGTTCCTCATTTTATCCTGATGGTGGAGATCAGGAAACTGCAAAGACAGGAAAATTCTTAAAAAGGTAAGAGTTAAGAGAATTTAGATCATAATAGTAATATTTCTCTGAATTCTGTTTGGATTTATGTTTTAAAATTGCATTGTGATGTGTATTTAAGTATTTTTAATTGTGACTTCTTTCTTTTTATAAAATAATCCCAAGTTGATTGTAAAGTGTTTTAATGTTTATGAAGATAATTCATACTCTTTTTCATTTCATCCATTTTTTAAAGTCCAGAATTAAGAATGTAAATGAGAAGCTGAAAATGTTAAACCATTTAAAGGTTATTTTCTCTTCTTCATCATTATAATGTGACCTACATAAAATAATGCAGTTATATATTCTTGTGTGGTAGTATAAATAGTCCAGCTGCCAATTTTTAGTAAATCTTCCTGACTAGAAAAGATAATAACTGGTATATCTTATTAACTCTAGTAACATTTCAGAGAGATACTTGGTCTAAATGCTAATTTTAAGCATTGCTAAAGGTTCCTTAATGAAAATGGATTGCTAAGGTAATATGGTTGGTTTTAAGTAAGGAAATACAGTGAGCTTGCTGTTTATTTTTTTAGTGCTTCCCAACCTAAAATTAATTTTTTATTGAATTGATATGTAGTTTCTACTTAATATTGCCAGAAATCATTTTCTACTGAAAAGTATATACATGAATTATTTTGTGATTTAGATAGAAGAATAACATCTAATATTAACTACACTGAAGTCCACTTTTTTAAACTCTTATTTACATTAGTAGATATGTTAAAGAGTGAAATTTTTAGTGTAATCATAAGTAGAATTCAAATATATAAATATATTAAATAGATAAGTATATTTTAAGTATCATATAGGTAAGTGTATTATAAACAAGTTTTTAGTGGTTCTTAGTCTCAAAAATAAGACTTAAGCTCTGTGAAAATTTGGATTTGTTAGTGCAGAATTGTGAACTATGAGGAAATAGAGCAAGTTTTTGAGAATGGCTTTACTTTTTTTAACTTCAGAAGTCTTAATGTGTGCGTTTATTTAAAACCTCAGCACATAAGCTTTATGGATGCTTTTAAGGCTTTTCTATAAGTGGAATCTGAATGAAAAAAGCAATTTTCAGTAGGATTTTTTCCTCTTATTACTGGCCCTGTGATATTGGGAAGCACGGTTAAGTATGTAAGTGGTCCAGAATGAATGCAATCCAGAGTTACCATCCTCTTCTTTGCTTATTCACAGGTTCACAGATGAAGAGTCTAGAGTATTCCTGCTTGATAGGGGTAATCCCAGGGATAAAGAGGCTCCAAAGGAGAAAGGATCAGAGAAAGGGAGGGCAGAGGGAGAATGGGAAGATCAGGAAGTTCTAGATTACTTCAGTGATAAAGAATCTGGAAAACAAAAGTTTAATGATTCAGAAGGGGATGACACAGAGGAGACAGAGGATTATAGACAGTTCAGGAAGTCAGTTCTTGCAGATCAGGGTAAAAATTTTTCTACTACGTCTCATCGGAATACTGAGGAGGAAGGACCCAAGTACAAGTCCAAAGTTTCCTTGAAAGGCAATAGAGAAAGTGATGGATTTAGAGAAGAAAAAAATTACAAACTTAAAGAGACTGGATATGTAGTGGAAAGGCCTAGCACTGCAAAAGATAAGCACAAGGAAGACGACAAAAATTCTGAGAGAATAACAGTAAAGAAAGAAACTCAGTCACCTGAGCAGGTAAAGTCTGAAAAGCTCAAAGACCTCTTTGATTACAGTCCCCCTCTACACAAGAATCTGGATGCTCGAGAAAAGTCTACCTTCAGAGAAGAGAGCCCACTTAGGATCAAAATGATAGCCAGTGATTCTCATCGTCCTGAAGTCAAACTCAAAATGGCACCTGTTCCTCTTGATGATTCTAACAGGTAATCCACATTGCTCCCCAATAAATTATCTGTGGGTGATTAGTTAATAATCCAGTTAATTATCTTGTTTTCTGACCATACTTCCCATTTTCATATTCAAACCAATGGTATATTTTGTTTGTCTGTGTCTGTCTGTTACTGATATGCTCCAGACCTGCTTCCTTGACTAAAGACAGACTGCTTGCTAGTACACTTGTCCATTCTGTCAAGAAGGAGCAAGAATTCCGATCCATCTTTGACCACATTAAGTTGCCACAGGCCAGCAAAAGCACATCTGAGTCATTTATTCAACACATTGTGTCCTTGGTTCATCATGTTAAAGGTATGTTTAGTATTGTGAATTATATTTTTCTTGCAAGGAAAAAAACACAGTTATTCATAATATGCACCCTAGGGCTCTATGTAGACTCTATTTAAATTTTGTATAAATAACACTTCATAAATGAGATACCAGTCTTGTTAACATTAACACACCTATTTAATAAAGTGATTTTTAATATTTAATAAGTGAATGTAAGTAAAATTAAAACATACCCTGAAAATCTGTATCATGATAAAAAAATGATACAGATTTATACAGTGCTGAAAGTCTTTTTCAAATGTGCCATAATACTGTCTTTGAAGTTCAGAGTGCTTGCAGATTATCTTTGATTGCATTCATAAGACTTGAATTAATGTACTTTTGGTATAGATTTATAACAAAGTAGTGCAGTGTTGTTACTATTATGAAGAATTTCTTTTTAACCTTTAAAGAAACTTGAAACCAGTGGGAGGGGAAAACAGTATTTCTCTGTTAATTTTGTATTACTTAATTTGTTATAATTTACTTTTTTATATGATAAATCAGAAAACTATTAGAATTTTTAAAAGGGGAAAAAGTTCAAGAAATTAGAAAGTATGTTAGGTAAGTAGTGATACTGTGAGTAGTGAGTGACTAAGGATAAAAATGATGACATTTTTGAGGTCCTGGGGATGATGAAGGGTGTTCTTTTCAACTGAAGCAGTGATGTTCTCTTTTCACCAGTGTCTAATTTTAGCTCCAGAGTTACTAATAATTTTCAAAGATTTTAGCTTGTGACTTTTTGTGTTTGAAAGGGAGTTTACCTTGAAGTAGGTTTCTTACCCAGGAATCTCCGTGGCTGTTGCTCTGAAAAGCCGTTTTTGAAAAGCTTGTCTTTGGACCTGAGAACAACTCATAGATGAAACTTATCACTCAAGAATTCTTAATGTACTTGATATTTCAAAATAGTGAAGAGTTAATGAATTTCTTTTTTACTATAGTTATTTAAACGTAGTAACAAAAGAGTTTTGCTATTTGGCTATAACTAGGTTTATGAACCAATTTATGACCATATTACTGTGGTGCATAGAATAGAAACATTAACATTTTTTTTTTCACTTTTTTTTTACCTGTCTCTACAATTTTACAATTATTGCTGAATTTTGAGATCAGGTTTTGATAAATTTTTCCTTTTTCCTTTTCTTTTTTTTTTGAAGAAAAGAACTGTAGTTATGTTTCATTATTGGTATTGTGCAACCGATCTGAACAGCTCTTACTTCATATAGAGCTGAAAATGCCCAGTGATGTTTTCTTTTTCATTGTAACTAGGTCCTGGAATATGTTTTGAAATGGCAAATCCATGTTTCAAAGTAAAATAGCTGTTGAAAGATACAGGCAAAGTTGAATCTTCTGTCTTCCTGGCAAAAATGGCATAAAAACTGAGTTGCTAGCTCAAATTCCTGGGTTTCATGGAATTATGATTGAGGCACTACCCTGGTAGTGGCCATTTCAAGTTTTAATGATTGGTTATGAGACATGTGCTGGATATTGGGCGGTAAGTTGACACAGATGTATGTTGACCTGTTAAGCAGATAGCTTGCTTCGTAATGTAACATTTCATGACTTTTACGTCTTTCTATATTACATCAACAGCATATCTTGAAATGGTTTAAAAAAGAATTGGTGTTGATATTACTAATTTTTAAATTGTTAAAAGACAAGACAGTAATATCAAATGTACTGTCAGGTTTGCCAAGATGCCAGATTTTTGGAGTAATTAGTGTTAATTGATGTAAAAAATATTTTTCCAATTGAAGTGCCAGTATTCCGTTTTTTCTTAAATCCAGTTTTTGTTAACAACATAGTTCTTGCCAAAATAATTTTATTAGTTTATTAAAACAAGCTTTGCAAGTTATTTTAGTATTTTTGTTTTCTGCAAATGATGACTTGAAGTTAACTTCTTTGGTTCATATTGGTAAGGCTTAAGGACATTCACGTATTATTGTTGCTTTTTGTTTTATTTGAGGAAATGTGCGTTATTGAAATGGAATTAGAGACTCTTGATTTAGTATATTTATTGTTCTTGGATTATATGTAATATTGACAGAGACCTGTGAGGAACTTTGCATCAGTTACCTGTTGAGGTACAAGAAGTTACATGGGACAGGGTAGGAGTTCTTTGTAACACTTGATTCTCTTCTACTAGGTTTCTTGAGTATTTTTATTTTCTATTCACCTGCTACATGCCCTTCTGTCACAATTGAAAATTCCTCTTAAGGTAAAGATAACTAATTGGGCAGTGTTTCTCCTAAATCAACAGAGCAATACTTCAAGTCATCTTCAATGACCCTAAACGAGAGGTTCACTTCGTATCAGAAAGCCACTGAAGAACATAGTGCCAGGCAAAAGAGCCCTGAGATACACAGGTATGTATACTGGGCATGTAAAAATGTTGTTTTGATAGGAAAACACTGTTAAATAAGTTCATGTTGAAGCTATAAATAAGGTACATGAAACTATATGGGTATCATGATTCAAATGAAAATTTGTAATTTACCATTTCTTTTTAATTTTTAGTTTATTTGGTTAAAACTGGTTGTTAGAACTTAAAATACTCACTCTTATCACTTCCCAGTATGGAATTAAATAGTTACCAATTTTTCTTTTGGGAGGGGGTTGGATACCTAGAGTAAGTAACCCTTGAATTTTGTTCACTTCGAGTAAGTTTGAAAAATAAAAATGCTCGGTGAGATAGAATTGTTGCTTGTAAAAAGATCGTGAATTTGAAGTCAGATAGTTATTTTCAATTCCTTGCTCTCGCTTAATTGCATTGTGATTTAAAAAGTTATTTAATCTCTGTGTTTTTTTTCATCTACAAATAAGAATAACAAAATATCCTGTTTTGCAGGATGATAGTGATAGTATTAATTTTAAAGTATCTAATTCAGTGCTTAATACATAGTAGGTATGGTTTTGGGGGTCACTGCTGAAAGAGGCACTGAGAA
This sequence comes from Neotragus pygmaeus, assembly GCA_006410875.1. Classification (NCBI taxonomy): domain Eukaryota; kingdom Metazoa; phylum Chordata; class Mammalia; order Artiodactyla; family Bovidae; genus Neotragus; species Neotragus pygmaeus. The sequence continues at coordinate 967,864 of SJYV01024637.1, read as the reverse complement.
GATTCAACTGACAGTAGCTTAAGAATGCAAGGAAAGGCACAGAATAAGACTAAAGATATGGAGAAGGAAATGGCAACCCACTCCAGTATTCTTGCCTGGAGAATCCCATGGACGGAGGAGCCTGGTGGGCTACAGTCCATGGGGTTGCAGAGTCGGACATGACTGAGCGACTTTATTTATTTGACTGTTGGTTTATATAATGAATAAAGCTTTTTGTAATTAAAAAAAAGACTAAATATAAGGAATATGTAAAAATATGGGAGATAAGAACAAATAATCCTATTTGTGTATTCGTTGATACTGATATAATTGTATGCTGATACTTAAATGATAATTTTAATCAAAAAAGTTTTTTCTTTTTTGATGATTAAAGTAAGCTTGATATCTTAAAAGATCAGGCTTCATTTGTACATAAATAATTGGAGGCATTTTAATTTATTTTTAATAAATACAGTTTTTATTTCTTAATTATCTATTAGGAATTAGATTAATAATCTTGCTATACTAAATTTAGTCAACTGGGAGAGAAACAACTGTCTGGTATTTCCTTTCCAAAAATGTACAAATTTTAGGAATTTATGGAATCATAAAATTAATGTGACTACAAATAGACTTTATTTTACATTAAGGAGAATTGACATCTCTCCAAGTGCCCTGAGGAAGCATACCCGTTTAGCAGGGGAAGAGAGAGTTTTTAAAGAAGAAAATCAAAAGGTATGTTTTGTATGCACTTTTTCTTTTCCTTGTTAACTTCTGGTTAGTTAATGATATTGTTCTAATAAGCAGTTTGTCTAGGCAAAATGTTTATAGACATCATCGATTTATAACTTGTAAATATATTTATTTATATATCTATGTCTGTGGTAGCATATATATAGTATTTCTTCCTAGAAAAAAATTAAGCTCACCTTTTACTATATGTTCAACCAAGAATAATTAATATAAATGGTAATGAAAGGAAAAAAGTATTTCTAAGAAAAAGCAAAGAATCAGTGAGTAGACAGGAAAATTATAATAGGAAAGATACACATTATATCAAGGTTTCTGTTAGAGGTGAATTGGGTGATCCAGAATAAATATTCCTTGATTTATGGGTGTGTAAATTAATATCCTTAGGTTCTTCAAAGTGAGAACAAGAAGTAATCGCCATGCTACTGGGTATTTTTGATCTGGACTAAGAAATAAGCATTCTAAGAACTGGTTTACAAATGAACACTTGGAATAAAAACTGTGTTACTATTGGAATATTTGTAGATTTTGGGAAGAATGCTTTTACACTTGAGAAAGGAGTCTGAATGACTGGCATTGGGGTCAGGGGACTTTTAAGAATGGAATTCAGTCATTAAGGGGACTCTGTTTAATTGATAATTTGATATTTCCTAGGTAGATTAGTCTATATGACAGGCCATAACATTCTAGTTGAAATGTGGAGCAAGGTTAAAAGGGAGCAACTGTCTGTTGTAATGAGAAGGTTAGGGACTTGGAACGGTATTACTTGGTTCCAGTCGTGGCCATTACTGACTACTATCTTGATAGTAGGAATGTGATTAGCTTTTTTGGATGTCGGTTTTCTGATAAGAAAAATGAGAATACGTCTGTTTTGCAGAGTTGAATTTCAAGTGGGCTGTTATGATAACGTTGGCACTTTATTGCTAGAAGCTGTTACTAAGGCTTTCATTTATAAGCTTTTTAATTAGGCATGCTAATAATTTATTAAATAAGAAATTTAGAGCTTAGTGGTTTCTTTGCGTGGGGCAAATTGATTTTGGTAAAGCAGATTCTGAGAAGTGAATGCTAATTTTGGCTTTTATTTTCAGTATCTTGGGCTCAATGTTGATTAATTTTGTTTTGCCCACAATTTAGTCTATTCTTGTAATCTGTCAGAGTGAGTGACTGTCTTCTCTCTTCATTATTCAGACCAGGTTTTGATCTAGAGGAGAGAAAATAGTGATAACTAATGGAAGGATAAGAGGATAAGACACTGCTTTTTATCCTTTATCTTCCTATCTGAATGAACAATGAACATACATGTAGTAGTGTGTAGTTTACATATATAGTTTGGTGTTTACAAAGTACTTCCACCTATACTGTTACCCATGGGCTTGTCAATAGCATATTCCTAGGTGAATAGGAAAGTTTTTGCTCTTGATTAGATTTTCTCATAACTGTGGGAGCAAATAGGTGAGTAGTTGATACCATTTGGACATATACTTCCAGTTTTAGGAATGTTTATGAACATTGTAGCTAGACTTCCCAGAGTAAGTACTTCTTATTGTTGAATACTAGCAAGGATGTCCACATTGCTTAGCATCTTACTGATGTATAATTTTTCTTCATTCCTAGATGCCTCTTTCCATCTTCCTAAATTATATAGTATTTGAAAAAGCAATGGAACAAGAAGGAGGTGAATTGTGACCCAGTTAAACTAATGTCCGTTGCAATACCTGAATTGAGAAAGGGCAGTATATGGCCCAGATACTGAGTACAGGATTGGGAATGAATCTTTCTGGCTTTGTTTCTACCCTTGTTCAACCTCAGTTGGTTTCATTAATCATATTATGTTTGCATGTTATGGAAAATACAGAGTATTTAACTTTTAAAGTGATTTTTATTGGGTTGGTCAACTAATTTGGGAAGAACTTGATGATAATGAGGCTTAAATAATGAGAACCATTTACTTTAGGATCCCTTAACTTTACTGTCAGATGGCTAAACCCACAACTGAGTATAATCTCTATCGTTGTTAAAGTATATAAAAAAATGTTTCAAAAGATGAGGGATAATTAACGAGGATGTACCGAGTGGAAAAATGATTGTATCATTTTACTGTATGAAAGTTTATTATGGATTGCTTTGAACAGAAACCTATGACATTTTGAAGACAATTAGCTTTTAATTACTTCTCCAGTCCTGTTGTACTTGTGTTCACAAGTGTTTAGTGAAAACAGCAAGTACGTTTTTAAACAGAAACTTAAGTATGGAAGTAGTATGTTATATTCATTCTTTTCTGCTACTAAAAATGCCAGCTTAGAAACTGGCAAAAAAAAAAAA
>SJYV01024637.1:936957-964783 GCA_006410875.1 Neotragus pygmaeus | reverse complement strand
GTGAAAACAGCAAGTACGTTTTTAAACAGAAACTTAAGTATGGAAGTAGTATGTTATATTCATTCTTTTCTGCTACTAAAAATGCCAGCTTAGAAACTGGCAAAAAAAAAAAATCGATATTTTATATATATATTTCTTTTTTTCCCCTATAGTTTCCCTGAAATCTGCATTTTACATCTGTCTTTTCTAGGGAGATAAAAAATTAAGATGTGATTCTGCTGATCTTCGGCATGACATAGATCGTCGGAGAAAAGAAAGAAGTAAAGAACGGGGGGATTCCAAGGGCTCCAGGGAATCCAGTGGATCAAGAAAGCAGGAAAAAACTCCAAAAGATTACAAGGAATACAAATCTTACAAAGATGACAGGTAATTGTTAAAACTGTCGGAGTTAGGTTTTAGCTTCTAATTAGCCTTTAATAATTGTCAGCTTAATTGCTTTCAATTTTGACTGTGTAATCGAATGTTTAAATTTAAACAATTAAAATTATTTGTTTTACAGCAAAAATGTATTTGTCTTTTACACGGCTTATGGTGGATGAGGACAAAAACTTTGGAATAGCAAGCTAACACTGAAAAAAAAATGACAAATTAATGTGTCCTATTATCCAGGCTACATCAGGAGGTTGGACTTCAATGCAGTGCATTTCTAGAAACAGTTTGTGTAAGAACNGCTAACACTGAAAAAAAAATGACAAATTAATGTGTCCTATTATCCAGGCTACATCAGGAGGTTGGACTTCAATGCAGTGCATTTCTAGAAACAGTTTGTGTAAGAACTTTGGTTCGTTATGCTTGATTCCGCACTTTTTCAACTCATAACACCCAGAGTACAAGAATTTTAAACTGATGTCTAGTGGTTTAACATGGGAGAAATGGGGGGGAGGAAGGACTAGTTTATTTGAAATAGCAGTGTGTATTAGGCTTTCAAAGTAATGTTTCCATGGATACTGTTAGAAGTGGTAAGAGTTATCGCAGGTATGACCTTTTCGGGTATTGCAGTAGAATCATGTACTGATCATGATAGAGTCAAGTAAATATTAGGAATACTAAGTATCATAGATAATCGTTTTTCTTGCTGTTCATTAGGTGAATGGTGGTAATTTTACTTGTGTTTTTAAATTTATAATTAATTTTAATTTACTGGTATTTATAATGTCTTATGCCTTTTATTTCAATAACGGAGTTATGGCCCAATCTGTATCAACTGTTTTCACCTAGGGTTGTACAAACTGCAGTCATTTTGAAACATGGCCTTAAGGACATTCATACTTTTTCCTACTCTTCCCTTCCTTTCCTTAAAAAAAAAAAAAAAGTTAAAAATGTTGAACTGAACTTTATATTCTTGAAGTTTCCAGACTGCTAGTTTCTAACTAGCAGGTTGTAGCATGTTTTCCAGTAGTGATATAAAACAGATATTGGAGGAGAATGGAAACAGACTATGTCAAAGTTGAACACCCAATCATTTTAGTTTCATGATAATTTTAATAGGGGATAGTTTCTTTGACTTGAAAAATATCCCTCTTATTGTAAGATACAGCAGGGTCTTTCGTAATCTTTTTTTAAAATAGCACATTTTTCTTGTTTCTTTTATTTTTTAGTAAACATAAAAGTAGAGAGCAAGATCATTCTCGATCTTCATCCTCTTCAGCATCACCTTCTTCTCCTAGTTCTCGAGAAGAAAAGGAGAGTAAGAAGGAAAGAGAAGAAGAATTTAAAACTCACCATGAGCTGAAAGAATACTCAGGCTTTGCAGGAGTTAGCCGACCACGAGGAACCTTTGTAAGTAATAAAATTATTTCCTGTCTTTGATAGAACTTTAGAGCACTGTACATAAGGAAAGTAAGATATATGATGATTTAGTCATTGTTGTATGAGTCATTACTCCTGTAGTCTTTAAAATGGTATTTGATATATCTTTATTAAGAAATACCATTTGGGAGAGTGAGGAGGAGCTGGAGCTGGGATGATAACCTCCTTTATATAGAAAGTAAAAAATCCATGTTTTTGCCTGATTTTGAAAATATGCCATTTTGAGATTTGGAAGCATCTGTATAACTTATTAACTTTGGATTCAATTACTGGACATAGTGCTTAGAGACCAAAGAGTCAAGGAAAGTTAATGATTTTGATCCATTTCTTTAATCACTTTTTTATTAATAAGAACATGTTTTGAAACAAATCCATGTTTGTATTAACAACTATTTTCATTTTTGCTATTCAAGTTCTTTTTTATATGTGTGTCAGTCATAGAAATTACATGACTTTTTATCATACCTAGTATATATATTATTCCCATGTTTCCATAAATTCTTACAATTGTAAATTTAATGACTTCATAGTAGTGCATCTTCTTGACTCTTTAATTTCTAGGTTCAGATTTCTAACTTGACCTGGTATCCAGTTAGTTGTTAGTAGGGTTTATTAATTAGATCATTTGGGAAAGAGAAGACCTTTACGCATATGGTGATAGGTGTAGTTAATACGTAGGACTCCTGTGTAATTCAAAGAAATTAGACAACTCTTTTGGCTAGTAAAAGGGAAAAGAAACAACTTCTTAAAGTTTAAACTATTTAAAAATTTTAGTTGAGGCCATGAAAGAAAGTACAGTGTTCTGACAACTTAGGTTGACTGTGCATTTCTTAACCTATTCAGCTTTCAATAGGCAGAATTTTTTCCCTCCTTACTAGTATAAAATGGCCACCCTTTCCATCCTCAGTGGCTGTGAAGTTGAGATTTAGGGAAGAAATTAGGGAATGTTTTTTGTTACTGCAGTAAAATTAGAGTTTGCATGTAACTTAATACCTTTTGATTTCATTACTAAACAACTTTGTTAATCAGTTTCGAATTAGAGGCAGAGGAAGAGCCAGAGGAGTTTTTGCTGGGACAAATACTGGTCCAAACAACTCAAATACTACTTTTCAAAAGAGACCGAAGGAAGAGGAATGGGATCCAGAATATACCCCAAAGAGCAAGAAGTACTTCTTGGTGGGTGTTAGAAATCTCTGTTTATTTGGTTTGCATTAATTTTCAAAGCATACTGGGTGAATATATTTGAGTACAGGCATCCACTACTATGAGAAGTTTTTACTATAATATAGGAAACTTTTAAAATCATTACCCAGATGATTTGAAGTTTTGAACATGTGGGTCCCTTTAGTCCTGTTTACACCTTATTGATATTACCTATCGACTGGTCAGTGTAAAGTAAAAATACCCCTGATTTGATAGTCACATTCAGAGAAGAACATTAAACTGTTTCATATCTGTCTATAAGACGGTAAAGTTACGAAGGTAAATGATTAAGATTTCCCTTTCATCACCGCAGCTGTTTGTTTAATTGAAAGACAAGGAGAATTCTTCTTCCACAGTGCATGTAATTAAGGTTTTCAGGAGGTTAACTTTTATTGGAGTAAAATGAAGATGAGAAATTACATTATGGAAAAATTGCTAGATACACTTTAATTTGATGCTTCCTTGTGATGCTCTTCTCTCTGAAGTAGTTTGTAAGGGATAAAGCTAGAGGAGGTGGGTCCTGAAAGATTCTCTAAGTAATGATGGAAATTTTTTACACTTTGGCATGGGAGAAGAGGGTTTATCTTCCATTATAGAAACTTAAGGAAATACCAAAACTATTAACAGAATATTCATTTTTGTCATAGCTTTTCAGAGAAGTCATGTTTTAGAGATTATTTCTGAAGACTAGTTGTTTTGTTGAAGCAAGGAGGAAAACAGTGCTGAGTTTTTAGACGTGTCTTTCATTTGACTTTTTATGCGTATATTTGAATAAAACTGAATGTCCCAGCCATCTGCCAAGGTAGACTATATAGCTGTTTTCTGAACTAGATATATATTTTGGTTGAAGAATAGACATTGTAGTTGTTTCAAAAATTAATTCCCATTTGTCTCTTTTTTGGAGTACTTTAATGACCAAGAGTCTGGAGAAGTTAAATTTTTACAGAGTGCATTATGCATAATGTTTCCACAATCTGTGCTCCTTTGAGGAGAAATTTATGCTTGACTTGACAATCTCTGGAAAGTGAAAGGTGTTTTATTCAGTTACAGAAAGTTTAAAAGATATATTTAATATAGGAATATTTAATTTTTAATATAGGAATTGGTGAATTAATACACTGCTGTTTATGCTGTGGATGGAAAAATAGGTAGGATTTCAATTCTTGGTTTAAGAGACTGGTAATGGAGAACATTCTAAATACATACTGTGGATGTCCTACCGAGGAAGAATGGATTATTGCAAATAAGATACTGATTAAGAGAGACTTTGTAGATAAGTTTGGATTGAATCTTAAGCTTAAAAGATGAGCAGGTGTGCTGTAAAAAAGCAGGAGTGAAACATCCTAATATAGAGAGCTCCAGTATTCACATGGCTAGATGATTGGTATAAGTTTGGGAAAATTAAGCAGGGGCAAATTATGGAAGACAATAATACTTTAGTAAATTTGGATGTTAAGCAGAGTTTGGAAAAACATGGCTGTGACAAACAGATCTGAGAAGTAATTGAGTGTCTAAGGGACTAGTTTTGAAAAATGTTAAAGCCACATTTATGAAGGCTTATTCAGGGACCCTCTAGTTTGGTGTTGGAAGTGAGGAGAAAGGATATTGCAAGCACAGGGAATACAGAGGAAAGCACCTCATTTGAGGTGAAGGTTAAGTTCTGTTATGGAAGTGCCCGAGATGTAATAAGTGGAAATGTGCAGTAGGTAGTTGCTAACGAAGATCTAGAGAGAAAAAAATCTAGGTTCCATCATACAGTCACAGAACTACAGTAATATCAACCAGTCAGAAGAGAAGAGATTAAAAGGCCAACCTTTCAAAGGTGTGAATGAGGAGCAAGTGCTTGTAAAAATGCCAGACAGTAAAACAAGTATAAAAGCACAAAAAAGTTAAGTAAATGAGAGGTGAACAAGTTAAATAATTGTTTAACACTTTAAACATTTTACAAATGTTTAATTTGGTGGCTCAGAGGATAAAGAATCTGCCTGCAGAGCATGAGACCCAGGTTTGATCCCTGGGTTGGGAAGATGCCCTGGAGAAGGGAATGACTGCCCACTCAGTATTCTTGCCTGAAGAGTCCCATGGACGAAGAAGCCTGGTAGGCTACAGTCCATGGGGTTGCAAAGACACAACTGAGTGACTAACACTTTCACTTTTCTATGACACTCTTTCTAGTATCATAGTTTTGTCTTAAATTGGGACATAATTATTTTTGATTAGCATATAATTAAGCTTTAGTTCAGAGAAGGCGATGGCACCCCACTCCAGTACTCTTTCCTGGAAAATGCCATGGATGGAGGAGCCTGGTGGGCTGCAGTCCATGGGGTCGCTAAGAGTCGGGCATGACTGAGTGACTTCACTTTCACTTTTCATGTATTGGAGAAGGAAATGGCAACCCACTCCAGTGTTCTAGCCTGGAGAATCCCAGAGACTGGGGAGCCTGTTGGGCTGCCATCTATGGGGTCTCACAGAGTCGGACACGACTAAAGTGACTTAGCAGTAGCAGCAGCAGGCTTTAGTTATACTAATCAAGATGAGTGTTATTTAACATTCTACATGTTGCTATTCTGGACTATATTTTAAAATCTTCATTTCTGTATAAGACATACATGTGAGAAGTAAAATTAATGTCACATTTCTTATATATAAATCAGTTCCCCAAATTAATTATTTTGATTGTTAATTAATGAGCCATTGAAATGACAGCTTTGGTTTCTACATGTGTATTTATGGATAGTCTGTAAAGGTATTTTTCAGTGATGAGACTAGAAATACAAATTTTTTTAAAAATTCAGAATGAATGAAGTTGAAAGCTATAGATTCCTCTAGGTTTTTTTTCAGAATAATTAATAAGCATGGACATTCTGACCATAGTAATTAAACATTGAATACTTAGTAATAACAATGGATAACATTTACTGAGCATTTTGCTCGGCACCATTCTTAGTGTTTTGAACTAAAAGTGAAAGTCGCTCAAGTTTATTTTCATGCTTGTAAAGTCATTTTGAGGTAGGACCATTATTCAGTTTATATAGATGAAAAACACAGAGGTCTTGACCAAAGGTACTCAGCCAGAAGGAGTGGGGTTAGGATTTGAACCCATGCCTTGGGATTCAAAGGTTCTTAACAACATGTATCATTTTTCCTCCAGTACTTGGTAACAGTTATTGCATTCTTACCTGAAATTTCCCTTCTCTAAACTTTGAATTATGCAAAGATGATGTTTTCAATAATAAATATTTCAGAAAAGATAGTCTTTAGAACCTGAGATTCTCTGGAGGGATTGAGAGTATTTGTAAAGAGTTGGACCAAATGAGAAAGTACTGAAATGGGTAAGTTCCCCATGTTAATGTCATCTGAGGAAGAGAAAATTCCTTTTGGGAACAGAAATTTGGATTGGAGCTTTAGTAAATTAATTCTTTTGAAACTCGATCATTCTGTAGAGAAGACGATTCAGAAAATTTTGACTCTAATGTGACCTCCTTTGTTAACATATTTTTTTTAAACTGGAATTTTCCTTTAATAATTGTACTTATTTTTGACTATTCTGTGTCTTCACTGCTGCTCATGCTTTTTCTCTGGTTGTGATGTTCAGACTTCTCTTGTTGCAGACCATGGTTTCTAGGGCCTGTGAGTTCAGTAGATGTGGTTTTGGGGCTCTACTGCACAGGCTTACTAGTTGTGACACACGGGCTTAGTTGGCCATGACACTTGGGATCATCCTGGATCGGGGATCAAACCTTTGTCTCCTGCATTGGCAGGTGGATTCTTTACCATTGACCACCAGAGATGTGTATAAGAGACAGCTAATATAGAGAGCTCCAGTATTCACATGGCTAGATGATTGGTATAAGTTTGGGAAAATTAAGCAGGGGCAAATTATGGAAGACAATAATACTTTAGTAAATTTGGATGTTAAGCAGAGTTTGGAAAAACATGGCTGTGACAAACAGATCTGAGAAGTAATTGAGTGTCTAAGGGACTAGTTTTGAAAAATGTTAAAGCCACATTTATGAAGGCTTATTCAGGGACCCTCTAGTTTGGTGTTGGAAGTGAGGAGAAAGGATATTGCAAGCACAGGGAATACAGAGGAAAGCACCTCATTTGAGGTGAAGGTTAAGTTCTGTTATGGAAGTGCCCGAGATGTAATAAGTGGAAATGTGCAGTAGGTAGTTGCTAACGAAGATCTAGAGAGAAAAAAATCTAGGTTCCATCATACAGTCACAGAACTACAGTAATATCAACCAGTCAGAAGAGAAGAGATTAAAAGGCCAACCTTTCAAAGGTGTGAATGAGGAGCAAGTGCTTGTAAAAATGCCAGACAGTAAAACAAGTATAAAAGCACAAAAAAGTTAAGTAAATGAGAGGTGAACAAGTTAAATAATTGTTTAACACTTTAAACATTTTACAAATGTTTAATTTGGTGGCTCAGAGGATAAAGAATCTGCCTGCAGAGCATGAGACCCAGGTTTGATCCCTGGGTTGGGAAGATGCCCTGGAGAAGGGAATGACTGCCCACTCAGTATTCTTGCCTGAAGAGTCCCATGGACGAAGAAGCCTGGTAGGCTACAGTCCATGGGGTTGCAAAGACACAACTGAGTGACTAACACTTTCACTTTTCTATGACACTCTTTCTAGTATCATAGTTTTGTCTTAAATTGGGACATAATTATTTTTGATTAGCATATAATTAAGCTTTAGTTCAGAGAAGGCGATGGCACCCCACTCCAGTACTCTTTCCTGGAAAATGCCATGGATGGAGGAGCCTGGTGGGCTGCAGTCCATGGGGTCGCTAAGAGTCGGGCATGACTGAGTGACTTCACTTTCACTTTTCATGTATTGGAGAAGGAAATGGCAACCCACTCCAGTGTTCTAGCCTGGAGAATCCCAGAGACTGGGGAGCCTGTTGGGCTGCCATCTATGGGGTCTCACAGAGTCGGACACGACTAAAGTGACTTAGCAGTAGCAGCAGCAGGCTTTAGTTATACTAATCAAGATGAGTGTTATTTAACATTCTACATGTTGCTATTCTGGACTATATTTTAAAATCTTCATTTCTGTATAAGACATACATGTGAGAAGTAAAATTAATGTCACATTTCTTATATATAAATCAGTTCCCCAAATTAATTATTTTGATTGTTAATTAATGAGCCATTGAAATGACAGCTTTGGTTTCTACATGTGTATTTATGGATAGTCTGTAAAGGTATTTTTCAGTGATGAGACTAGAAATACAAATTTTTTTAAAAATTCAGAATGAATGAAGTTGAAAGCTATAGATTCCTCTAGGTTTTTTTTCAGAATAATTAATAAGCATGGACATTCTGACCATAGTAATTAAACATTGAATACTTAGTAATAACAATGGATAACATTTACTGAGCATTTTGCTCGGCACCATTCTTAGTGTTTTGAACTAAAAGTGAAAGTCGCTCAAGTTTATTTTCATGCTTGTAAAGTCATTTTGAGGTAGGACCATTATTCAGTTTATATAGATGAAAAACACAGAGGTCTTGACCAAAGGTACTCAGCCAGAAGGAGTGGGGTTAGGATTTGAACCCATGCCTTGGGATTCAAAGGTTCTTAACAACATGTATCATTTTTCCTCCAGTACTTGGTAACAGTTATTGCATTCTTACCTGAAATTTCCCTTCTCTAAACTTTGAATTATGCAAAGATGATGTTTTCAATAATAAATATTTCAGAAAAGATAGTCTTTAGAACCTGAGATTCTCTGGAGGGATTGAGAGTATTTGTAAAGAGTTGGACCAAATGAGAAAGTACTGAAATGGGTAAGTTCCCCATGTTAATGTCATCTGAGGAAGAGAAAATTCCTTTTGGGAACAGAAATTTGGATTGGAGCTTTAGTAAATTAATTCTTTTGAAACTCGATCATTCTGTAGAGAAGACGATTCAGAAAATTTTGACTCTAATGTGACCTCCTTTGTTAACATATTTTTTTTAAACTGGAATTTTCCTTTAATAATTGTACTTATTTTTGACTATTCTGTGTCTTCACTGCTGCTCATGCTTTTTCTCTGGTTGTGATGTTCAGACTTCTCTTGTTGCAGACCATGGTTTCTAGGGCCTGTGAGTTCAGTAGATGTGGTTTTGGGGCTCTACTGCACAGGCTTACTAGTTGTGACACACGGGCTTAGTTGGCCATGACACTTGGGATCATCCTGGATCGGGGATCAAACCTTTGTCTCCTGCATTGGCAGGTGGATTCTTTACCATTGAGCCACCAGGGAAGGCCTCCGTTAACATATTTTTGATGATATAAATATCTCATATCCCCTTTATCTTCTGTAAAGTAGTTAATGTTAGTGTACAATAAGACTGAAATCTTGGATGTAAGAATTTGAGGATTAAGACTCGGTGTGCTTTAGGGACTTCCTTGGTGGTCCATTGTTAAGACTCCATGCCTCTACTGTAGAGGGCATGGGTTCCATCCCTGATCAGGGAACCAGTATTCTGCATGCCACTTGTCCAAAAAAGAAAAAGAACTAGTATGCTTAGCATTAAAGTGTCACTCACTTCGGTAGCTGCTGGAATATCCTTTGAGAAACACAGTGTAATGATGTAGCTGTTGTTTAGTTTCAGATTATTGTGTAAGGTGATTGTATATTTAAAAGTAATGGCTAGTCTAACTCTAGTGTCTAGCTTTGTTACTGCTTTTCCTGTTTAAGCTCTTGGCTACCTCATTAGTAGTCATTTACTGTTACCATGATTCCTGGGAAGCTTACTCTGAGGATGATACGCATAAGGGGCATTGGAAAAGACTGGCTCTGTGGCTTTGGGCAAGTTACTCAGTTTCTCTGTCCCCCAATTTCATTATTCCTAAAGTGGAGTTAGTAACAGTATTTTATAGTTGTTGTGAGGATTAGATGAGTAAGTATATAGAAAATGCTGAGACCACTGCCTCATCCTTAGAAATAAGCACCATGTAAGCATTATTATCACCACCTTTGATTGAGTGCCTGCCTGTCAGGCCCCAGGCTGGGCAACTTTTTACAAATCATTTATGTTCCTTTAAGACTATCTTTGTTTTTTTTTTTTTTAATGAGGAAGTAAAGTTCACTCAGTTTCTGTTAAGATTTAAATCCATACCTCTGGCTTCAAAACCCATTTGCTTCTTCCTACAAATTCATGGAATACTGTGTAAACACCACAAACAAAAAGCATAAACTCTTACAGAGTTGTGATGATAACAAAAAGGAGCTTGAAATGACATCATTGTATGTACGTATTATTTTGAGTGGCAGACTATTTTAAAATAGTTTATTTTGGGTTTACAGTTAAACTTTGACGTACTGAAATGGTACATTTTTGATAGCTCCTAAGTTCATTCTTTGGTCATCTCACTGGTTTGATAAAGCTAGATTATTAGAAAAGAAATTGGTGAGGGCTCTTTCACACTGTCTGTTAATTCCATGTGTGAACTTTTTAAGTCAGGTAGGAAGGTGAGCTGTATTATGTGAATATGCACAAAGGCACACTCTTTGTTTTGAAAAGCTGCTTAGTTATGTATTATTTTTTTAAAGTTTTAGTGACTTTGGGACAGTTGGTCAGTATCAGTACTCCATAAGTTATGCAGCTATGTTTGTATTATACCTGTTGTCTCATAAAGGGGCATCGTTCCCATTTTTTGTAGGTACAAACTTAAAAAGTTTGTTTGAGATGGGCAGCAGTTATATTACAGGAGAACTTTTCATTTTTTGTTTTGTTCTTTGGGATGTAATACTCATCTACTCATACACAAAGTCAAGTACTTTTCACCTTTTCAGATTGTTTTGGTTAATGGAATAATTTGTAATTCGGGGAACAATCTATTTGGGTGCAGTTAATAAAAAATTAAAGTTGGGATGTAATAGCTGCAGAATTTTAGGTTAGTGAACAAGAAATAAGTTGAGGTATTACCCTAAGGATCATGCCATCCTGATTTGGCTTGTGCCCTTGCCAAGAAGATTAATATGTAATACACATTTAGATTTATCTCAATAGGATTTTTAAAAGTCTGTAGCTATATGTAAGAGATAACTTTTTACCACCTATTTTATTTAGTAAATGTTATTGATAATGTTGTAATGACGTTTTTATACTTTGTTATGTATTTGTGACAGGTAATTTTGGGGGAAGTATCAGTTGGATTATCTCATTTATGCATAGTAGATTGAAATAATGGAAAGCAGAACAATAAAAATTTTGATAATTGGCAGTAATTTAGCAGTTGAGATTCTTCAGAAAACTGGGCAGCTTTCAAATGCTTGGGTTATTAAGCATGTAATTATTTACTTTCATGATGTTTTGATGAAAAGTTCAATTTTATTGGTTTTGTGTATTTTAGAACAGTACCCAACTCATATACCTAATTTTCAGAAGATTTATACAACAACATGATTGGGGATGTAATCACATTCCTTACCAGAAAGACATTTCTTTCTTTGTTTAACCTTTCTGTAGCATGATGACAGAGATGATGGTGTGGATTATTGGGCCAAAAGAGGAAGAGGTCGTGGTACTTTTCAACGTGGCAGAGGGCGCTTTAACTTCAAAAAGTCAGGTAGCAGTCCAAAGTGGACTCATGACAAATACCAAGGGGACGGGATTGTTGAAGATGAAGAAGAGACCATGGAAAACAATGAAGAAAAGAAGGACAGACGCAAAGAAGAAAAGGTAGACATTTTCAGCTTGTTAGTGGTTCTGATATGTTCTTTTATGTGAGTTTCTTGGGCCAATTAGTTATTTGAGTTTTAGATACAGTGATTATTTTGAATTATTTTCACTCTTCCTATCTTTTGTAATCTTTATTTTCTTTCTTTTTTTAGGAATAGGAAATCTGAAGTAAGATTGCAACAGAGAACAGAACTTGCACCCACCATTTTTTTTAACATGATTTTTGTTTTCAAATAAGAATGTAAGCATTTTACTTAAATTTTACTGTTTGCAAGTAGTCTAGAGAAATTTTGTTTTGAATCTTCAAACATCTTGAAAAATAGTAGACTGTATGTTGAAAATTGTACTGAAATAAAGTAGAAAATTGTTACGTACCATATTTGTAACTATCAACTTTTAAAAAATATATATACTTTTACTGTTTTTGTTACATGCATTGTAATTCTGCTTTGTCTATAAGATATGGTCAAGTACAGCTCTGTGAAAGTTCTGATTCTCTCCCCTCCCTGTTTGTGTTAATGTTTATTCTGAAGTAAACGTTAGCTCTACATACAAATCCCTGAAGAGGAATTGTCTATAGAGACCACACTAATTATTTTAACTGTATACATCTGTTTAACATTCTCCTTAATTCAAACACACTACATTGTAGGGTGACTAATTTTTGAAGTGTACCATGGAAAAAGTTGTTACTTTGGTAAACTAAACTAATTTAACATCTCATCAAATGTTTAAGATGGAAGAAGAAGCTTTGCCAATAGCTCAAAAGTACTAGCTGTTAAAAGTTAAATTGAAAAGTATGAAAAAAAATTTTTCTTAAACTGAAAGCAAGCAGTGGGCTATAAAAAACATTTTTAGGAGCCTTTACCATTTGCATTCAGAATTCAATGTTCTCTGTTTTCTTTGGAAGTTTGAGTCATGGTCTTAAATATCAGTTCTTTGAGAGAGGAATCTGGTTTGTAATAATAGAAACAAAACTACTGAACATCTTAAAAAAGAAAACCAGAACAAAGCCTGTAATTCTGATATTGGTATGGAAGAGGATTATTCTACAGAATAACTTGATAACATTAAGATGTGTACCTGACGTCATATCTCACATACTTATTTGAGCTTTTAGACAGCTGAATCACTAGTTCATAGTCTAACTATAAGAAATAATAGGTAGACAGAATATACTGCTCATTAGTAGTATTTTAAGAAACTTGTTTTCCAAATGTCACCAATAAAAAGATTTGACAGGAAGTTTGTCACAGCATTGATCTGCCTTGTTTTTTATCTTTTTCACTCTTTCTGTTTCAGTTTGTAAAATGGGTTTTTCTTTTTCTTCCCAAGGGTTCTGTTCTTCAGGAAGATAATCTTTCAAATGTGAATTGCCTTTATGTTTATGATGATATCTCTTAGAAGGAATGAAAATCGGAAATAGTAAAATTTGAGTGCTAAGTCGGCTCTGTGAGCATAATATAAAAGTAGTCAAATTTCATTTTGTTAATTCAGCAACTGAATTAGTTGTATTTGTTTGCATTAAAAGATAGTGATTATTGTGTTAGTGTAAACAAGCATTTTAAGTGTATGGCTCGTTCATGCTCACTGATGATTTGGGATGCTTCTGGCACCTTGATTGCAGTCAGAGGCATCTACCTAACAGGTATATGAGGGGAAAAATAGAAAAACAAAACTCAGCAAATGTGATGTTCATGGCCCTAAGATCCTTAAGCATTGCATCATTTCTCTTATTTTGTTTTTCTGAAATTGAGCAGAAAGGAAACACTGTAAATTTACAAACAAATATATGTTGCATTAATCAGGACATAACTAATATTCTCCTAGTCAGCATAACATGTAATTACATGCTAAAGTAACATGGATTTGATCTCCAACACAGGAAAATTTTCACGACCATTTTATTTTATACAAATAAATTTAGCTTTTATTTTAACAATTATTATTCGGTTAGATACTGAATCTCTGTACATGACTATAAATGTGTAGTTTTGCTTTTCCACATAAGAGAAGTGGAAAGGGGAATTTACTGAGAAATTATCTAATAGGGAGTAGGAATAAAGCTACCTAAATCCTATCAGCAGGTTACAAGTTCAAGTGCATTGCTTTAACCCACATGTACTCATACTTGGTTACTTGTATTAAAACTGAGGGGAAGAGTATCCTATTAAAATATAGTGGGAAGGGGGATTGTGAAAACACTTCAATAGAATGCCATTGCGGCTGTTATCTTTGTTTTAGAGCCAAGCATATAAAGAAGCCTGTCTTTAAACCACATTTCAACTCCACACTTCATGACATGTTATAAAAGCTGAATGGTTGCTCTTGGTAAGGATATTTGTTTACAAATGCCAGAAAATAGTAGCTGTTTGATAACCTGCATTAATAGATTGCCTTTTGCCTAGAGAAGGAAAATAAAAATAACCAAAGGATATTTCTAGAAAGGATTAAGAAAGCTGTTTAAGAAGGCCATGACTCAGTCCTTAGCTGTGTACACTTTTCAACATCTTAGAAATTTTAATATAAAAAGCAAAATTTGTTTTTCCTATTGCAGCCTACTTTTGGGAATTACCGTTTTCCCTTTTGTCACAGTTAAAATCAAATGTTGGGAATTCAATTACAATTTGAGTAAAAATATACCCAATAAAAATGAATGTAGATGGCTAAACGATTCTTACTCAGTGTGATGTATAATGCAACAGGGACCCTTGTAAATTGTCATATGCCAATAAAATGTCATAAGTGGTAATAGCTGCTGTTTGTTTACCTGATTTTGAGACTGTGTCTGTGTGTGTGCTATACAGCTAATGTCAATGGTTTATGTCTAATTTTAGGATACCAGCTTATGTGTTAGTAAAGTTACTAGTATGATGGGGCTTTTGGGGAGATCAGTAAATATTCTATAAAACTTCAAATTCACATCTATTTTTTTCTTTTTTCCTCTGGAAACATGGGAAATGTTACAGTGGTGATTGTAAGCCATTTTTTAACACAGGAATTCCAGATTCTAGTCTAGCCCTCCTGTTCATGAGTTCATACAGGAACTGTCAGCTATAAATTATGATGGAGATAGCAACATTACTTCTGTTTCTAAAAATGTAGTAGTTATTAACTAAAAAGTGGTGTTTTGGTGTTTTTTTTTGGTAACTTAGTCTTTGTTCACTTTGAGTTAGAACTGGTGTAATTCTTAACTTCACTTAACCCTTTGGTAAGTTACTTGAAATATAAAATGACCATTCTGTAACTTTACAAGAATTTTCACAGAAATTTGTGTGCTAAGGTAACATTTTGATTAATACAAATGTTACTCCTTTGTCTGTATGTTTAACTACGCTGGATAATTTTAACATGTATCAGCTAGCTACATAAAAATATGCCATCTTATCTATTAAGGACTTATTTTCATAAGATAGTTGCTTTTTTTCTTTTTTGACTGTAGCATGAGGGAATCTTAGTTCCCCGACCAGGGATTGCACCTGTGCTCCCTGCAGTCGGGGAGAGGAGCCCTACCCACTGGACGGCCAGGAAATTCCTCTCTGACTTTTCAGCTGGAATCTCGGGGATATACTTTCTTCCATGTGGAATGATATTCCTTTCACATTCAGAACAAGAAGTACAGAGACCTGTCTGAATTTGTAACTTGCTTAAATAGGGAAGGAACATGGAGAAATTAACTTTACCCTTGGATTGTATTTGATTGGTTTCAGTCTCTGTAAGTAGTAGATTGTGATAGATCCTTTGACAGAATTTTAGAATATTATCTGTTACATAACATCTTGAGTTTTCAAAACATGGTTGAAATCATTATTTATAAATGTGAGTATCAAGGGTCTAATTGTTCAGTTTATTGAGGTGGATGTTAAAAATTTGAAGTTAATGGAAGTTTATGAAGTTAATGAATGTTAATGAAGTTTAGAGTGAAAATTTTATTTTGGAATCCAGGAATATATGGAAATTACTGTATTCCATTGTTTGACTTGAGAGCTTTAGTAGAGATTGTGTAAATTTATGAACTGGACTCAAGTTTCAGAATCATTCAGTAATGATTAGTGTCAGTTATGCAAATGAATCCAAAGTTGTACAGTAAGTGTGCTAGTTCTTTTTATTGTTGTGTTACCTCCTCACGTCTTTTCAAAAATGGATCCCAGTGGTTAAAAAGAACAGGCATTAGGATGGGACTTTGCTGCAACTACTAGGAGAAAAATTTCCAAATAATGTGTCTTAATTATAATGATCTGTATGTAAGATATTTTTCTCAAGGACGTTTTAGGTGTTTGACAACAGTGAACTGATTTGAAGTGCAGAAGGTAAGATCATTCTTGAAAGTAGAAAATGATAAGTGGTTTTAATACTATTCTCCTAAGAATTGGAATCAGATTTTTCCTGGTAATCTCTTAGGGTTGCCCAGCTTCTTGATTGAATAATAACGAGCCCCCAAAGTAGATGATAACATGTTTAAAATATGTAACCAACAAAAACCTACTGTATAGCATAGGGAAGAACTGTGCTCAATATTCTGTAATAGCTTAAATGGGAAAAGATTTGCAAAAGATACATGTGTAACTGAGCCACTTGGCTGTATACCTGAAACTAACACAACATTGTAAATCAACTGTAGTCCAGTATAAAAAACCCCACAAATGCCACCCCATAAAATAAATTGGGACAAGCAAAAAAAATGATAGTACACCATAAACTTAGGTGAAGGAAGGATGTACATTGACAGAATGAAGTCAGTATTTGACAATGATAACTTCTTGGTACTGTCATAGTAACTGCAAATTCCATGGCTTGTGAAAAGCTACGTAAAATTACCACTCTCACCCTCCTGGCTTACTTGCAATCTTACTTAGTCCTTGATTGTGCGAGGTCATAATTTTTCTGGCTTATTTGTAACAGAAAGGAAACTTTGGCTGTGCCACACAGCTTGCAGAGTCTTTAGTTCCTTAACCTGGGCCCTGACAATGAAAGCATCAAATCCTAACCACTAGACACTTGGGAATTCCCTAGAAACTTAGTTTCCAGGGTACTCCTGAGGCTGCTATGAGGGAAATGTTAAATGCACTTGGAGTTTTTTTGAAAGCAATATAATATCACCACCAAATGGAGTCATAAAACAATACTTAAAATACATAATTTAGAGACTTCCTTAGTGGTCCAGTGGTTAAGAATCCGCCTTGCAATGCAGGGACACAGATTTGATACCTAGTTGGGAAACCAAGATTCCACATGCCACAGAGCAACTGAGTCCACGTGCCTAAACTGCTGAATCTAGGACCCACACCTAGACTGTGGCTTGTTTCACCCATTATAACGTAAAGATGCTCATAACATTAACCTCAGTTACTGCAGCAGTCTTCTAATTTGGAAATCTTGACCTTTAAATTTCATCTTTTAATTGCCATCAGTGAAATGTTTTGCAGTTGAAAAAATTTTTTTAACTTAAAATTTCTTTGATTTCTTGTTGCCTAAATCTTNAGGTGAAGGAAGGATGTACATTGACAGAATGAAGTCAGTATTTGACAATGATAACTTCTTGGTACTGTCATAGTAACTGCAAATTCCATGGCTTGTGAAAAGCTACGTAAAATTACCACTCTCACCCTCCTGGCTTACTTGCAATCTTACTTAGTCCTTGATTGTGCGAGGTCATAATTTTTCTGGCTTATTTGTAACAGAAAGGAAACTTTGGCTGTGCCACACAGCTTGCAGAGTCTTTAGTTCCTTAACCTGGGCCCTGACAATGAAAGCATCAAATCCTAACCACTAGACACTTGGGAATTCCCTAGAAACTTAGTTTCCAGGGTACTCCTGAGGCTGCTATGAGGGAAATGTTAAATGCACTTGGAGTTTTTTTGAAAGCAATATAATATCACCACCAAATGGAGTCATAAAACAATACTTAAAATACATAATTTAGAGACTTCCTTAGTGGTCCAGTGGTTAAGAATCCGCCTTGCAATGCAGGGACACAGATTTGATACCTAGTTGGGAAACCAAGATTCCACATGCCACAGAGCAACTGAGTCCACGTGCCTAAACTGCTGAATCTAGGACCCACACCTAGACTGTGGCTTGTTTCACCCATTATAACGTAAAGATGCTCATAACATTAACCTCAGTTACTGCAGCAGTCTTCTAATTTGGAAATCTTGACCTTTAAATTTCATCTTTTAATTGCCATCAGTGAAATGTTTTGCAGTTGAAAAAATTTTTTTAACTTAAAATTTCTTTGATTTCTTGTTGCCTAAATCTTAGGATGAACTACAGGAATTTCCTTTGAGCTGTGTGTATGTGTGTGTGTTTTTTAATCCTTTGCTTTATCCTACTCCTTATTCATTTACCTATCTTAAAATCTTACATCTTAGCAAAAAAACAAAAAATTCCTCTTGTCTTCATTCTTTCAGGCTGGCAGTTCATTCTGCTTATGTGTCATGCTTTGCTAGAATAAATGTTTAGCAATTAGCATTANGTGTATGTGTGTGTGTTTTTTAATCCTTTGCTTTATCCTACTCCTTATTCATTTACCTATCTTAAAATCTTACATCTTAGCAAAAAAACAAAAAATTCCTCTTGTCTTCATTCTTTCAGGCTGGCAGTTCATTCTGCTTATGTGTCATGCTTTGCTAGAATAAATGTTTAGCAATTAGCATTACATGTTGTGTAGGACGGACATACTATGGACAGGCAATTACCTACTTGGTAGAATGTTAACATTGCACCCTGCCACATTACTTAAGGTAATTACAATAATTGGAGTTCACCTGAAATTGAGGTTGTGTCAGAAGACTAATGGGGTTTCTAGCTGGGCTGACACAAGATTAAGTACCTAGCTTTCTAGCCTTTGTTCAAACTAGCCCTCAACCTCCCATTTATTCACTGGGAAAGTATTCTTAACATTGGGTTTAAAGTTGAATCAAAATTTCTTGCTCTTGAGAATATAGTACCTAGTGTGATGATTAACAATAATGTATTATTAATGATTCTGAAAGTATTTAGATAATAAAGCCCAAGGTGATAAGCTTTTCCCATTAACCTGCAAGTAGCGGGAGAAGGCGATGGCACCCCACTCCAGTACTCTTGCCTGGAAAATCCCATGGACAGAGGAGCCTGGTGNGATTCTGAAAGTATTTAGATAATAAAGCCCAAGGTGATAAGCTTTTCCCATTAACCTGCAAGTAGCAGGAGAAGGCGATGGCACCCCACTCCAGTACTCTTGCCTGGAAAATCCCATGGACAGAGGAGCCTGGTGGGCTGCAGTCCATGGGGTCACGAAGAGTCAGACACTACTGACTGACTTCCCTTTCACTTTTCACTTTCATGCATTGGAGAAGGAAATGGCAACCTGTTCTTGCCTGGAGAATCCCAGGGATGGGGGAGCCTGGTGGGCTGCCGTCTATGGGGTCAAACACAGTTGGACATGACTGAAGTGACTTAGCAGCGGTATAGGGACACATCACCAACCTGCCTGGTACTGATTCCTGTGTGAGTAAAAGTAAGAGTTGGGTAGCATCTGACAGGCTGGAAAAGGAAATTCTCAAATGAGCCTACTAAAACTGGGGCCTTATCTTGTCCAGTAGTAAGCACAAGGTACCCACAGTAAGTGCGGAGAGACTGGAGCACTTGACCTCAGTGAACTCTTCAATTAGACCTGTCAAGACTCCCTTTTAAGGACAGGACCCCACAGTGAAGAAGACTGGAAGGAATCTTAATGAGCAGAGTAGAGAAAGGAGATGAAAAGGGCATAGATTCAACGAGGAGAGGGAAACCCAGCCAGGAAGAGCTTAGAAAATATGCTACCATATTTTCGAACACCACTAAAAAATGACAGAAAAGGTAGAAAAGATTTACTGAATCCTGCATCATTCTCAAAGTTCAGGACAGTAATTTCACTTAAAGGTAATAGGAAAATAATGTCATATTGCATGAAAGATTATCAAGATGTATGTATGACTGTTTTAGTACACATAAAATGGAGGAAGGATTTCTGAAAAATTAGAGGAAAGTTGTCAGGAAGGCATTCATGGAAGATGTAGCATTTGACCTGGGCCCATCTTGCACTTGGATCAGTTGAGTTCTATTAATAGTGCAGCCTGAAGGAGGTGTGTTAGTACTACTAGTTTTCCTTCTCATGCTTTTAAGGGATATTTTGCCTTTTGACCCTATTGTCTGCTGTTTTGATACCCGATTGGAAAGAGGAAGTTATAAGATCATGNCAGTTGAGTTCTATTAATAGTGCAGCCTGAAGGAGGTGTGTTAGTACTACTAGTTTTCCTTCTCATGCTTTTAAGGGATATTTTGCCTTTTGACCCTATTGTCTGCTGTTTTGATACCCGATTGGAAAGAGGAAGTTATAAGATCATGATGTATTTGCAAAGGCAAAAGGGAAGGATAAGGAAGCTGAAAAAAATCTAATGTAGGGTCACTGATCCATTTGTTTTCTTTTACATTTGTCCAGCAGCCCTTTCCTGCTCCTTTCATCCTTATCTAGCTTATACTACTGGGCCTGTGACTATAAGCACTATTGTTCTGCCAGTTTCTTAGTGTCAAATCATTCTTGGTGTCTGTTTTCTCACGTATATAGAATTATTTTATTCAACAAACTCTTTAATTGAATGCTCATCAAATATACCAGGTATTCCTCAAAAATGATGGAGATACAGCATGGGTCAAGACAGAGTTCCTGTTCTGGAGTTTTAGTTTGGCAGTAGGTGGAGCATAAATACTACATGATCTGAGTACTGTAAAGAAAAATAAATCATGAAAAAAGAGTGGGAGACATGCTATGTATATGGTGTTCAGAGAAACCTCAGGTCTCCACTAGAATGTACGTTCCTGGAGGGTAAGGATCTTAGCTGCCTTGCTAATTGCATTCTCCTTGTCAGAATGATGCCTTGCACATAGTAGACGTCCATTGTTAGCTGAATGAATACATGCTGTGGACACAGAGAAATGTGTTGAAAAATTCTCCCACTTAAAAATTGTGTTGGTCAGCAGGAGACACAGTTGATCTTAAATTATTGTCACCCCAGTGCATTTCTTGCTGAAATATGAAAAGCAGGAGCTGTAGTTTCTTATGAAGCCCAGTAACTTCAGATCAGAACTGAAAATTAAGATATCGACTGCCAGGACTTAGTCATCGCTTAACCGGCCTCTGCTAGGCCAGGTCAGCATCCGGCTCATATTTGATAGCCTAGATAACCTGGAGAATTTCATGAATACTGCAGATTTCTCGATGACAGTGTTTAGCACCTGCTAGTCCCTTAAACCGAAGAAGGCAATGGCACCCCAATCTAGTACTCTTGCCTGAAAAATCCTGTGGACGGAGGAGCCTGGTAGGCTGCAGTCCATGGGGTGGCTGGGAGTCGGACACGACTGAGCGACTTCACTTTCATGCATTGGAGAAGGAAATGGCAACCCACTCCAGTTTTCTTGCCTGGAGAATCTCGGGGACGGGGGAGCCTGTTGGGCTGCAATCTATGGGGTCGCACAGAGTCGGACACGACTGAAGCGACTTAGCAGCAGCAGCAGCAGCAGTCCCTTAAACAGGGGTTCCCTGGTGGCTCAGAAGGTAAAGCGTTTGCCTTCAATGCGGGAGACCTGGTTCTATCCCTGGGTGGGGAAGATCCCCTGGAGAAGAAAATGTCAACCCACACCAGTACTGGAATTGCCGGGAAAATTCCACGGATGGAGGAGCCTGGTAGGGCACAGTCCATGGGATCGCAGAGTCGGACATGACTAAGCAACTTCATTGGTTCACTAATCGCATAAACAACAGATGTTCGCTGAATGGATGAATGATTAAAAAATAAACCGCGACACTCCACGACAGGCGTACTTGGGTGAGGGGTCCCACTTCGGGTCTGTATGTAGAGAACGATACAGTTTTCCTGCGATGATCTGTACGGGGCACGAACTCGGAATCGTGAGCCTCAGCCAAAGGCCGTAAGACTCTACAACTCCAGGCTTCCTACGCAGGTATTTGACAGCGCTGGGGAAACCTAGAGACACGTTCTGAGCATGCGTCGCCATGTTTGTGCGCTCTGCCACGCCCACCCGTTGGCTCTAAGCTTCCATTGGCTGCCCCGCTGAAGGCCCGCCCCCTTGTAGGAAAAGGACATTCAGTGGGTCTAAATAACCTTCCGTAACCAATCACAAGCAGCGACCTAAAGGTTTGTCCAATGACAATGGGCTTGGGTCAAGGCCCGCGGAGTTTAATTTTTGTCCGGGGACGCGGAAGTAGCGATCAGGTCTAAGCTGCAAGTTGAGTGTCGCGCTGGAGCAGGGCCGAGTCTTCATCCCGTATACCACGGCTGGGTGAGGAGCTTCAGGGCCAATTCCGGGGCCAGTGGCGGTGTCGTTTCCGCCCGTGGCAGGCAAGCCGGGGCGCGAGGGCGGGCACGTGTGGACCTCTAAGCACTCCTGGATCTGGGCGAGAGCACGCCTGGCCTCGTCCTCTGCGGATTCTGCCGCGAGGTTCCTTAATGACTGCAGCTTGAAGTTCCCCTGGTTGCCAGGAGGCTGGGCTTCGGAGGAAGGTGAGCCAGGTGACTGTGATCACCGAGCGGGAGAGACCCCGAGGCGGCTTGGGACCAAAGGGAGCGACGTAAGCCGCAGCTAGTCTCGGTCTGTTATTTAGTAGTTGAGTGACTAAGTCACGTCATCTANCGGAGGAAGGTGAGCCAGGTGACTGTGATCACCGAGCGGGAGAGACCCCGAGGCGGCTTGGGACCAAAGGGAGCGACGTAAGCCGCAGCTAGTCTCGGTCTGTTATTTAGTAGTTGAGTGACTAAGTCACGTCATCTATCTGGGCTTCATAATCCTTATCTTTAGAATGAGCTAGGAGGGATGGGTGGTACTCCGATACGTCAGTAAGGAAGTGTTATCATTCCTTTTGTTTGGTCAAAGTCTCTAGTGGCCTCCTGCCTGCTCTCAAGGAAGGGCTGAACTTATCCCTGCTTAGTCTCAGCCGAAGCTTTCGGGAGGCGAAGCTTTAGGCTTTCGCTATTGCAACTCACTTGAAGGCTTCCTGCTAAGTTTCCAGTCTATCCTTGATTGATATTTATTAACTAAATGGTGCGTTGGTAAAGAATCCACTTGCTGATGTAGGAGATGTGAGTTCGAGCCCTGGGTTGGGAAGATCCCCTGAAGGAGCCTATGGCAACCCACTCCTGTAATCTTACCTGGGAAATTCCATGGACAGAGGAGCCTGGTGGGCTACAGTCCACGGGATCTCAAAGAGTTGGACACGACCGAACAGCTGAGCACACTAGCACTGCGTCCCTTAAGAGGTTTAAAAAAAAAATCCTATGAATTTTTAATACAACTTAACTGATAAACTGAAGGATTTTTTTGTTTTTGTTTTTTTTAACCAGCCCTTCCCCATTCTCCCATTCCTCTTTGTCTCTCCTCAACTCTAAATAATGCTGGCCAGAGAGATTAGTTTAGTTGATGGTGTAATGTGTAGGGAAGGCTTTTTTTGTCTGTGTGTGCAGCAGTTACTTATCAAGACTAATGTTTTCTTATTTTTTTCCCCTTAAGGTATCAAGAAACAATGTTTCTTTGAATTTGTTTCTGTATTTGCCTCATCAATGTCATTCATATTGAGTATCTTAAGAGAAATGCTGGAATATTTTGGTGTTCCCATAAACCAGGTAAATATTTTTAATGGATTTGAATGGACCTGTTGTATTTGGGGTCTTATTTTGGAAATGATTTATATGTCAGCATTCAAGGCAAAATTGTTACTTCTGTATAAGGTGTAATAAAGGCAAGTTTGCAGTTGTGTAGCTTTGATAATTTGAGTTAAAAAAAGAATATGATTATTAGGAACCTATTTACTTGAAGGGTCAAAAGCTGATGAAAAATCGAAACCAAGCAAAAGATAGACATGACCCTCATAGATAAAATATTTTTAATTTCTAGTCATTTTATATTGGGTAATTTATTTGAACCTAAAACTAACAACATTGTCAATCAACTATACTCTAGTATAAAATAAAAAGTTGAAAAAAAAATGCTTGACATTTGTTTGTTATAGAATGATGTTTTATAGTTCGGCAAATTCAGGAGAGAGGTTGACTTACGTGTGAAAATCATAAATCAGATTTTGTCTACTTACTGAGTAGCTATGACATCTAAGATCTAAGACAATATGCATTGTTCTGTAGGTGATGCAGTGTAGCAACACATCTTTCTTGTATTCATGATTCTCAAAATATAGTGTGAGATATGAGAGATATATACAAACAGCATTTAAGAGTACTTATAAGACAGACACAAAAATAATAGAGGGGCATACACAAAATGGGCAAGTTGTTGCCATTTGGTATGGTGAATTAGAATAGTCAAGGATAAATAAAGGATTTTGAACAAAAGTACATTGAAGAATGATGGAGCCATTAATAAAAAATGGACAACTCAGTATGAGGAACTACTTCCTCCTAGGGAGATAAGTCTGTTGGAATATATAAATACAAATATCTTGCAGATAATTAGATATATGGTTCTGGGTGTACGAAATAAAATAGATTCAAATTTGGCGTTTTCTATATACTTTTGTTATTTGACTTTGATGATAGAGGATGTCCATAATGAAGCATTTTGAATTTCAGAATTGAGGAGNACTGAGCGACTTCACTTTCACTTTTCACTTTCATGGATTGGAGAAGGAAATGGCAACCCACTCCAGTGTTCTTGCCTGGAGAATCCCAGGGATGACGGAGCCCAGTGGGCTGCCGTCTGTGGGGTCACACAGAGTCGGACACGACTGAAGCGACTTAGCAGCAGCAGCACATGAGTATACTCTGTATTACTTCATTGCTTAAGAAATTGACATTGTCAGTTTTTAATAAAATTCCCTAGGGTATTTGGTCATTGTCAGAAATAAAACGAAATGAATTTGTGGTGCTTTCTCAAAAGATCTTCTTCCTGGAATATGCTCATGTTAACTGCCTCCCTCAGCTGCACTCCCCTGGACCCCCACTTTTTAAAAAATACATGTGAATAGTTTGATTCTTTGAAGAAAATAATCTAAAAGCGTGCTATGCTGTATTTTTTTTTAAATAAATGCTATTCTATCTTTAACATTTGTTCTTTTCATAAACAATATAAACATGCTCAACAGAGTACTACTTCTTAAATAATGATTTATGTTTAAATAGGTTTTACGCATTTGGGAAAATAAAGACTATGGATCAGCTCGGAGTATTGTTCGTATCATTGGGAAACTTCTTCCTTTAGAACCTTGTCCCAGGCCCAATTTTGAGGTAAGTCAGTCAACGTGTATTATTTAAGTATCATGTATAAAAATTTCTACAGGGAAATAGGGAGGTAGACTGGAATAGAAGAAGAAATGTTTCCTGCAAACCAAAAACCTGTAGCTTATCTTGGAAACAAGTCATTTCATCTGTGTTTTTGTCTTTATTACTTTAATTATATCCAAAGATTGGCAGATGTGAAGAAACTCCTG
The DNA here is from genome assembly GCA_006410875.1 of Neotragus pygmaeus. Taxonomy (NCBI): domain Eukaryota; kingdom Metazoa; phylum Chordata; class Mammalia; order Artiodactyla; family Bovidae; genus Neotragus; species Neotragus pygmaeus. The sequence goes on along the minus strand of SJYV01024637.1, from coordinate 939,618 downwards.
AGTCGTTTCTTTGATTCTTTTAGTCTGGGTTTTATGTTGGATGACATTCCTAGGGGAGAGAACAGTGCCATACGCATAGACTTTAGAACTTTGTTTTCCTGAGTCCTTTTTCTTGCTAACAGGTGTATGTTTTTTCTCTTGCATATCCTTTCTCCTTTTCACACTTGTGGATTTTTAACTTGTGTAAGTTGTTTCCACAGGCATGTGTCTCCCCCGGACCGCCCGCAGAGCTCTGACTTTCTTTTCCCTTTTTCCTTTTAGCTGGTTCCGCTCTTGAACGCTGTGGAGCCGGCTAACTGTGGCTCTGTAGTTCTGTCTTTTGCTGACGTTTGGTGTGTGGCAAATGATGAAGAAGCCAGTTATCTCAGATTTCGGTAATTTTTTCTATGTATCTTGGAAAAGTGGGGCGTGGGCTACAATCTGAATTCTTGCCTATGTTGAAGTGTGTTCAGACTAAGTGAGCCTTTTCATTTATTTTGTCTAGCTCTGTAGTACACTGAGTCCTACTAGTGTCTTCATGATAAGGATGACTGGTGTTTTTTTCTCATTTTTGGCTTGTTTTTCTTAACCCACATTTAAACCTAACCCAGGCCTACGAAGAAATGATATTAAAAGGGTTTGAAGATCACCACTTTGATTTTTAGGAGAAAGCTCTTTCCTGTATACTAAATACTGGATCTATTTTTTAAAAATTATTTATTTCTGGCTACTCTAGGTCTTTGTTGCTTTCTGTGGGCTTTCTCAAGTGGTGGAGAGCGGGGCCTCCTCTCAAGTTGTGGTGCAGGGGCTTCTAACTGTGGCAGCCTCTTGTTGCAGAGCGTGGGCTCGGTAGATTGCATTTTGTGGGCTCTGGAGCACAGGTTCCGCAGTTGTGGTACACAGTCCACTTTGCCCCTCGGCAAGGGGAATCTTCCTGACCAGAGATCAAACTCATGTTCCCTGCATTGGCAGGTGAATTCTTAACCACTGGATCACCAGGGATGTCCAATACTAGATCTATTTTGTTTTATATATTTAACCAAAATTTATACAGTGTTTATTGTATACCAGGCAATGATGTTAAATATATTTCATCATTTGGATGTTTTACTGCTTGGGAATACTAACTTAGGTGTTAGTGTATTCAGATACAGGCTGTTAGTACAATAAAGTTCAATTATTCAAAATTTCTTCTTAAATTTATTCTATGTAAAGCTGGTTTGTAAATTTTCAAAAAATTAGAGTACTTACCCCAGTATAACATGGAATCCTTTCAAGCCTTATATTCCAAATATGTAGAATTTCTAAATAAATAAACTTTATTTCTAAATAAATCCATTTGTACGGTTTGACATTAACAGACAGAACAGTTATAGGAAAGTTATTTTTGGTTTACAGTTTGAAAGCAAGATGTGTCCCTTTATTCACTGATCACTTTTGGTCACCTGCTAAATGCAACATTCTGTTCTGGGTATTGAGGATACAAAGTTGTGTAAGACACTGTTTGTCCTCAGTTAAGTCTACAGACAGTTATAGAGTAAAGAGAGCTATTCTGATTTTGTTTTGGTGTTTTTGTTCTTTGACTGAAAGAAATTATTTCTCTTAGAAAATTTTCCCTCCCCCATCTCTCTCTCCGTTTTTTCCTTCATTCCAGCCATAGAAATAGTACATGGAAAAATGAAGAGGAGAAAATGGCANTGTTTTTGTTCTTTGACTGAAAGAAATTATTTCTCTTAGAAAATTTTCCCTCCCCCATCTCTCTCTCCGTTTTTTCCTTCATTCCAGCCATAGAAATAGTACATGGAAAAATGAAGAGGAGAAAATGGCATCTTTTCATCCTTTGCAAATTGTTGAAGGTCCATTGACACCTACTGTAAGGCATAACAAACCAAGAAAAAATGATTGGCCTGAAAGTGAAACTGCAATTAGAAAGATAGCTGCCCTTGAAGATGAGCTAGCTTTTCTTCGCTCTCAGATTGCTGCAATTGTGGGACGGCAAGAACTGGGAAACAGTACAAAAGCTGGTAAGTAGCGCTGGGTTTTTGCTTTGGTTGGATGGTACTCCTCTAGTATTTTAAGTCAGTGCAGTTCTAAGTAAGAAAAGAATGTTTGCTGCTAACATATCCTCTGAATGACATGGAATATGAAAGGATGTTGCATGTGTGCGTGCGTGTATATATATATATATTACTGCTGATGTTTATTAAGAATAAATTAAGATTCATTTGTAGTGACCAGAATGGCTTTGGTTTAAAGAAGAGCTAGCTATGCTGCCAAAGATTGTAGTTTTATATTTAAAAGCCTATTTTCTAAGTACAGTTGTCCCTCAGCATTTTGGTTCTAGGACCCCTGTGGCCACCAAAATCCAAGGATACTTACATCCCTTACATAAGATGGCATATTTATATATAACCTGTCATATCCTCCATCTTCCTGTATACTTTAAATCATCTCTCATTACTTATAATACCTAATAAAATGCAAAATCATTGTAAATACAATGGAATTGCTATGTAAACAGTTGTTAGTGCGTGGCAGATCAAATTTGGCTTTTTGAAACTATCCTGGAATTTTTTTTAATGATCATATTCTTTTATTTATTTAATATAAATTTATTTATTTTAATTGGAGGCTAATTACTTTACAATACTGTATTGGTTTTGCCATACATCAACATGAATC
>SJYV01024637.1:885743-935189 GCA_006410875.1 Neotragus pygmaeus | reverse complement strand
TTTTTCAATTGGCAGTTATTTGAATCTGCAGATGTAGAGGATATGGGTGAGGATGTGGATGGACGACTATAAGCTTTACTGAGTCTTTAGAAAATCGTTGGAAATTTAAGCAGAGGGATGCATTAATTTGAGAGAAGAGTGTAGGTTTGAGGTTCATATATTTGTTGTTTGAAGTTATTGCTGCTATACTTCCATCAAATCTAGGTGAATACTGTTTTCTAGATGATTCTCTCTAAAATTTTTAGAGATGTGACTTGCTTTAAATAAAATATACATACACACACGGTATCTGTATGTATGTAGAAACACCTATATGAACACATATATGATTTGTTTATAACCCATATTTATATAGTATTATATATTTATAATTTATATGAAATATTATATAGTATATGTTAGTATAGAGTAAAAAATGAGATTATATATACACTTTTTAAAAAGTAGTCATGTTACATATGATTTTAGGAGAAAATCTGTTGTGAAAAATTTAAGTATTTGGTATCCATCTTAGGCTCTTGCCTAGAAAATATGTGTCTGGGTGTTTCTACAGTGTCATCATAGAGTGAATATATCAGTTTGTGTGTTTCTAGCCACAAGCTGTTGATCATGTTTTAGCTTTTGTAAGGTGAGGATGAAATTTAGATTAGAACTGAAAACATTTTTTATTTTCTCTTTGAAATGCATTCTCTCCCTTCCCCCTACACAGAGAATCCTAATTGGATTAAAAAGAAATTTACTATTTGCTTGACTCTTCCAAAAATTGCTAAGCAGATGGGGTTGATTCTCCTTGGCCACCGTGTCATTTGTTTTGATAGCATTACAGAGATTGTTCCTATTTTGATTCTAATTAGTGTTACATGTTATATCGGAGACAGTTTTGTATGATTTTTCAACAGACTAAATTTTCTCTAGGCTTCCTGGACTTGAATGACAGGCCTAGTGGTTTTGGACAAAAGCCATCATCAGGGGCTACTCAACTCAATGTCAAACAAGATTCGTTTTCAAGTTCAGTGCTTCCCTCTTCTCCTCTACCACCGCCTCCTCAGATTTCTTCTGTACAGCCTCCATGTTCTCCTCTCATGAAAATAGCATCTAATAATATTTGTGCATCAGATCATTCAACAGCTGAAGTGAAAAAACAGCACCTAGATGCTAGGAACACCAATTATAGTCATCATTCAAAAAATCAGAAAAATGAAGCTGTACCAAACATGCTGGATGTTCTAAAGGATATGAATAAGGTTAAACTACGTGCTATTGAAAGGTATGTTGTCATAATTTGCAAAATGAACCAAAATTTTATCAGTGGTGTTTAAAGAAATTATTTTATCAAAGTAAACATATGTAAATCTTCTCTTTGATTCTTCTTCACCCCAAACAGTGCTCCTAGAGAGAATCATTTTCAAATTTTTGTGACTCTTCTAGTGTCTTATCTTCATATTTTTGAAACAATATACTTTTGCTATATTTTGATATTTTAATTATATTTACTGGAATTGTTAAAAATCTGAAATACATTCTCTTAGACATTCTACCTCCTAACACACATGCACACATACACTTCTTATCACATCTTCCCATTATGGTTAAGTCACAGTCTTAAATCCATGTTCAGAATTTATATCCTTATTATAATAAACATTCACAGGAAAGCTATTTCATATATTACAATTACATTTTATTTGTTAACTAATTTTATTTTTTATTGCAGTTAACTATTGCCTCTTTGAATTCCCCCCAAACCCCTGGAAATCCCCTCTTGGAGCCCTCTGCCCTTCCCTAATCTTACTTGTTGCCCTAAACCCGCTGCATTGTTATCCTAAGGATTTCCTTTGTCGTCATAGGCATTATGTTTGTCCAGTGTTGCATCACTCATTTCCTGGGTGTTCCATCTTCTGTAGCTTCCTGAGGAATGCATAAAAGCTAAATTATTTTAAGACCTTGCGTATCTGAAACTTTTTTTTTTTCCCTCACACTTACTTGCTAGTTTGGCTGGATATATAATTGGCAGAAAATCATTTTTCCTCAGAATTTGAAGACATTATTTCTTTGGTTTCTAGCTCTCAGTGTTCCTGTTGCAAGGTTAATGTCATTTTAATTCCTGATATTATGTCCTGAAGCATTTGAGATCTTCTTTTTGATCCTGATGTTCTCAAAATTCATGATGATGAGCCCTGGAGTATTCTTTTAAAATTTCTCACGCTGATCACTTATGGACTCAATCAATTGCCCTTTATTTTTGAAAATTTCTTATAATATTTTTCTGATATATCTCCTATTTTTTTCCCTCTTTTCTTGAAGCTCCTATTAGAAGTTCAAATGCCAGAATTATTTGTCTTATTTTCATATCTTTTCCCTACTGATTTATTTCTCTTTGCTTTTTTATTGTACTTAAAAATCCTTTTCAATTTTTCTATGCCTTTTTCCTGTTATAATTTTTTGAGGGGGAGGACACACTCAAATCTATGCACCCTCAATGGTCCCCACTGCCACCTTTCATTTTAAGCCACCATTTTATATAATTTGGACTTTGGCAGTGACCTCTTAACTGGTCAGTCTTTTCATTCTTGCCTCCTTGTCTGTTCTCCATATGTGAATAATAACCAGAGTGATCTTTAAAAATTGAAGTCAGATCATGCCATTCCCCTGCTGAAAATCCTTTGGTGGTTTTCACTGTGCTTAGAATGAAATCTTGACACCTTGCTGTAGCCTGGATTCAGCCCTCATGTCTCTCACATCCCATCCTACTTCCCATCTTGCTTCACTGCACTCCAGTTGTACCTGTTTTCCCTTTCTAACAGATGCCAGCCTCCTTTCTGATGCATCCATTGGATGTTAACAATAAAACTGACTGCTTGTCGTTTGCTTAAGAAGAATGGCAAATCCTGTAAGAAACTTACCCCTCATCATCTCATTGAAAGCGCTTTATCTTAGCCACTATCACATTTCCCTCTTTTATTTATTTATTTTTTATTTAAAAAAAATACATATTTGGCTGTGCTGAGTCTTAGTTGCAGCATGCGAACTCTTAGTTGTGGCATTCCCTGACTGGAGCTCCCCTACATTGGGAGTGGGGACTCTTAGCTACTGGACCACCAGGGGAGTCCCTCCCGCTTTTATTTTATTAACAGCACTAATTGCTGCCCTAAATGTTCTTGCTCACTTGTTCACTGATGAACTCCTGCCACTAGAGTGTTCCACTGGAGCAGGATTACCTCTTTACCCCCAAAATGTAAAAATGGAGCCTGGCAAATAGTCAGCATTAAGACTGAGTGAGTGAACAAAGAGCCTGATGTTTTTCTTTTCATGAACTCCATAATCCTTTTAAAAGTTATTAAATGTTTCTTTAAACTTTTCTACCCACTGGAGAATTAGAAAATAAAAAAAACAGAGATGATATTTGATAAATCCCAGGTTATAATGGATTGTGGTAGAGCCCCATATGGTTTCTCAGCTTTCTGATTCCTAATCCATTGCACCCTTATATTTGTTATCTTAAGGCCAAACATTCCAATCTTTTGAAGATGAAGTAGATTATGATATATTGTGCTTCTATTTCTGCTATGTAATGCTTATATTTTTGCTATGCTCATCAAGGCTTATGTGCTCAGTTGCTTCAGTTGTGTCCATCTGTTTGTGACCCTATGGACTGGGACCTGCTGGTCTCCTCTGTCCACAAGATTCTCCAGAATTCAATCAGAGTGGGTTGCCATGCCCTCCCCAGGGAATCTTCCTGACCCAGGAATCGAACCTGTGTCTCTCACATCTCCTGCACAGGCAGGCAGGTTCTTTACCACTAGTGCCACCTGGGAAGCTCTTCAATAAGGAGCTTAATGCAAGTTTTAAGTTATTAATACAAAGTTTTAAGTTATTCCATTTTTTTAAAGGTCCCCTGGAGGCAGACCCGTTCATAAAAGGAAAAGGGAAGACTCACCTTGGGATCCAGTGTCGCTAATATCCCATGCGCTTAAGCAGAAATTTGCATTCCAAGAAGAAGATTCCTTTGAGAAAGAAGATAATTGTTGGGAGTCTTCTCCATTTTCTAGTCCAGAAACTTCAAGGGTGCGCTTATAATGTAAGGTTAAATTTTCAGTTTTTCTCATGCATGTTGTTCATGATGTATCTTTACCTTCAAATTTTCTTGAAGTAATTATGTGGACTGGGCCATAAAATTGTTTGTTGATAGTGTATTCTGCTAATGTTCTGGTTGTTTGTAGTGACTTTCACTTACATGCTCATTTTAGCTTTTAGCATACTATGACATTTTTTGAGATAAAACATTTGATTTGAAAAATACTTGTGCATAAGTTTATAATGGTTTATCCTGGATACATGCTAACTTGACATTGCTGTCTGTCACTATCACTGCCCAGTATGAGCTGGGCGTCTGTAACTTTGAGAGGACCAGAGAAGAATGATGTAATAGATTCAACCTAACCATATTTAAATGTGAATACTCCCAGTATTTTTCCTCATCACATGTAAAGACTGGATTATTTAGATAAATAGAATATTTATAATTGTGCTTAACAAAGCAAGTGAGATCATAATTACCTTCGATGACCATGCTCCCTGGACACTTAAAAAAATTCACAATATATTTCAACTTTTAACCCTGAAGATTGCTCCTTATTTGAAGCCTCTCTGCTTTACTTCAGATATAATCCTAATTTGGGGGGTAGTTTCCCATCTCATAGTTTAGTTGAGGAAGTAAAGAAGATTAAGCCGTGGGAACAAGGGGAGAGTGAAAGGGGGACAGAGTCTAAAGTCCGGTGGGTGGTACTGGAGTGACGAAGGAGGAGGGGTGGAAGCTAAAGAGCAGGCGACAAGGAGCAGAGGCGAGCAGAGGAGAACTGTTCTACTCTGTCGGTTCCGGCAGAAGTGAGGTCTCACTTTCCGTGACCCCAGCCCTGAGCACCCTGCCTGACACATAGCCCGCTCTCAAACAGCGACTTAACTGTTGAATGAATTAAGCCTCATAGGTCATTTGGTGCTTGTGTTGCTATTCTGTTTTTTTACATCAGAATAATGTATTACACATTTGCTTTGTTTCAGTCTGGACACCGTATCTCAAGTCAGAAGTATGTTGAATTAAAGGAAGAACCAATAAACCCAGCAGGTGTAGACCGAGCCGTGAGCACCAGGGGCTGTGTCTACACCAGGAACGCAGGACTGCAGAAGTGTGCCTATATGCCTCTCCCTGCATGCGAGAGGATCGCATCTCCTGTTAATGAATTTAAATGTAGTTCATATAATGGGGTATGTTAGTGCAAAGGTCTGAAGGATCTTGACCTGTGTCTGGTTTTATAAAATCCAGCAGTTAGCGGGGTACTGATGATAGTCAGGTGTATGGATCTTTTTCATTTTTNATCTCCTGTTAATGAATTTAAATGTAGTTCATATAATGGGGTATGTTAGTGCAAAGGTCTGAAGGATCTTGACCTGTGTCTGGTTTTATAAAATCCAGCAGTTAGCGGGGTACTGATGATAGTCAGGTGTATGGATCTTTTTCATTTTTTCCCCCACATATGTTAAGTTTATTAAAGCTGAATAAATACTTCAAATGATTTTCCTAAGAGCTAAATCGTAAACGATCTAATGTTTCTCATTTGAGAAAGGTAAGATCTCATTATAAGGTAACAAACCATTTAGTGGATTAAGAAAGTAATATAAACTAAGTCTGTATTGTACTACACAGCTGATGATAGTACATTTGGGTTTTTTTAAATTTCTTAAATCAGTTATGACTTGCTTATTTAAGAGTCTTTGGGTCTTTTAAAGATTGGTAGTGATGTGGTTTACCTGGCCTCCAGCAACTTGGAGATTTTCAAAGAATATAAAATTATAATTTTTTTCACTAAGAGAGTCATACTTTGATTCATAGATTGAACCCCATAAAAAACTTGAGGTGATAAAGAATTATTCTTAGAAGCTGATTTTGACTGTTAAATGCTCTATTGTAGAAGTATTTAAAGAATCGTCTTGATAAGTTTTGCCCTCACTTGCTATGTAAATATGTACACCTATCATTTAATTTTCTTTGTTGTTTATTATGCTCTGTTCCTTTGTAAATAAATACACCTTTTTGAACTTGTTTGTGTTTTATAGTGCTTCAAACTCATGTTTTCTTCTCACTACATTTAGGAAGTCTAAACTTGTGGGGGGAAAGAGAATTGTGTAGTTAGTTTCTTGGTCAATATGATGAAACACATAAGTTTGGAATAGGTGTTTTTTTTCCTCTGCCATTACACTAATGTGTATGGGAATTTCCTTGTTTCCCTAGAAATGGAGCTTAGGTTCCATTTGGATGGACTCAGCGCCCGCCCATTTTGGAAGCTCTCTCCTTTTGAAAATGCCCGATTGCTTACTGTTTGCATGTTGTGGTGGTCGAGAGTCGGCTGCCTGGTTATCTCCGTGTCCGACCCCTTTCACCCGGCACCTTCCAGTTAGGCCTGGCTGTGCCGCATTCATCTTATGACCAGGAGGAACAGGCTTTGAATCACAGAAATGTGATTCAAAGACATCACCAAGCTGTTAAACTAACACCAGCAAAAGCCACCTCCAGACTTCTTATTACATGAGAAAGATTAAAAAATATGCTGAGTGGGTTTTCTGTTATTNTTTTTTTTTAATGTAATCTAAATTTAATTAATTCAAGTGTAAATTTATATATGTAGTTATTCACTACATAGAGCTATTGGACAACGCAATTCTAAAAGAAAACAGAATAATTTTTACCTTCAGAAACTTTGGACAACCAAAATCTATAGAAAAAAAGTGTCGATGTAAATGGGTGCAGCCACTTTGGAGAACAGTACAGAGGTTCCTTAAAAAACTAAAAATAGAACCACTATACGATTCAGCATATATTCTGGGCTTGTATCTAGAAAAAGCAAAAAACTCTATGTCAAAAACATACATGCACCCCAATATTCACTGAAGCACTATTTACAACAACCAAAACATGGAAGCAATCTAAATGCCCATCAGCAAAAGAATGGATAAATAAGCAGTGGTACATATATAAATACAATGGAATATTATTCAGCCATGAAGAAGAACAAAATGATGCCATTTGCAGCAACATGGATGGACCTATAGGTTGTCTTACTGAGTGAAGTAAGTCAGACAGTGAAAGACAAAAATCATATGATACCCCTTATCAGTTTAGTTCAGTCAGTCAGTGGTGTCCAACTCTGTGACCACATGGACCACAGCATACCAGGCCTCCCTGTCCATCATGAACTCCCAGAGTTTACCCAAACTCATGTCCATTGAGTTGGTGATGCAATCCAACCATCTCATCCTCTATTGTCCTCTTCTCCTCTTGCCCTCAATCTTTCCCAGCATCAGGGTCTTTTCAAATGAGTCAGCTCTTCATGTCAGGTGGCCAAAGGATTGGAGTTTCAGCCTCAACATCAGTCCTTCCAATGAACACCCAGGACTGATCTCCTTTAAGATGGACTGGTTGGATCTCCTTGCAGTCCAAGGGACTCTCAAGACTCTTCTTCAATACCACAGTTCAAAAGCATCACTTCTTTGCCACTCAGCTTTCTTCATAGTCCAACTCTCACATCCATACATGACTACTGGAAAAACCATAGCCTTGAATAGACAGATCTTTGTTGACAAAGTAATATCTCTGCTTTTTTAAGATGTTGTCTAGGTTGGTCATAACTTTCCTTCCAAGGAGTAAACGTCTTTTAATTTCATGGCTGCAGTCACCATCTGCAGTGATTTTGGAGCCCAAAATAATAAAGTAATCTACTGTTTCCACTGTTTCCCCATCTATTTGCCATTAAGTAATGGGACCAGTGGAAGCAATAAATAGATTTAAGGGCCTAGATNTGCTATACTTAGTCACCCAGTCATGTCCGACTTTTGACACCACATGGACTGTAGCCTGCCAGGCTCCTCTCTGTCCATGGGAATTCTCCAGGCAAAAATGCTGGAGTGAGTTGCCATTTCCTTTTCCAGGAGATCTTCCCAACCCTGGGATCAAAACTGGGTCTGCCTCACTGCAGGCAGATTCTTTACAATCTGAGTTACCAAACCCCAATATTCTTAATTTCTACAGGATTAAAGTAACAATGAAGAGGAGAAAATAAGTTTTTGTTTACTTTATCACATGTATAGTCACAAGTCCAGGTAAATGTCATATTTTTTTTAAAATATCAGTCTAGTAAAATAAAATTAATTAGGTTTAGATTGATCTATTATTAGAATTAAAATTGAATATTTTGACTCTGTATTCCAAATGGCTAGAAACTTGGCAGTAACAATTGTTTACCATTTAATAACATTTTCCCAAGATATCTAATGCACCTAAGGACAAAAGAGCTGCCTTCCAGTGATTTCCAATATACCCAATTTTCTGGCAACTTGTCTGCCCACAGAATGACAGGTTACTCTTTCAGTTTGTACTTTCTGAACAGCTAAGCCAATTTTTTTTCCTCCAGCAATGCTATCTCTTAAAGCACTTTAGAGTGGTTTTTGAAGGGATTTCTCCTTAGTTAAATGGTTATACACCTCTCGCATGATCCAATGTATCAAGGAGAAATTGCGATATTTTTCTTTTGCATAAGGGCAAGTTTCATTGTTCCCTTTATCTTGCAGTCTGAACAAAAACATTGGTGAAGATTTTGTAATTTAGTTGAGAGTTTCAGAGAAGTTGGGGGCACAGAACTTTCATGTCCATTTAGTAAATGGCTATAGTATACTTCTGAAATATCAAAATCCAGTGGTCTCCTTAAAATATCAAAATAAAAGGTTGAATACTATATACAAACAAGAGTTTACTTAAGAGGAGAGCTGTCCAGCAATTCGTTCAGCTAATACAAAATCCTAAACAGTCGGGCTTCCCTGGTGGCTCAGAGGTTAAAGCGTCTGCCTCCAGTGCAGGAGACTTGGGTTCGATCCCTGGGTAGGGAAGATCCCCTGGAGAAGGAAATGGCAATCCATTCCAGTATTCTTGCCTGGAGAATTCCATGGACAGAGAAGCCTAGTAGGTTACAGTCCACGGGGTCGCAAAGAATCGGACACGACTGAGTGACTTCGCCTTCACCTTCACCTTCCAAAATCTACTTAAGAGGAATTATGAAGTAGATATGTTGTTCATAGAGCATCAACCACCACTTGCCAAGGAAGAATGTGGTAGACTCCATGTTGCCTCCAAATGCTGTCACCTGGAGATTTGACTCTTTTTCCTACTGCTAAGGGGTTTATAAGTGATTTAACTCTCTTATGACTTCTTTTGAGAGTCCCTTGGACTGCAAGAAGATCAAACCAGTCAATCCTGCAAGAAAATCAACCCTGAATATTCACTGGAAGGACTAATGATGAAGCTGCAGCTCCAATACTTTGGCCACTTGATGCAAAGAGCCACCTTACTGGAAAAAAGCTTGATGCTGGGAAGATTGAAGCCAAAAGGAGAAGGGGGTGGCAAAAGATGAGATGATTACATAGCATCAGCAACTCAATGGACATGAATGTGAGCAAACTCTGGGCAACAGAGGACAGGGAAGCCTGGAGTACTACACTTCATGGGGATGCAAAGAGTTATACATGACTGAGCAACTGAACAACAGATGTAAATCTACAGAATGTCCTATATATAGACTTACATTAAAGTTATATGATGTTAATGTCCAGTGCTAGTCATGATCCACTTGTTCAAGGATAGCCTCTCAGAAACATTTTTATGAGATTATTAATTTATTTGATTTACTGGATAGATAGAATCATAAAATTATCAATCAGTATGTCTTTCTAACATATGAAATAGATAAACAACTTATTTGAATAACCATTTGTATTTTGGTCAACTGACTTATTAAGTNGACAGATGGCTGGATGGCATCACTGACTCGATGGACGTGAGTCTGAGTGAACTCCAGGAGTTGATGATGGACAGGGAGGCCTGGTGTGCTCCGATTCATGGGTAGCAAAGAGTTGGACACGACTGAGTGACTGAACTGAACTGAACAGAATGGGACCAGATGCCATGATCCTAGTTTACCAAATATTGAGCTTTAAGCCAACTTTTTCACTCTTCTCTTATTTTTAATTTTAATTGGAGGCTCATTTTAACTTTACAATATTGTGGTGGTTTTTGCAATACTCTCCTCTTAGACTTCCATCAAGAGGCTCTTCAGTTCTTCCTCACTTTCTGCCATAAGGGTGTTGTCATCTGCATATCTGAGGTTATTGATGTTTCTCCTGGCAATCTTGATTCCAGCTTGAGCTTCATCCCACCCAATGTTTCTCATGATGTACTCTGCATATAAGTTAAATAAGCAGGGTGACAATATACCCCCTTGACGTACTCCTTTCCCGACTGGAACCAATCTGTTGTTTCATGTCCAGTTCTAACTGTTGCTTCTGACCTGCATACAGATTTCTCAAGAGGCAGCTCAGGTGGTCTGGTATTCCCATCTCTTTCAGANGATCTGAGAAAGACAGAGGGCTCATTACTAAGCCTTCCTCTGAATCTCTTCTGCAAGATTTCCAACTGACTTAGCACCCCACTCCAGTACTTTTGCCTGGAAAATCCTATGGACGGAGGAGCCTGGTAGGCTGCAGTCCATGGGGTCGCTAAGAGTCAGATATGACTGAACGACTTCACTTTCACTTTCCATAGCTGGAACAGAGTTGGTTCTCATTGCTTCTTTCAGTTCAGTTCAGTTCAGTCGCTCAGTCGTGTCCAACTCTTTGTGAGCCCATGAATCGCAGCACGCCAGGCCTCCCTGTTCATCACCAACTCCTAGAGTTCACCCAGACTCATGTGCATCGAGTCAGTGATGCCATCCAGCTATCTCATCCTCTTTTGTCCCCTTCTCCTCCTGCCCCCAATCCTTCCCAGCAGCAGGGTCTTTTCCAACTAGTCAGCTCTTCTCATGAGATGGCCAAAGTATTGGAGTTTCAGCCTCCGCATCAGTCCTTCCAATGAACGTTCACCCAGGACTGATCTCCTTTAGAATGGACTGGTTGGATCTCCTTGCAATCCAAGGGACNAGCAGGGTCTTTTCCAACTAGTCAGCTCTTCTCATGAGATGGCCAAAGTATTGGAGTTTCAGCCTCCGCATCAGTCCTTCCAATGAACGTTCACCCAGGACTGATCTCCTTTAGAATGGACTGGTTGGATCTCCTTGCAATCCAAGGGACTCTCAAGAGTCTTCTCCAACACCATAGTTCAAAAGCAAAAATTCTTTGGTACTCAGCTTTCTTCACAGTCCATTTCTCACATCCATACATGACCACTGGAAAAACCATAGCCTTGACTAGATGGACCTTTGTTGGCAAAGTGATATCTCTGCTTTACATGGACAGTTAAACACTGACTTTTTAAAAAAGTATAGAGGTAACAAAATCATATTATATTCAGGAAATAAAACAAACTTGGGAAGCCCTTGGTAATATAACTACTTAATAATTTACCATAATTTAGTTTGACCCTTCTTTCCTTTTTTGTGTGTTGTGGGATAACCTAGGGTTGGCTGTCTCCTGTCTTTCTATGTGATCTTTGTGAAAAGAATCTGTTTAATTTAGTGCTGTTGGGAGCAAAGTAGAAATTACTGACACATTCCCTGGGGATTTGGAAGAGAAGTTCTATGAGTTTAGCTTCTGCACCAAAGGGCTTATTGAACAATTTTCCCAACAAATATAAGTTCCTCATCCAACCTTCAGAAGAAATCCTCATGCTTGCTTCTGAGAGAAGACAATTTTTTTTACATTATTGTGATTTGCAATCATACTGCACATATGGTATTTTGTCTTTCGTTAACATTATCATCTAAACATTTCCCCTTTCTCTACCTGCCTTCTATGTCTCCGGCTTTTAATGATTGTACAATATATCCCTGAAGATGTGTCCTCTCATGCACTTATTCTTTCCTCTAGTTGTTGGACACTTAGATTGTTTTCCTTTCATTTCTGATTAACCAATAATGAATATTTAATTTTCACTGGGTTGTTTAAATTTTAAATTTAAATTTCAGCTTTTTAAACGTGTGCTTGGTTCTCATGTATATGTAAAAATGTAAACCTGATCAAAAGATTTACAAGTGAAAAGCATACTCCCCAGCCCCCAGCTCTCCAGGCCCTCTATTCAGAAGCAATGGTCATCAGGTCCTTCCAGAGGTACTCTACACATACTCTATGCATGGATGTAAATGCACCACTTTTTAGTTTACTGCATCCTGGCCATAGGGCTGCTGCTTACAGTGTGTGGTTTGTGCAAGGGCCCTACCCTAAGGCTGCTTTCACTTAGAGAAAAGGGCACGGTTTACTCTTACCAAGGTACTACCGACTGTCTAAGCCTGCAGGGGACAGAGGGGCAGAGCAGAGGAGCCAGTTTTATAGCCTAGAGACCTGGGTGGCTAATCCTGTATTTAGCTAGTTATCTCTTGATGGAAATTTGAGTTATTTCCTGTACAGACTACAACCTTGCACCAAAAAATGTCTATATGCACATCTGCAGATTTAATTTTTGGAAGTGCAATTGCTGACAAAAAAAGCATACGTAACAGTACCCCCATTCACACTGAGGAAGTTCATGACCAGAGCTGGCTGGCGATGTAAAGACTTGCCTGCTTCACAGACTTCAAGCAAGGGGACTCTTCAGGGAGCCTCTGAAGGGCCGTCCAACGCTGTCAGGCCCTGGAGCCAGCTGGCCTTATTTCACTGCCCCTGACAAGGATTTAACCCTTTGGTTCATCTTTGGTTTTCTCACACCAGAAGAAACCATAGCACTCAATTCACAGGGCTGTTGTGAATGAATTCATTCAGAGCTCTTAAAACAGTATGTTGAAAAGTGCTTAACAAATGTTAGCTGCTGTCATCACTGCCATCAGCATGCTGTTCCTGCAACTCTGGGCAGGCTCTCTGAGAACCTCAGTAAGGCCTGAGACACTTTAATACTTTAGGTCCTTTTGATTTAAGTAGCTAGGAGCCTGGTAGGCTACAGTCCGTAGGGTTGCAAAGAGTCAGTTCAGTTCAGTTGCTTGGTTGTATCCGACTCCTTGCAACTCCCGGGGTTTACCCAAATGCATGTCCATTGAGTCGGTGATGCCATCCAACCATCTCATCCTCTGTCATCCTCTTCTCCTCCTGCCTTCAATCTTTCCCAGCATCAGGGTCTTTTCAAATGAGTCAGTTCTTTGCATCAGGTGGCCAAAGTATTGGAGTTTCAGCTTCAACATCGGTCCTTCCAAAGAATATACAGGGCTGGTTTCCTTTAGGATGGACTGGTTGGATCTCCTTGCAATCCAAAGGACTCTCAAGAATCTTTTCCAGCACCACAGTTCAAAAGCATCAATTCTTTGGCACTCAGCTTTCTTTATAATCCAACTCTCACATCCATTCATGACTACTGGAAAAACCATAGCCTTGACAAGATGGACCTTTGTTAGCAAAGTAATGTCTCTGCTTTTCAATATGCTGTCTATGTTGGTCATGACATTCCTTCCAAGGAGTAAGTGTCTTTTAATTTCATGGATGCAGTCACCATCTGCAGTGATTTTGGAGCCCCTCAGAATAAAGTCTGCCACTGTTTCCATTGTTTCCCCATCTATTTGCCATGAAGTGATGGGACCACATGCCATGATCTTTGTTTTCTGAATGTTGAGCTTGAAGCCAAATTTTTCACTCTCCTCTTTCACTTTCATCAGGAGGCTCTTTAGTTCTTCACTTTCTGCCATAAGGGTGGTGTACTGCTGAGGTGATTGATATTTCTCCTGGCAATCTTGATTCCAGCTTGTGCTTCCTCCAGCCCAGCGTTTCTCATGATGTACTCTGCATATAAATTAAATAAGCAGGGTGACAATGTACAGCCTTGACGTACTCTTTTTCCTATTTGGAATCAGTCTGTTGTTCCATGTCCAGTGCTAACTGTTGCTTCCTGACCTGCATACAGATTTCTCAAGAGGTAGATTAGGTGATCTGGTATTCCCATCTTTCAGAATTTTCTACTGTTTATCATGATCCACACAGTCAAAGACTTTGGCATAGTCAATAAAGCAGAAATAGACGTTTTTTTCTGGAACTCTTTAGTTTTTTCCATGATCCAGAGGATGTTGGTAATTTGATCTCTGGTTCCTCTGCCTTTTCTAAAACCAGCTTGAACATCTGGAAGTTCATGGTTCACATATTGTTGAAGCCTGGCTTAGAGAATTTTGAGCATTACTTTACTAGCGTGTGAGATGAGTGCAATTGTGTGATAGTTTGAGCATTCTTTGGCATTGCCTTTCTTTGGGATTGGAATGAAAACTGACCTTTTCCAGTCCTGTGGCCACTGCTGAGTTTCCCAAATTTGCTGGCATATTGAGTGCAGCACTTTCACAGCATCATCTTTNCCCCCCGAGTTATCTGGCTGCACCCAGGCCTCTGAGTGAATTCCCCGCGCTGGCCCCAAGCTACGGGGGGTGGGGCACTTCCTGGGAGCCTTTCAACACCAGTGCTCGGGCCTCAGGGGTCCCCAGAATCTACCAGATTCTGCCTCCGCTGGCCTGGGGTGTGGGCTGGGAGCTGGGGCTTTTAAAAGTTCCCCAGGGGATTCTAATGTGCCGCTGGGGCTGAGAACTTCTGCTCTAATGTATGACTGATTGATTGGTCGATTACTGCCATTTAATCAATGAGCCGTCCCTGCAGGGGCAGGATATAACACCTGACTGTAGAATTCTACAACAACCATCCTCAGTCCCTTCTCTCTCCCTCCACTCCCTCTCACCTCTCCCCACTCCAGAAGCTGCAGTTCTATTTAGATTAAATCCCCCCACAACAGACACAAATGTGAAACAACAACCCCAAACAACGGGAAGAACCAGTGTTTACAAAGTCGACGACCCTTATGGACCAGTCCCCACTCAAATGGTCCAGTTACAAGACTGCTGCTGCTGCTGCTAAGTCACGTCAGTCGAGTCCAACTCTGTGCGACCCCATAGACGGCAGTCCACCAGGCTCCCCTGTCCCTGGGATTCTCCAGGCAAGAACACTGGGGTGGGTTGCCATTTCCTTCTCCAATGCAGGAAAGTGAAAAGTGAAAGGGAAGTCGCTCAGTCGTGTCCAACTCTTAGTGACCCCATGGACTGCAGCCCACCAGGCTCCCCCGTCCCTGGGATTTTCCAGGCAAGAGTACTGGAGTGGGGTGCCATCACCTTCTCCAGTTACAAGACTGAGCGGCCAAATTTCCTTAGGAAGGAAGAACTCATGAGACCGTCAGTTTCCTGGGGTTTGTTCATTACTTTGCTCCTCAGTATTCCCGACAATCGCTATGATCGGGTAATGAGGATTCACCTTCGGCCAGGTGCTCTGAGGCTGGAGGGGTTCAGAGAGCCCCCCACTGCCTCCATGGCAAAACAAAGCTGTATGATGAGTGGTGCCTCTCGTAGCGGGTCAGCGCAGTGGCTGGTCACGCGCTGTGAGAGGCCCCGGCCCTGCGCCCCTGCCCCCGCCTTCTCAGCCCTGCCCGGGGACCCTTCCGTCTTGGGTCCAGTTGGTGCTGAGAACACACCGGACCAGGCTTTCTTTCTCAGAGGAATTCAAGGCTTTCCTCCGCCCCCGGATCAGCTGTTGAGGAGCAATGCTGTGTATTTTAAATGTCTCCCTTACAAAAGTTACTAGAAAACTTTCACTCCTTCCAAGCAGAGCTATAAAGGAAGCTTGGGGTGGACCTCTCCTCTTCTGAGAAGCTTGTGTGGAGGGTTTCCATAGCGACCAGGGGCTCCCTCTGAGCCAGGCCAGGGGCAGTGGTCAGATAATGCCGCTGGTGTGACAGGAATCACGACGAAAGCCTTATTGCCAAGCAGCTTGGAAGCCAGCCTGAGGGGTGGTACCGTGTGCCCTCAAAATTTGTGTTGACTCCCAAACTCTGGCAGGCAGGATGTGGCCAGCTTCGAGCTGGGGTCTGGAACGCGGGCGTTCAGGTGAGCTGAGGCCACCAGGGCGGGCCCTCTGCAAGCTGACTGGTGTTCTTAGGAAATGAGGAGGCCCTGGCTGTTGCCCGGAGGTAAGATCGAGGGAGGAGGCAGGAGGGGGCGGTCGTCTGCAAGCCAAGGAGGGGTGCTTGGGGAGAGCCGCCTACCGCGCCTGGGTTTGGACGTCTGGTCTCGGAACAATGAGGAGAGGTATTTCTGCTGCCTCAGCCGGTCAGTGNTCGAGGGAGGAGGCAGGAGGGGGCGGTCGTCTGCAAGCCAAGGAGGGGTGCTTGGGGAGAGCCGCCTACCGCGCCTGGGTTTGGACGTCTGGTCTCGGAACAGTGAGGAGAGGTATTTCTGCTGCCTCAGCCGGTCAGTGGCATTTTGTTGCCGCAGGTGGGAGGCCTCAGCAGGTAGGTGCTGTGGAGAAGGTAAGCAGGTGGTGGAAAAGTGAGTGGTGTAGGTGCGACTGTCGTTAAGAAGGGCCCGGGAGGTCTCTTGAGAGCTGACGTTTGACCTAAGACCTGAAAGATGAGAAGGGGCGAGCCACGGGGACCTGGAGGCTGACGTGTCCTGTGAAGCATCCGCAGGTAAAAACCCCCAAGTGTGGGAAGGGGCTTGGGCCATCGAAGGGAACAGAACAAATGCAGCCCAGACGGGCAGAAGGCAAAGTTACGGCTTCCCTGGTGGCTCAGTGGTTAGGAATTTGCTTGCGGTAGAGGCGATCGGGATTCCATCCCCGGGTCNTTTCCAGTCCTGTGGCCACTGCTGAGTTTCCCAAATTTGCTGGCATATTGAGTGCAGCACTTTCACAGCATCATCTTTTAGGATTTGAAATAGCTCAACTAGAATTCCATCAGATATGACTAAAGTGACTGATCACACACACACACACAGGTCACTGGATTTCAGTGAGGGTCAATTTTGTGATGAATTCTCACTCTGCTTCCCTGTATAACTTGCCACTGGATTAGCTGTCAATCCATTGGGCTGATGCTGTGTCCTAGCTCCCAGGTGAAGCCCTTCTCTGCCTCTTAGTTCGACCCCAGCAGTGTGGACAGTTCTCGTGGTGTGTGTTTGCGTGCATGTGCCCGTGTGAGGTTGGGGCATAGGGTGATTGCAATTGTCTGCCTCACTCTCTGGACAGTCCTTAGCTGAGATCTAGTTGCAGGGGCCTTGCCAGGGTACTGCCACAGGCAGACAAGTGGTGGAGAGGGAGGAGCAGGTGTCCCCGCTCACTGACTCATTGGCCTGGCTCTTGACCTCATTTTCCATGTTCTGAAAGGGTTTTGGCGGCAGTACCAACTCCCAAAGTTAGCCGAAGGCTGCTTGTGTATGAAACAGTTTGCTGCTCTGTCAGAGGTTGAGAAAAGTTGCTCTTCCTAAAGGTGATGACAATTTTCAGTGTTGCAAAGGGAACAAAGGCATTACTTGCAAATTAACCACCAGTCCACGTAAATGTGATTCAAACACCCAAAACAAGGCCCAGGAGCGGGGTCAGTCCTTTTCTCCACATAGAGACGGTGGGTGTGTAGGTTACCTTCTCATTATGGTGTGGCTGGCAATAACCCCCTGGGGCCCTGGGCTTCTGTTGGTAGTTTTTGTTTATGTCATTTTTGTAAAATCAGTGTGGGTGTTTGAAGCACTCAGGTTTCCTAGAGGCTGGGTACTTGTTACAGATTGCCTGTGAGTGTTCTGTAAAGTCAGAGAAGGTTCACAGAGCTGCTTTTGGCCAAAAGGTTTCAATAGCTCTAAATTGTTCTTGCTGTCTGAGCTCATGTCTGGCCCCGAAGACAGATTGTGTCCTTTCTGTAGAGCCTTCATCTCTCACTCCTCCTGTGTTCTTTTAAGGAATGGAGCTCTGTCCCCCATGTTTCTGCCTGTCTCTGAGGTGTGTATTGGACTGAAGCATATCATTACATTCCCCACCCTACTAATTACACAAGTTATTTCTGAGTGAGCACCAAGTTAATATGGCCTCATTTCTTTCTGTGTCCCCCAAATATTTCCCAGTGACCTCAGTAGGGTCATTTCTGTGGTTTGTTTCTGGTTTCACTAGTCTATTGCTGAATGTGTTTATTTATTTCCATTGTGATACATACCTAAATTGTGATTTTAGAAATGTGTTCTTGTCTTAAGAGCAAACCAGATGTCAAAGCTGTTTGGTTTGTTGGTTTGCTCTCTGACTCTTTGGTAGATGTCTGAAGGATTGTTAATCCCAGGCAGGATTTTACATGAGAGAATTTAAAAGAGTAGTCGTTTCCTTGGAAGTTTAAAAAATATTACAAAACCAGAGTTCCACACTGAGTGAGGACTTCAGTCACTCTAACCCTGTGTCTTCTATGATACTGACAATGTGAAGTGAGTGAAAGTCACTCAGTTGTATCCGACTCTTTGCAACCCCATGGACTATACAGTTCATGGAATTCTCTTGGCCAGAATACTGGAGTGGGTAGCCTTTCCCTTCTCCAGGGAATTTTCCCAACCCAGGGATCGAACCCAGGTTTCCTGCATTGAGGGCAGATTCTTTACCAGCTGAGCCACAAGGGAAGCTATTGACAGTAAAGGGTCATTTATAATAATAATGATGATGATTCTATTTATAAGCTCTCTACTGTTTACCAAGTATTCTCATGGTCACAGTTGTATTTGTCCTCCAAATTGCAATATGAAGCATGAGGTGATGCTGTTGGTTAGTTGCTAAGTTGTGTTCAACTCTTGCGACCCCACGGACTGTAGCCCACCAGGCTCCTCTGTCCATGGGATTTCCTATGCAAGAACACTGGAGTGGGCTGCCACTTCCTTCTCCAGGGGATCTTCGCAACACAGGGGATCGAACCTGCGTCTCTGGCATTTTTGGCAGATTCTTTACCCCTGAGCCACCAGGGAAGCCCTGAAGTATGAGGTAGAACTATAATAATTATATGTCATTCTACCCCCTTTTTGACTCCACTCCCTCCAAGAAGGCAATTTCAAAAGGCTCAAGTAAACAGAAAAGGTAGCTCTGAACCATCTGGGTCTTCTTGACACTGAGGGGATTCCCAGAATGTGTGACTTTCCATTCTGTAATGAAGACAGATCTGGGTGAAGCAGGAGGTGTTAATCACCCTGCCACTCTCTGCATACCCCAATCAACAACTGTGACCAAGATGGCCAGTCTTCTCCAGGGCTCTCCATCCATCACACTGCCCTTCCTGACCCCATCTTCTTATACAGGGGTCCTTGCTAAGCCTGCCTCCCAATTCTTACCAGCTCTTATTCTCTTTTTCTGGAGCAAAGCTTAAATCAAAAAGGCGCCCTGTTAAAGGAAAAAGAGTGAACTCATGTTGATTGTGATTCACCCCCAAACCTCCTAAAAGATAAAGCAAAGAGAAAGAAACCAAGATATTTTTGTTACCATAGGAACGTGAGAACTGACAAGGGGAACTTGGAATGCTTCATCTGCCATAAGGCCTCATTACTTGGAGCTTTCAGCAGTTGATAGAAGGAGGATGGCCATGGAACGAGGTTTAGCCGAGCTACCAATCTGAGAATCCAAAACAGACCAGAGGGCAGCAAAGCAGAGAAAATATACAAGAAATTTTCTGTGAGGGAAATCTGTATTTATGAAAAGAGATAATGCACTATCATATAATCATGAAAACTAGGCCCAGTTGGTAATAAGACTTCCCAGGTAGTGGTAGTGTTAAAGAATCCACCTGCCAATGCAGGAGATGCAGGTTTGATCCCTGGGTTAGGAAGATCCCCTGGAGGAAGGCAGGGCAACCCGTGCCAGTATTCTTGCCTGGAGAATCCCATGGACAGAGGAGCCTTGCGGGCTATAGTCCATAGTGTCGCACAGAGTCGGACACGACTGAAACGATTTAGCATGCACACACACATATAGAAACTACAGAAGTTTCCAGGTAAAGGGAGAGTTTGTAGAGCTGAGCTTCCCAAAAAGAACTAATGACTGCATCACAGCCACGACCAGAATTAACAGACAACTAGTCAGTGGGCAAAACTACTTTTCAGGGTATCTGACAAAGGGACCATTGCCCTTTGAACATGGTTAGACTTTCAAGTTGGGCTTGTTGTGGCTTTTTGGCAGGCCCTACTATCATACAGGGCTTCCCTTGTGGCTCAGATGGTAAAGAATCTACCTGCAATACAGGATACCCAGATTCGATTCCGGGTCGGGAAGCTCCCCTGGAGAAGGGAATAGCTACCCACTCCAGTATTCTTGCCCGGCCACAGAGGAGCCTGGTGGGCTACAGGCCATGGGGTTGCAAAGAGTAAGACACGACTGAGTGAGTAAGCACACACAGTCATACCGCGGTTGCTTTATTGTTTTACTACTTACTGACTAAGCTCTTGTAAAAATCCTCACAACCCACTTATAAATTCATAGATATTTTTGACTAAGTTCTGGCACTTACTGTTTCTCATTGGTGGGAAACTTGGTCTCTTTCTTACAACTCCAGAAAGTTCTCTGACTTCTGAAATGTAGGCAAATATGGAAGCACCAAATTAAAGGAATAAAGCTCATGAAGCCATTTAAGCCAGGTCATCTCGTTTCTGGGTATTAAATCATTTGCCTATTCATTGATAAACTTTTATTGAGCACAGCTGTTTTAGGTGTGGGGTTTTTGTAACAGCAAATAACATGCAGACTATATTCCTAAATTGCTCAAAGTCCAGTCAGTGAAACATACACATTGTCAATGGTGAGAATACTGGATTGTAAGTGCCGTGGTAGAGGGTGCGATAGTTGTCTGATGGAGGGGAGCCAATCAAACAGAATTGTTTCAATTGGTCCAAAAAGGGTGAGGTGGAGAATGAGCATTCCCACTGGAGGAAAATGTAGGTGGGAGGGCTCATAGGTGAGAAATGACACGCTGTCTTCAGAAACCAGCAAGCATCACTCAAGACTGTGTGAGGAGGAGGCAAGAGGGAGAATGGGACAGTAATTGTGAGAAGACTGTAGAGATGGGCAGAGTTCACAGTATGAAGACCTTAGTGTTCTAAAGAGTTGAGACTTCCCTGGTGGCCCAGTGGCTAAACTCCATTCTCCCAATGGAGAAGGCCTGCATTTTAATCCCTGGTCAGGAATTAGATCCCACATGCTGCAGCTAAGACCTGGCACAGCTAAATACATAAATATTAAAAAAAAAAAAGCATTGGATTTTTCTTTGAAAAGTCACAGGGGAGACCATTAAATGACTGCAAAAAGGTTAGTTAGCTTAGTATTTTAGAAAGACTATTGTATTGACAGACTGGATTGTAATATTTCAGATGGGGAATTAGGAAGCCTGAACAAAAGCTTTATATGGGAAAAGGAGAAGGACAGGGGATAAATATCTAGAAGGTAAAATCAGTAGGGGTGAGAGAGAAAGAGGAATAATCAGAGGCTTCCAGATTTATTTTGCTTTGGATGACTAGGTAGATGGACATCTTGGTTATTTACCAAGATGGCAAATAAGAAGCCAATTTTATGGAGAAGATGTGTTCTGTTTTGATACATTAGGCTATATTGGCAGTTTGGGTTTGGAGGAGGTATGGATTTGGTAACCACCATCCAAATGTATCAATAGTTTTTAAAGCCTTGAGTTGAATGAGGTCACCAATGAAGCTTTATAGGTGAAAGGGTCAAAAGGACAAGGATGGCACCCTTGGGACACTGGCATTTTAGTAGTGAGTGGAAGACTTGGAGACTTCAAAGGAGACTTTGGACTGGGCTGATCAACCATCCCAGTTTGCGCTGGTGTGAGGGGTTTTTTGATATGTGGCATTTTCGGTGCTAAAACTAGGAGAAAGTGAAAGTGTCCAACTCTTTGTAATCCCATGGACTTATTCAGTCCATGGAATTCTCCAGCCCAGAATACTGGAGTGGATAGCCTTGCCCTTCTTCAGCGGATCTTCCTGACCCAGGAATCAAACCAGGGTCTCCCAGATTCTTTACCAACTGAGCTATCAGGGAAGCCCCTTAAAGTTAGGAGGCTCCTAAACAAATAGGGGTGGTCACTCTACAAAGGAATGGCAGGGAGCGAAATCAAGAGAATATGATGCAAAAAAGTGTTCAAAGGAAGAAATAGTGAGTTGCAAATAATAATGACATGTGAGATAAAAATAACTATGCCATCTGAATTTGGAAACATGAGAAATTTCATGAAGAAGTTTCATGAGAAGTTTCATGAGCACAGTCAGACTACAGTGATTTTTAAGAGTTCATGAAAAGTGTAGATAGAGCTTTAGGACGTTTTGGGGAGGTTGTATTTTTTCCCCTGGCTGCCTTGGATCTCAGTTGTGGCACATGCACTCTTAGTTGTAGCATGCAGGATCAGGTTCCCCGACCAGGACTGAACCCAGGCCCCCTGCATTGGGAGCATGGAGTCCAGTCTTAACCACTGGACCACCAGGGAAGTCCCTGAGGAGGTTTTTATTTTGTTTTTAAAGTTGTTTTTCTTTTGATGTGGGCCATTATTAAAGTCTTTATTGAATTTGTTATAATATTGTTTCTTTTTTTTATGTTTTGTGTTTTTTTTCGGCCATGAGGCACCTGGGGTCTTAGCTCTCCAACCAGAGATCGAACCCTCACCCCTGTATTGGAAGGCAAAGTCTTAACCACTGGACTGCCAGGGAAGTCCCCCTGAAGCAGTTTTAAAATAATGAGATTCTAGTTTTATTGCAGCCTTAATTGATCTGTGCCAGCTATCATAAAATAGATGTAAGAAGAGAAAAAGGTCTCAGTTTCCTGGATGAGGAAAAGGTAAGTTTTCTACTGTTCCTATGCCTAAATTGTTATTTCTGATTATGTTTTGATAAGCTCTTATGATTCCCTAAGTCAACATAGTTTATTTAACCCAAGATGGTGAACAACCCCTGGAGTCCCATTGAATCTGGTTTAGGAAGTAATTCTTTGTCATTTTCCTTCCCATAAGTTGTGTAAGCCTCTGATGGTTATTCTGCCTTTAGGTATTTTCTACATGATTGGGAAATGAATACTTGCAGTATTGAGATGCAAAAGTTCTTAAGATGAAAAAAAAGGCATTTAAACAAATTAGGATACACCTGAAACTAAGAAAACATTGTAAATCAACTATACTTCAATTTAAAAAGGTCTGAAATATGACTACACACACAAAAATTTTAGGAAGTGGAGAAGAAATCAGGGAAGAGCATGAGGCAAGAACTCGAGAATAGATGAAGGAATTCTTCCTGGAGCTTTGTGAAGAGTCCCTCTGCCAATGAAAGCAGAGAGTCCTCATTAAGACAGAGAGCGCGTCATTCCTCTTGGCAGTTGCTGTCTGCCTTGTTTGGAACTCTTCCAAATGTGTTTTTGCTCTCATCTCATGAAGATGTTGGAAGTTTGTCTCATTTATTCCTAGTAACTAAAAAAAAAAAAAAAAAAAAAAATCTTTTGGCCATGCTGCTCAGCATGTGAGATCTTAGATCCCCAACCAAGGAGCAAGCTGCACCCCTTGCAGTGGAAAAGTGTGGGTGCTAAGTTGCTTCAGTTGTGTATGACTCTGTGACCCTGTAGACTATAGTCCACCAGGCTCCTCCGTCTATGGGAATCTCCAGGCAAGAATATTGGAGTGGGTTGTCATGCCATGCCATGTCCTCCAGGGAATCTTCCCGACCTAGGGATTGAATCCATATCCCTTATGTCTTTTGCACTGGCAGGCAGGTTCTTTACCCCTAGTGCCGAGCATGGAGTCTTAATCAGTAGACTGCCAGAGAAGTCTGGCATGCCTCTAGTAACTTCCATGCCTCTATTTTAAGCAGCTTAGTTATTATTCTTTACCAGCATGGATAAATGATGGTGGCGGGACCATGATTGGGTAGAATATATTGGAAAGATGAACTGGCGTTCCACTTCCCAGGTGTTGGTTTACAGGCCATTCTGCCCACTCTTTGATTGGCCGCTCCATTTTTGGCATTCTCTCTCCTTTTGATAGCCTTAAGTCTTCTATAATTATTTCATCTAAGGTTCATTTTGTTGAACAATCATTCTTGGAGGACCTATTTTCTGCCAGAAGTGTGGATATATTCTGGGCTTGAATTGGTGAATGAGACAGTTTCAGGGAACACTGTGTCTGGGAACATGACCTCCGAAGTTATGACAGCAATCTTGCAACAGCTATTATGGAAGCAAAAACTGAAATATATATGGACAATATTGCCTAGAGTAACCCTCCTTGAATTCTGAGCAAGGTAAGAAAAGTCAGGAGAGTGTGTTTTCATGTTTACTGTTCGTATGACCATTTAGCAATTTAAAAACTTATTAAGCCACTACTATGTGGCCACACTGTTCCAACTCATTTGATCCTTTTAAGAACCCCATGAGTGGTGCTATTATTACCTCATTGATGTAACAGAGACACAAAGAGACTGAGAAACCCTCCAAGGGATAAACAGCTACTAAGTGGCCAAGCCAGAATTCCAGTTCAGGACATCTTCCTGTAACCACTCTTCTATGCTGTTTCTCCACTGATCACCACTAGGAATCAGTGGCTTAGTAGACAACTATTGGTTAATCATAGTAGAGGTGGAAGTTTGAGGGGAAGAGAAGAGTAACATCCCAAATATTGCATTTTTTGGGTGAGTCTCTGAGAAGTTATAGTGACCACTTAGACCAAGCCATCCTCTATTTTTCTGCCAATGCTTTCTTGGACTAACCAATGTCCTAGTATAACTTCAATACATCGTGTGTTTCAGTGTAATGTTTACTGACTTGGGTCTTGATTTCAAAATTACGTTCCAGTTGAAATTGGTGCTTGTTGATAGTAGAACTGCCATATAACCTCTTCATTTCTAAAGAATATTGGATTTTAAATCCTGTAATTCTAGGAGGAAGAAGGCCTCTGCACATCATGCTAGCAGAAGTTGGGGTTGCCTTTAAAAATCTCTACTGAACTCTTTGGAATTCTAAAAAAATTCCAGGAAGGCTTGGAGGCTTCTGGGCAGCAAGGTCAGTTTCAGGGAAAAAGAGATGTTTTATTTTCTAGCAATTTCTCAAATTCTAAGAATGGTCTCTTTCTTAACTTAAATGTTAATAAGAAATCACTACACAACGGTGTCTAAGTGATCTCTTTCTGTCCGTGTTCTCTGTTGCTTTTTGAGAGCCAAATCTGATTAGATAAAAGAGGGCTTGAGTGAAGTCTTTTTTCTTGCTGATTTCTGAGCCTCTTTTTCTCCATGAACTGAGTTAGAATTGAGATTAAATTCTGCATATTGTATTGTATGTATTGCATACAAAATTGCATATTGTAAAGTATTGATTTATACTTTACAAAGAGATTGCTTGCATTTCCAATGTGTAATTAGAAATAGTTATAAAAAATCATTTACCTTTTAGTACCCATTTTTAGTCTTTGCTGCTATATAATGTTCTCCATTATTAAAGAGTAGCCCATTTGGTGGGTCAGGGGTAAATTTCTTCCCATTTTTCAGACTTATTATATCTCCATTTCATCCAGAAAACTGGTATATTTGATGAGCCTTCCTGTTACAGCTAGCTGCCTGGGCTCACAGTTGACCTCTGCAGACACAGTACAAAGGACACTTAAAAAGTGTTAGCTACAGACCCTATCTCTGCCTCTAGACTGCACACAGAATCTAGAACAGTAGTATTGCTGGGCTTGGAGTCCCCAGAGGAGAAGCTGAGCTGGTTGTATGCTGAGATCTTCTGGGTATTGCTGCTTCTCAAAGAGCCTGCTCCCACCACCCCTCCCAACCAAGGGTGTGTCTGGGTTGGGAGCCCCTAACTCTCGGGGGCAAGTGCAAGTTACTGATGCCCAGAACCTCCTTGGGCCCATCACAGTCAATCCAAACCATAAGTCACTTCTTTCAAGAGCTCAGTGTTCCTCTTTTCCTTGTGACTTGAAAGTGCACCTAGGAGAACTTTATAAATCCCTGAATGTCTCCTTCCAGCCACAGAGGGAATGTTGGGACTAGTTTTCTGGGCAATCAAATGTCCAGCGTAACCCACCACCCCTCACCTGGTTTATCACCTAAGAATAATGCTTCCCTCATTCATTGTCTTCTTCTATAGCCTCATACTCCATGTTATTCTGATCTAACCTTTCACTGGAGTCCTCCTTTCTGATCCTTGTATCACATTCTCTGGAGCTTCCAGAACAGGATAGACACACGACTACACCCCCTAGCTCCACAACTGACATTCCTCTATCCGTCATGCTTCAGTAGAAATCTGCTCCTCCCCCACCCCCTGCCCCCGCAAGACCCTGCTTTCAAGATGCCTCTCAAATGGAGGCCATTTATCACCAACTGTCCTTCATGTCAGGATTGGGAAATAGGATTGGTGTCCTTTTACATCTTACTGCCACTTCTAGACCATTAGTCCTCTACCTTCACTGAGATATCCAAAACGCTGGAACTCTTCTTCCTGGGGTTCCTGCCATGTAGCAGCCCCACCCCCTTGTCTCTGCCATCATTTGATGTCCCATAGTCTCTGTTTCAGTTACTGGAGAGGTCCCGGGCTTCTCACCCCAAGTCCTGCCTTCAGTCTGCAGGTCATGACTGCAGCATGAAGTTGAGAACTCATCTGCCACCAGGTCCTTTTTGTTCTTCAGCTACACTAACCTTCTCCTCCACATCCTGAAGCTACTCACTCCTGTGGCCAACCCTTGAATCTGTTGCCTTGTTTCCAAAATACTAGTGAATAAATGGATTGGAGTGTCTGGAACATTAGTGATGATGAGAGGGTGAAGAAACTGAAATGTAGAATAAGACACACATTGTCATCTCCAGATGGCAGATGCCAGAGAGATTTTCATGATTTTTTTTTTCCTGAGACTGATCTGAATTAGTAAGTGAAGAAGATAGAAGAAAGACACAAAGACGTGCTTTCGATCTTCCTTCCTGTAAGATTTTCCTCTAGATTTTCCCTCCAAATATGCAAAACAACCCTATCTCAAACCTAAAGCATTCTGTCCCAGTAGCCTCACTCAGGGGGAATCCGGAAGATGTGTATGTACTCTGTGTGTGTGTGTGTGTGTGTGTGTGTGTGTGTGAGAGTGATGGGGTTGATGCCATGGGAGGTAATGCACAGAGTGGACTGGTGCACAGTGTCAAGCTGTACAGAACTGAATAGAACTCCCAACCTCGCAATATTCTTGTCCATCCAGAATGTGGACTTCAGAATGTGACTAAACTGAATAGAACTCCCATCCTTGTAATATTCTTGTCCACCTAGAACCTCAGAATGTGACTTTCCTTGGAAATAATTCTTGTGGACGTAACTAGTTAACATCGAGTCAGACTAGATTAGGGTGGATCCTGACCCCATGACTAGTTTCCCAAGGAACACCTGGAAACTCCCAGACACTAGAAGAGGCAAGAAAGGCTTCTTCCCTGGAGCCTTTGGAGGGAGCGTGGATGGCACCTTGGTTTCAGACTTCAGCCTCCACATCTGGGAGAGAATAGAGTTTTGTGGTGTGAAGCCACTCAGTTTGTGGTGACCTGTTAGAGTAGCCTCAGGACGCTGACACAGCAGGGCAGGAGCACCTTGGTTTCAGCCTGGTTGTTCTTCTTTAAAAGCTTATTTTACTTCGAATGTTAAAGGAAAACCAATACAAGCTCACTACCCTCACCATTTCTCCTCCTGGCCTCCTGTCCCCATCATCAGCCTCATTTGAGTTAGAAGAAGAATTAAAAAGGGGGCTTTCCTGGTGGCTCAGTGGTAAAGAATCTGCCTGTGGAGAAGTGTCTATTTAGTTCTTTGGCCCATTTTTTGATTGGGTCATTTATTTTCCTGGAATTAAGGTGCAGGTGGAATTTAGAAAGATGGTAACGATAACCCTGTAGGTGAGACAGCAAAAGAGACACAGATGTATAGAACAGGCTTTTGGACTCTGTGGGAGAGGGAGAGGGTGGGATGATTTGGGAGAATGGCATTGAAACATGTATAATATCATATATGAAAAGAATCGCCAGTCCAGGTTCGATGCATGATACTGGATGCTTGGGGCTGGTGCACTGGGATGACCCAGAGGGATGGTATGGGGAAGGAAGAGGGAGGGGGGTTCAGGATGGGGAACACGTGTATACCTGTGGCAGATTCATGCTGATGTATGGCAAAACCAATACAATATTGTAAAGTAATAACCGCCAATTAAAATAAATAAATTTATATTAAAAAAAAAAAAGAATCCACCTGTGATGCAGGAGACTCAGGTTCGACCCCTTGGTTGGGAAGATTGCCTGGAGAAGGAAATGGCAACCCACTCCAGTATTCTTGCCCAGAAAATCCCATGGACAGGTCGCCAAGGGTTGGACACGACTATTAAGTGTCAATAATATTCAAAATACTGTACAAAGCACTGTGAGTATATTAGCTCTAAGCCTCACGCCAAAGTTACAAAATAGGCTTTATTATTATTGTTTCTGAAACAAAATTAAGCCTCAGAGATGACTTTTTTAAAATATATTTTTTTAATTTAAATTTATTTATTTTAATTGGCACCCCACTCCAGTACTCTTGCCTGGAGAATCCCGTGGACGGAGGAGCCTGGTAGGCTACAGTCCATGGGGTCACTGAGGGTCGGACACGACTGAGCGAATTCACTTTTACTTTTCACTTTCATGCATTGGAGAAGGAAATGGCAACCCACTCCAGTGTGACTGCCTTGAGAATCCCAGGGATGGGGGAGCCTGGTGGGCTGCCATCTATGGGGTCGCACAGAGTTGGACACGACTGAAGTGACTTAGGAGGAAGAGGAGGCTAATTAATTTACGATATCGTATTGGTTTTGCC
This sequence comes from Neotragus pygmaeus, assembly GCA_006410875.1. Taxonomy (NCBI): domain Eukaryota; kingdom Metazoa; phylum Chordata; class Mammalia; order Artiodactyla; family Bovidae; genus Neotragus; species Neotragus pygmaeus. The sequence goes on along the minus strand of SJYV01024637.1, from coordinate 906,515 downwards.
ATACATCAACATGAATTCCCCACGGGTGTACACGTGTTCCCCATCAAAGATCACTTTCTACAAGTAGTAAGAGGAGGATGGGACAAACTGGGAGGTGAAGATTGACATATATACACTACTGTGTGTAAAATAGCTGGCGGGAACCTGATATAAAGCAAAGGAAGCTCAACTCGGTGGTCTGTGATGAGTTAGATGGGTGGGATGAGGGCTTTGGATGGAAAGTCCAAGAGGGAGGGGACATATGTATACATAGAGCTGACTCACTTTGTAGTGCAGCAGAAACTAACACAACACTGGGAAGCAATTACGTGCATGTGTGTGCTCAGTTGCCTGTGTGCCAGGCTCCTCTGTCCATGGGATTTCCCAGACAAGAATACTGGAGTGAGTTTCCATTTTCTTCTCCTTGGGTCTTTCTGACCCAAGGATCGAACCCACATCTCCTGTGTCTCCTGCACTGGCAGGCGGATTCTTAACCAATGAGCCACCTGGGAAGCCTAAAGCAATTATACTTCAATTTAAAAAAAGAAAAGGAATAAAAAGTTAGTAGAAGCATCTAAGAGAACTATTTCACAGCATGTTACATAACCCAAGGATTGAAAGATACATCTGAACTTTTTGTTCTTCCCCAAGTCAGTCAGGTGAACACTTGAAAAGTCGTCTGTAATTCTAGGACATATTTCTCACTTATGCTAATATATGACACTTGGCATTTTATTTTCATTTGTAAGTTATTTTTCTTCAAGTGTGGATGAAAGTCCATTGATATGTCAAGTCTGACTCTTTGCTTAGAAAGATCCAAACAAAAATATAACAGCGGGAAGTGGGAAGGGATAAATAACCCTAAGAAATGACCCTTCATTTTGATCCCTTAGGCTTTACTTTGCTGACAACTTAAAAAATGCACATGTAATTGCTTCCTGGGAAGAGAAAGCAGGAGGTAATATAGGATTGCAAGTGCTTGAAACAAAGATAAAATAGGAGATTCATCTGCTGCTCTCATGTTCCTTTTTAAAGATGAGTGTTGGGATTTATGTCTGCCTTTTCTTGGATTGTCTGTTACAACAGGGGACTTTTATTAGCTCTGCAAAGGAAGCAATTTAGTGGTCCTGTAGGTTTCTCTTCTATTTGGATGAAAGAAAAAAACTAGAAATCTTTGGGCATCAACTTTTTTAGGGGAATTATCTTTGCTGTCACTACTCAAAAGAGTAGGCTCATAAACTGGGAGGAGAAAACATGTTGCCCTCCTAAATCTTTTTCTTATTTAGACTAACAGACAATGTAAGTCTACCGGATAGAAATTCAGCAAAATTGAAAAGCAACATCGGTATTCAAATGATAGGACATTTATTGTTCCAGTTGGAACATGTTTGTTTAGATTTTAATAGTAACATTATTGTTCTGATATGATTTTAAATTTATCAATCGAAATTATGTTCTTTCATTTAAGAAGTATTTGTTTTGTGCTTTCTGTACTATACTAGAAAGGATAGCTACTCCTGTTATCAAGGATCTTATGGGTCAAGGGGTGAGGGACATGTTGGTTCTTGCTAATATTTAGTGAGTGCTTTCTGTGTGCCAGGCTTTCAAGTGCTTTATATGTATGAACTCTTTCCATCTTTAAAAGCTCTATGAAATAGGTAATATTTTTTTAATCATTATTTTACCAATGAAGAAACTGAGGCACAAAAAGTTTAGAAACTTGCCCGAGGTCAGACATCTCAGTCAGTTCAGTCACTCAGTCGTGTTCGACTATCTGCAGCTCCATGGACTGCAGCACACCAGGCTTCCCTGTCCATCAGCAACTCCGGAGTCTGCTCAAACTCGTGTCCATCGAGTCAGTGATGCCATCCAAACATCTCATCCTCTNGGATCATCTATTTACAAAGACTCCCCTGGATTCTCCACATTTGCTGTCAGTGGCCGGAAAGGATCTAATATTACTGGGGGAAGGGCCACTGGAAATGTCTGATAGAATTTATAGGGTATGAATGGAATTCATGAAAACTTGACAGGATATCAAGTTTTGTTTGTTAACCAAATAACTGGGATTGTATTATCACTACCTCTAGGAAAGCCTTGATAGATTGGTTCTCTCTGGCTAGGCTGAGGAACATTTTACTTTACATGCAGAAAAGATAGTTCTACTTTCCAGTGGTTCAGACAGTAAAGAATCTACCTACAATGCAGGAGTCCCTAATTCCATTCCTGAGTCAGGAAGATTCCCCTAGAGAAGGAAATGGCAACCCACTCCAGTATTCTTGCCTGGAGAATCCCATAGACAGAGGATCCTGACAGGCTACAGTCCACGGGGTCACAAAGAGTTGGACATGACTTAGCAACTAACACTTATTTAAATGTCCCTGGTCTTCTATCATTAGTACCCTAAGGACACTGTCTTCTTCTATAGTCATTTTTTACAACATTTTGTCCATATTATAAGGATTGTTTTATAATCAAACCCATCATCTGTAAATATAAGCATGCTCAATGTCTATTAATGGACCTATGATTTCTTTGGCACAAGAAAGTACAAACAGAGAAACCGAAGGTCATACTCCAACTCCCACTTTGTAAATTTTTGTTCTTTGAACGATGTAAGAATTTCTATCTGTTGAGTATCCTCTTTCTGCTAGAAATCGTGCTATATGTTTATGTATGTCTTCTCATTTTGACCTCACACTGCCCTGGGAGGAAGGTGGTACTTCCATTTTACACAGGAGGAAATGGCGGCACAGAGACGTGAAGTCATCTGCCTGGGGTTAAGTAAGTGATCAAGGAGTTTGAATTCTGGTTTGCCTTCAAAGGCCACACTTTTGAAACTCCATCGGACCACTTCCTTAAAAGGAAAAAATTACTGGAGATTAAATCAGCACTTGCAATACTAGAATTTAAAGTATTTCAGGGAATTGAATCAAAGATACACACTATTCCTTAGATGACTAAGCAAGGCAATCATGCATCGTCAAACCGTATCAGCTAAAACTTAAAAATTTTTTTCTAATAATCTCTCTGACTTACTTGAAAAAAAAAAAGAAGACCATCATATATTGTTTCATAGCTAAAAGCTCCTTGTTTAGTCATTATTCTAATGTTTGTCCATTACATTCCTATGGAGGCAGGACGGAGCCTTCTCCCTTCTTCGACATGTTATTAGGAAATGCCTCTGTTTTCTGGCCTGCTCTGGGACAGACAATAAGCTTTAGCTAAGAACACATTTGGAGGCATGTGAGTGAGTGAACCAAGTGTGCCTGGAGGCACCAGTCCATGCCTGCTCCTGCAAAGCCCATGAAAGCCCAGCAAACTTTTGGGGACTGACACAGAGGATCAGAGCCATCACTAGCTGGATGTGGGACTTTAGTGGCATAGATGCAATGTATATAAATGACTCTCATTTTTGTTCTTTGGAGCTGTTTCCTTCTCAGAAATTTCTGACGAAACTGCTAACAAAAGATACATTAACTTCTATTCTTGAATATAGAGGACTAAACAGAAAAGTAGGCTGTAGCTAAGGCAAGAGGTTTCATCAGNAAATGACTCTCATTTTTGTTCTTTGGAGCTGTTTCCTTCTCAGAAATTTCTGACGAAACTGCTAACAAAAGATACATTAACTTCTATTCTTGAATATAGAGGACTAAACAGAAAAGTAGGCTGTAGCTAAGGCAAGAGGTTTCATCAGATAGTCTTTTTTTTTTTTTTTTAACAATTTTGCCAATAAACAGGTAAAAAAATACAGGAGTGAGTCTAACTTCCCAGTGTAAGATCACTAGCATTCTTTACTACATTATTCCCCATATGTTATCCACATTCTTACCCATGTATGAATGGCTATTTGTGAAGTGTCTGATAATTTCAGAGGAGAGAACTTGCATCTATTAAAAGCCTACCATGTACCAGACAGAGTGCTGGGTGCTTTTTGTATGCAATCTCTTTTATTTTTTTAAAGGTTTAAAAAATTAATTAGTTTATTAATTGAGTTTATTAACTGAGTCTTTGTTGCTGCTCATGAGCTTTCCCTAGCTGAGATAAGTGGGAGCTACTGTGCACAGGCTTCTCATTGCGGTGGAGCACAGGCTCTAGGCGTGTGGGCCTCAGTAGTTGTGATACATGGGCTTAGCTGCCCTGCTGCATTTGAAATCTTCCTGGACCATAACAAAACCGTTATTTTGCGGAAATAATTTTGTAGAGAGTAACTTGCCTGAAGTCACAGGATAAGTTAGTGACAGAATCAAGATTGGGACCACTTTTGCCTTCCAAGCTCATCTGCATGATCTTATGTTGTTCTCTAGAAGTTGAGACCTCATGGATGTTCACACAAAATTTCAGAAGAGTTCACTAGTAATGCAAATCTTTGACACGAGTCTGAATGCTCCTGAAAGGACTGGTTTGTTTTTTTCTTTCTATTTTTAGTCTGCACTGCGTGGCATGTGGGATCTTAGTTCCCCGACCAGGGATCAAACCCATGCCCCCTGCAGTGGAAGCCTGGTGTCTTAACTACTGGACCACCAGGGGAGTCCCAGATTGGGTCTTTTTATATCCCAAGTGTCTAGCCCAACCTCTGGCACATAGTAGACCCTCAATCAATATTTGTTGAATTAAATTCAGTTGCTCGTATAGGCTTGGTCTATTTGATGATGTTTCTGCTAGGTTCCTGGGTACATTTGAAAGTTATGTCTGACCTTTACTTGGAAAACCACAGTGATCTCACTTTTGATTTTGATTGGATGACACTGAGTGTTGGCAGATGCAAAAAGTGACTTTACATTCAGACATGGGGAAGCATTAAAGAATCAGTGAGATTCTGAATACAAATCTTAACAAAATAGATATGAGAAGGATAAATAAAGATACAATACTGTTTCTGGGAAACATGGATAGTTTTGTTGTTGTTGTTGTTTTTTTCATTCCTGCTCTATTTCCAGATAGATTTAGACACTCAGTTGTCCTGCCTGAACTGTTCTGTTGCTCTTGGTGGTTTCCAATCCTGAAACACAAGACTATATTTTTCACTGCTATGGTTCCACAATCTAAAGCATTGTACATTATTCTCATTCATATATGAATTTGACAAATGTGGATCAGAAAACTATCAGGACTCAGAGGAAAGGCAGAATTGAATGATGGCCCTTTCCCCCTAATTGGCAAGTATTCTTGCCAATTAGCAGTGTTCTTGACCTTAACCTTGAATGTGACTGGTTGGCTGATAACATGCTACCTGGTGAAAATCAGAGTATTTTTCATATTGTGATATTTTAAAGAAATTATCTTTATTTTTCATTGTTTACCTAGACATGCCAATGAATATTTAGGCCACATTTTGAGCAAAAACTCACAAGGTGTTTGTTTGTTTTCCAAACTTCACGTGTGTACACAAACAACACAATTTTAAGGGTTTGCATAAAAGAACAAAGCATAAGAAATATAGTGAGATACAAGCTCATAACCAATGTTCAAATCAGTGAGCAGATCTGATTCAATATGAGAAAAGTTTATAAGACAACTCTGTGGTTTGTAGGAAGCACTGTCTGGTGACAGTGTTGCAGGACATGATCCACGTCCCATTGCAGGAAGCCTTAGGTAGAAACAGAGCAGGATGTCCACTCGGCCTATCAGGGAGCGATGGGGAGGTCAGTGTTTCAGGAAAAAGGGTCTGACTGTTTGCAGGTGCTGTCAAAAGGAAAAGCAGGCTTTGTCCATCAGGCGTGGCAGTGATATCTATTCTCTCTTTTGATTTTAACTTTACCTGAACCCTTGACTCCTTTCTTCTCAAGCATTGAAGGAATTAAACTTGGGAAGTCAGCAAGTGATGATCCAGGGACTAAGAGGAAAAAAAAATGTGAAGATAAAGTCCCCAGATGATCCAACAGCTGTGTCTTAACTAGTAATCGGACTCCTTCCATTGAAATATTGCAAGACAGCCACCAGTAGGCAGGAAAAAAGAAAACAAACGTTTTCACATTTTTTTTAAACAAAAAAATGGATCTAGGAACTCACATGGTTGAAGGAAAGAGACAAATGTAACTAGTTTATGCATCACATCTCATTTTGCTTCAGATTTTTATTGTACTAGTAGCTGCTTCATAGGCTTAATTGTTAGATATTTGGTAGTTTTCTCTGTGAGTTCTTCTTTAAGACCTAAAATACTCGTGTCCTATAAATTTGAAGCTACGAAAAATGCCTCCAGTCTTATTTATTTAAATTATGATATAAATATTATTTAAACAAGGTTCATTTCCTAAACTCAAAGGAGAGGCTCCATTAGCTAAAACAGTGTCTTCTTCCTTATCTTTCCTGTATCTTCCCCAGTAATTGCTTTCTTTGATTTGATCTCATAAAAATTAGAAATAGACTACTCAAAAGTCCTCTGCATCACCAAACTAAAATAAGCAAATTTGGAAGCAGATATACATTCAATGCATTCTCTTTTGAGGACTCACCAAGCTTAGAGCTTCAAAGTATTAAAGCCATAAAGAATTGTGTCAGTTCATAGTTATTACAAGAAAAAAAATCTAAAAAACAAACCCAAAGTTAGTGTTAATTTTTCACAACTTCCCTTCTTACCCATATCAATAATTTCAACTTATTATCCACCCATTTCATGAGGTTTTCACACTTTCTTTAGGACCTTCTGACCATCTCTCCTACTTTAATGAAACTACAACCAACTTTCCAATTCACCCTAAACCTTAACTCTGCAAGCCTCGGTCTTTCTGCAGGAACTTAATACAACCCAGTCGTTTCTCACATTTCATTTGTATGCTAGGAGGAAAAAAAGAGTTGCACTTAGGAAATGAGAGTTAGCTGAGGTTCTATCAGCTTGCAAAACAGCTTGATAGTAGCAGAAACAATCATATTATCATTCTCCCCACTACCACACAGTTGAAGATAAAAAGAAAGGGGGCATTGCCAATTTTCATCTAACATTAGTTATGCTGAAACTTCTAAAGAAAAGGTTCAATGCGTGGAGTTTAGCTGACTAGAAAAGAATGCTGTAACAAATTGACTTTCCAGCCAAGTGTCTGCAGAAAAAAATGGCAACAAAATTCCAAGGTGACTCTGCTAGTAGAGTCATAATTAACCACAGTAACCTGCGAGGAAGGTAAACTCTATCAGACAATGGAAATATTTTCTTTCCTTAAGTGATGTTAATGTCTGCTAAACAGTTGGGTAGTTCATATGAAATGAAAGAAAAAGAAAAATCCAGTTACTATTGACACCAAAGAAATTCACGCCAACCATAAACCAAACGTGTTTTGGTACTACAGTCAGAACAGATGATGGGGTTATAGGGAGCAGGGAAGTCCCTAATGGTTAGCTGACGGGGTTATGGAAGGTTGGTGAGACCTGCCATGTGTCCCGTGAGGCTGACACACCACCATGTCCATGACAGGAGCTGTAGAAACACAAGCTAATCAGCTGGCTTGTTAAAACAGAGTGCAACATCGCTGTGCTGAAGGTGACTTCAGGCTTGTTGAAGGGTCTTGTTCATCTGAGGAAACCATGCTTGGTGCCATAGATTAGATACTATGGTCTCAAGCGGAATGCATGTGAAGTTTCCAGATTATTTCCTCAAAGACTTTATTCAGTTTTGGTTTGTGACCTTAGCTGGAAAGCATCAAGATGGACATGGGTAGGCAGTTCAGAAGGACATCTGTGAGGATTTAAGTTGGGCAGCTTTCAGAAGATGAAAAGGTGTTTAAAGTTAAGGCCTTTATCTGCAAACAATAGTATATTAATAAACTCTATACCATATTTACAAATGCATTCTCTTGTATTAAAACTAACAGTATTCTGTTCACAGTGCCATTGTTTATACAGGTAGCAATCCCATAATACTCATGTATTTTGGCATGGGAATCAGTAGCGCTTGATATTTACAGAAGATGTACAGGTGTGAAAATAAACATGTCACTGAGTCTGAGTTATTGATAAAAGACAGATTGACTAATGGTGCAAAGGAATGAACTGTACAGCCCCTTCCCCTCGCATAGGATAGGAAACATGGTTTCTTAAATTGAGAAGATGCCAAATCTCTGACCCAAAGTGGCATGGAGTCCGTAACAAAACAATGAACCCCCTGTTCACATTTGGGTACGTGATTATCATGTTGAATAATCTTTGTCCAGAGTTTTAGATCCGTTGTCTAGTGCACAAAATAGAAAAGTTAAAAAGATTTATTATTATTTTATAATAATAATTATTATTAAAATAGAAGGTACTTTCTCTAACACTCTCTCTCGTTTGTGCTCTTGCACTTAAGACCAATATCCTTGGGGTTCCAAATATGCTGGTGTTTTTGTCATGCAGATCAGCAGTCCAATGGCCAAGGCTAAAATGCTCTGGACTCAGGAGGTGCCACCCGTCACAGTGTGACCCAGGGCCCGAAGGGCCATGGCGAGAGCACCTCTTTCTTACTCCCTAGTCTTCTCCTCCAGGGCCAAGCCGGTCCCTGGAATCAGCTCCCTCCTCGTGGAATGGAGTTGCTCATTTCGGCAGCTACTGCTGAGGTGACGGATGGCTTCTGTACACTTGGGAAAAGGAGGGAGGCAGGTGAGTGGGAGGAGCGTGGACTCCGAAGAGCTCCTGGATGATGTCCAGAGAGGGGCCGGCTTGATCAGCAAGAGCCCCCGGAAGCATCCACCCTCCCAGAGGCCTCTGCGCAAGGAGGCTGTCAATCTGTGTGCAGAGCAGGGTGCAGGCCTGGCGGGCCCTACGGGCTGTCGCCTTCGGTCACAGTCTGCTCCTCGTCCTCAGTCCCTGGGCCTTTGTGGTCCGGGCTGCCATCGCCACTGCTTCTGTGCTGTTTGGGCAACAGGCTCTTCCACTGGGCTTTGTTGTGCGCGAGATGGCTTAGCATGCTCTCAGACAGGGCGCTGTGTCCCGTGAAGTGGGCCCATTCCCGGAAGAGGGGCTCCACGATGTAGGTCATGAAACCTGAAACAGGCAAGGCCAACGTCATCACCAGCAGGGCAGTAAGACCACTTCTTCCCTCACACACATGATTGGGCTCATGATGTACTCGGCCCCAGGGGTATGGAGGCCTCCAAGATGTGGTCCCTGCCCTCAGCCTAGGCGTATAAGGTAAGTCACCTTAGGCTTGGCATTTAATCTCTCTATGCCTCCGTTTTTGCATTTGTAAAGAGGAGTTAAGAAGGGTACCAAACCCATAGAGTTGTTAGGACAATGAAATAACACATGTGAAATGCTTAGAAAGTTCCTGGCACATAGCAAACACTCAATAAATGTTGGCTATTACTATTTGAAGATCCACTGGAGAAGGGATAGGCTACCCACTCCAGTATTCTTGGGCTTCCCTTGAGGCTCGGCTGGTAAAGAATCCACCTTGAATGCAGGAGACCTGGGTTTGATCCTTGGGTTGGGAAGATCCCCTGGAGAACGGAAAGGCTACCCACTCTAGTATTCTGGCCTAGAGAACTCCATAGACTGTATAGTTCATGGGGTCGCAAAGAATCGACATGACTGAGCCACTTTTACTTTCATTTGAAGAAGGATAAAGACATATAAGGAAAAAGGTTAAAAAAAAATGAGCTAGAACTAAGGAAGGTGGCTGAGGGAGGGGAAGAAAGGGAAAGTGACACCAGGAAGCCACACATTGTTGATTTAGACCATCTGAAGAGTTCATTTATACATTTACCCCTAAGATATTTCTTCAGGATTATTGTTTCACATTTTTGTCTTACTTTCAATTATGTTAAGCAACCAGGTGTAGATAATAAAAGTTCATTAATCTTCAAAACAGATTTTTACCTGCATAAAAGTTCTGCTTGAATGATAAGATAAGATGGGTTGATATGAGACTTCTCTGTTAGCATGTCTGTTCTCTTAATTATTTTAGCTTTGTTAAACTTTCTAATCACGTCTCACTGTTAATGTGCTTTCCATATTAAGCATGATTTATTAAAGAAAGGTAATTTCCAGTCTAGGTTGGAATTATTGGATTCATCACAAACTTGGATATATTTAGGTTTTATTGTATTTCCCTTGAAATGTTGGTATTGGGAGAAGGGGATATCTGTGGCATGGGGAGAGGCAAGTTTTTTCAGCATAATGAAATCTTCCGACAACTATCCCTGTATGTTTATAGACATGCGAATTATAAGGCTTGACTGGATTATTTTTTTATTGGACAAACAGCTGATATTTAGCCTTTGAGGATGTTCTGGAGATGAGAAAAAGATATATGTTGATTCTAAATGTTAGTATATGTGTCTGCACTCTCGCGTTAGATGTGAAATACGATTTAAATATTATAAGATGATGTTAGATAACCTGACTCTAAGGAGCAAAATGTTAAGCCAGCGACTTACTGTGTACATTTTGATAAGGTTATGTAGGGAGCCAGACAATTAAGATTTCATTTTGGAATGTTCTTGCTTGCTATTCTAGACTACCTCCATATCTAATTTTGAATATCTTGCATCTTAAGAGATATTAGATATTATATATCTAAAAAGATAATCTGCAGTATTGTTATACTATTCGGAAGTTTAAGGTGTGAATATTTATCAGGTTTACCCTAAGTATTAAAAAGTTACAAATCCTACACTTAAAAATCCAGTACTTAAAACTTCAGCTCATTTTTTTCCTGAAATTACTCTTGAGTTGCATCTCTATATTTCTACTCATTAGATATAAAGACCTCTCATAGGAGATAGGAGAGTGATTTTGAAGTCTGAATAGACACCATGAGGCAGTTTTTCTCATGAAGCAAAGCTTCTGCATGATTAAATTCAAGGCTGTCCCACAGGTTCCCACTGTATTTGTGCAAACTGACTCAGATGGTAAAGAATCTGCCTGCAATGAGGGAAATCCAGGTTTGATCCCTGGGTTGGGAAGAGCCCCTGGAGAAGGAAATGATGACCCACTCCAGTATTCTTGCCTGGAGAATCCCATAGACAGAGGAGCTTGGTAGGCTACAGTCCATGGGGCTGCAAAGAGTTGGACACGACTGAGTGACTAACACATTCACATTCACCCTCTTCTACTAAGTGATGTAGAGCTTGACTTTGTGGGGACATTGTCCTCCTGAAGGGGTACAGGTTGGGGAGGGGAGAAATGATGGCCTCAGAGTTAATAAGGATTAAAGAAAGCCTCTTTTTCTTCATCTTTCTAGCTTTTTTTTTTTTTTTTAATGGCTTACAAGATCTTAATTCCCCAACCAGGGATTGAACCTGGGCCCCAGGCAGTGAGACTGCAATTCCTAACCACTCGACTGCCAGGGAATTCCTATCTCCTTATCTTTCTATGAAAGTGAAAGTGTTAGTCACTCAGTCGGGTCTGACTCTTCGTGACTCCCATGGACTCCAGCCCTCCAGACTTCTCTGTCCATGGGATTTCTGAGGCAAGAATACTGGAATGGGTTGCCGTTTCCTTCTCAAGGGGATCTTTTTGACTCAGGGATTGACCCAGGCCTCCCTCATTGCAGGCAGATTCTTTACACTTGGAAACACCAGGGAAGCCCATCTTTCTATAGGTTTCACTAATTGGAGATTCATTTGATTTAGCAGAAAGGCAGAGTTTGATGGGAGTGGGGAGGAAGGTGGGTGAGGGGTGGATATTAAATCCTTGTTTCACTTGGGTAAATATGAATTACTTAAAAAGAGAATCATATTGAAGCCTGAGATGGCACTCAGGAAATCCTCACTGTGAACTGAGAAAGGAAAAAGAGAGGACATTTTCAGTCCCAAGAGAATCAGGACAGAGGAACTACCTGCATTATTCACACCCACTGGAAAAATATATGTTTGGGAGGCTGGAGCCCACAGCTCCCATTAGACTCTGTTTATCTATCTGGGTTTTTCTAGTTTAGCCTGATATGCCCCTGCACACCACACTTCGCAGCCTTGAACTTACAGAGCTAGGAGATGTGGAATGGAGACAGAAAGGTTTATCTGCTGAGGGTTGTTTTATAATTACTCTTTCTCTTTATTACTGGTGTGCTGGTGTAGCATCCATGGGATTTTCCTATGCACTCAGTCCTCATCCCATTTTAAAAACAGGTATCTATGGTAACCACATTTTCCTGAGCTGAAAATCAGGACACATGATCTGACAAAATAAGTGTGTTCTCATGACAACAAGAGAATAGAATCTCCGAAATCAAGTCTGTCTTGCAAATCCAGGTTGTGTGCTTAACAATGTGAGTGCTTTTCTCTGGGGGCTGAAAATGTCTTTAACAGGTGCCTGGCAAATTCCTTTCTAACCAGAGTTTAACAAACTCAGTCCCGGGATTAGGATTTGGGTCAGGGTCTATTTCCTTTGAATTGCATCTGCAGAATTTCCAACCAGATACAGCATTAGATCCAAGGAGGCTGAGGTTGTATTTCTGTTGATACTGCTGCCCTGCGCCCTCCCCAGCAACTCTGTAGCTTTCTCTGCTCTGGATTCTTCCTGGGTTCTGCTTTTTATAACAACACCCCTCTCCCCTTTTTCAGGTGAAGGAATCAGTTTAATTGTAAACAAAACCTAACAATATTAAGGGCAACTGGGAAAAAAAATATCAATAATTTCAGTGTTCCAATATATCTATTTTAATATTTGCATATTCCCTTCAGATTTTTAAAAACTAGATTAATTTTGTTCCTATTTCCTTAGGTTGACTTTGCTACTCTTTTGTGAGGCTATGGATTCAATTNATTGGGAAAAAACTTATCAATAATTTCAGTGTTCCAATATATCTATTTTAATATTTGCATCTTCCCTTCAGATTTTTAAAAACTAGATTAATTTTGTTCCTATTTCCTTAGGTTGACTTTGCTACTCTTTTGTGAGGCTATGGATTCAATTTGACCCTCAGTTATTGGAAGCATGTCATTCTAACTGCTTGGTTTTCTCAATTTTCAGCTGATCTTTTTGGGTGGCCCATGCCCTCCCAATCTCCAGGCATTGAGCCTTGAGCCTTGCAAAGGTTTGCTGCACTCTTAAGGCAGTTCTGTCTGAACTGTCTTAAGACAGTTAAGAAAAACTTAAACTGGTACATGTCAGGGCCATAGTTGATAAGTAAAAGAGTTCAAGTTCTGAGTTTGGTTTTAACTGGAGGAAACTGCACAGAAAAGCAAGACTTGCTTTAAATGTAGATGGAATTGGTAGAGTGTTTAAACAAGTGAGAGAAACGAATAGTTATTTTAAAGGAATTAGTGTTACAGTTTAACACTTTATTGAAATTGACACTTGAGAGTGTGGCCAGAGGAGAACAAGATTGAAAATAACATTTTGAAGTGAACAAGCATGGGACCCCACGTCACATGTGTTTCTGGGCCTGAATCTGGGGACCCAGCCTTTAGAATTATGCATTGAGGATGAAGGGTAGTGACCAAAATGGAAGAATCTGAAACTATAGATTTTCCACGTTTCAAGGCCTAAAGAGAGTGTGAGCTAATCTGACCTTCAGCAGCCAATAATTGATTCTTGTTACTTTCCTTCATTTGATTTTGATTCAATTCTAAACAACAAAGTTAATACAAGTTGTTTATTAAGGGTCTATAACAAAGACTTTACCCTATTTTTCATCTCAATTGATAATTATTTAATCGGTCATGACTAGAGTGTTTATTTGGATTCAGTTATTCAAAGGGGCATTGATTAGTTCAGATCTTTCAAAAGCTGTGTGTAGACCTTCTTTGTGACTCTTGGCCAAGGTGCCAAAATTATTCATTTAAAATTACAACTGAGTTCAACTCACCAATTTGTATACTAGGGATTGAATCTTTCTGTTGATTGCAAAGAGGACTGATTTCCAGTTCAAATTTCTGTTCAAGATCACCTAAGAAGAAAGAAGAAGAAACACATTGGTAATGTAGAATTTGAAATTTTTAATGGTCTAGTTGGAAGGAGTTACCTGGGAATTACTGTTTCTTGCCTTTTTGCTAGGAATGCTCTAGCAGTGACTGACTCTGTCCTGCTCTGGTAATTTCCGTGAAAATTTAAAATATCAGAGTATCAATGATCATTTACAATACGCTCATTGTTAATAGGTACGCTCTGGGATTAGAATAAACTTTTGAACAAAACTTTATAAAAACAGGAAAATGAATGGTCAATTTTCTACTATGAGATGGAAGTTCTGGTTTGAAGTTACAGATTAAGAAAACAGGTCTTATGTTTTTCCCTCCTTTCACTCTGCCTGACCCTCATCTGGTGTCACCTGAACAACCAGGAATAACAAGTAGGCAGGAAACAAGGAAGAGGAACTATTAATAGAAAGATCTCATATGAGAGTATCTCTAGAGCTACAAAACTAATCAAAATACGGGTCTGATTCTTTAATTCTGACTCTTTAGAATTTTACTTAGTATAACTAAAAGTTAAATGAAGTATAAAGGTCAGGATGATCTTTTTTTTTTTAAACTTTATGTTTTTTACTGGGATATAGCCGATTAGCTATGTTGTGATTGTTTCAGATGAACAGTGAAGGGGCTCAGTCATACATATACATGTAAGGATGATCTTTTTTTATAATGCCTGTCAGCTAGAAGACCAAAGGAGAAATACATCATGCAAAGCTTTATCAAAATACTTTATTGATTCTTCCTGAAGGTGAAAAATTGTGGGTAATTTTCTCATTGGGAAAAACAATCTGGTTAATCAGTAGAGAAGCTGGTTCTCAGAACCACCAGCTGAATTCACAGCTAAACTGGAGAAGAAAGACACATATATTTATACCATGTTTACTGTGTGTCTGGCACAGTTCTAAGCATTTTAGCTATTTAATTAATTTAATCCTCATAACAAGCTCAATATAACCCCCTTTTTACAAGATGTGGAAATTGAGATGAAGCATAGAGAAGTTTGTTGACTTAAGTCCTTCTGCCAGTGAGGAGGGGAGCCTAAATTCTAATGCTGGAAGTCTGGCTTCAGAAGGTCTGCACTTAGCCACGGAGCTACAATCTTTTGAGATGCCACATTTCTGTCACTTTCTCTGACTGTAGCCATGGCTCCATGGTCTCGAGGGCCATGGCGATTCTCAAAACCGATGTGAGGAAATCACTCTGGCTTAATCTGAAGGGTTTAGGGAAGCCAGGTGATAACGGCCTTGAGAGGACAGGTGTGACACCATTTAATATCAAAATGAATTCTCCTCGAGTTGATTTCACTCCTTACCTCCTGAGCTCCATTAATAGGGATTTTTCAGTCAAGCATGGCACTTGGAGGGAAGTTTCTCTTCCTTCTACCCTCTGTATTGAGGCAGCAAATCTCATTTATTTCTTTGTTGAAATATCTCTTTTCCCTGGTTTCATTCTAGTGTGGCTTCTTTCTTTTTTCAAATTGAAGAATACTTGATTTACAATGAGTTACAGGTGTACAACATAGTGATTCAATAATTTTATAGATTATATCCCATTTAAAGTTATTATAAAATATTGGCTATTTCCTATGTTGTACATTACATCATTGTATCTTATTTACTTCATACTTAGTAGTTGTTAACCTCTTGATCCCCTACTGCTGTCTTGCCCCTTCCTCTTCTCTCTCCCAGCTGGTAGCCTCTAGTTCTCTGTATCTGTGAATCTGTTTCGGTTCTCTTTTTTCTTTTCATTCATTTGTTTTATTTTTTAGATTTTATATATAAATGAAAACATACAGTATTTATCTCTTCCTGTTTGACATATTTCACTAAGCATGGCACCCTCCAGGTTTNTTTTTTTTTACTTGCTTGGAAACCCCTTAAAAATTTCATGTGTCTCAAGGTTTTTAATCAACTAGGTCACTGCTCTAGCTTCTGCCATGGGGGATACTCCTTCTCAGATGAGCTAAACTGATTGATTGTATCCTTAGTGATTTATAGTATCTTGTTGTTGTTGTTTACCTGAAGCATAAAGTGCCTGTCGTGTACATCCTCCAGGCTTAGGTCTTTATTGTGGAGGTGAGCTTTCAATCTGGTCAAAAATTCATTCTGTCTGTTGATGTCTGTTGCCAAGATCAAGGAGCCCAGCTGCTGTTCAATATCCTGTCTGCATCCACAAGAATGAAAGAGAAAACACACACACAAAGCAAATCCCTTTGAGCAGAGTGGTTGATTCTTTCATCATCAGGTGGCTTGTTCGCTTATTTCTGCCTCTGATACTGTTTATTACACAGAGTCCTGGTCCCTTGCAGCCTAAGTGTGATTCTCTCACCCGTCATCATTCTGTCCTTGGATGGGGGGTATGCCAAGGACTGAAAAGAGTGATTGAAACTTTGGGTGAACAAAGTTGTGGCAGTTTATACATTCCCACAGTTCCTGTGGGTGGCAAGATCAGAAGCCAACTAGAAATGTATGCTTGAAGGAGGTCACAAAGACTCACAGAATCACTGGCATTTGGATTGTGCTTTTTAATAGCACTCACACCAACTCAAACCTTAAGACTTGCATGGGGAGAGAAAGGGTATAATAATAGTAATGAAGCCAATAATAGTGACTGATTCTATGGAATAGAAAGATCCATCAAGGGAGCAAAATGGATAGGCTGGAAAGAGATACTGGAACTTATAAAAAAGCCACAGCAAATTAAGGTACCATTAAAAAGCAGTGTTCAAGCAATATATTGGTCAACAAATGGTATACAGACAATGGGATGTTTTGGAAAAGTAAACCAAATTAGGGCTTTCCTCGTATATGGAAAGTAACCAATGGGAAGAAAATCCGTATCTATTTTTAAAATTCACCTTTAAAAGTGAAGTATGTTTAGATAGAGTGCACAGAACATACACAAACAGTTTAAGGGATAAATTAGAAAATAAACATCTTACAATCAATGGTCAAGATCTGCCAGGTCAAGATCGTTGCCTGCCAGTACCCCAGAAAGTCCTCATTGTGTCTCTCATCCAAACCTACTTCCCCTCAACCCCTGAAGCAACTACTATCTTGACTTTTGTTTTAATAATTTCCTTGCTACTGATAATAATTCTACCATCTATGTATGCATGCCTAAATCCTATGGTTTAACTTTAACTGCTTGTTCACTTTAAGTTATGTGGTATCAGTTTGTGACTTGCTTTTTTTAGCTTAATATATTTTTGAAGGTCAGTTAAGTTGATGTGTGAGCTGTTATTCATCCATTTTCATGATTAAATTATATGCTGATGTAGGACTATACTTCAATGTATTTATCTGTTCTACTTTTGATGATCAGTTGAGTAGTTTCTAGTTTTTGACTATCATGGAAAAAAATGACACAATAAATACCATTACATACCTCCAATTATACATTTGTAAAGTTTCTCTAGGGACTATGTCCAGGAATAAAATTATTGGATCACAGAGTATGTTCATCTTCAACATATCAGATATTGCTGATTATTTTCAAAACACTTGTATTACATTCCAAGCAGTAATAGATGAGCTTCTCATTGCTTTAGTCTTACCCTTTACATTTTTTTTTTTTGCCAATTTGCCAATATCATGCAACTCATTGTAATTTTAATATGAATTGCCTTGATTACTAATGAGGTTGGACATATATTCATATGTTTATTGGTCATTTCTATTTCTTTTTTTGTGAAATTTCTTTTAGTCTTTACCTACTAGGGCATTACTGGGACAAATCTGGTTTGACAAAAGAACAAATCATTTTGTTCTTTCCTGTCTCTTTCTCTTTCCTTCCCTTCTCCTTTTCTCTTTCTTTGGCTTCCTTGTCCTTCATCTCCTCATTTCTCCTCCAAACTTGATTTGTTACTCTAGACTTTAGTTCTTTTTGTACTTAATTCTTTTGATCTTTGCAATATATTGATTTCATAAAAGGCATGAATTTTTATTCCCTGTATGAGGATTGATTTTATTTGGTTCCAGTGGGTAAAGTGTTATCAGAATTGAAGTTCTTTCCAGGAATTTCACATTCCTCTGGGTGCTAGGAAACAGCATAAATAGGAGCAGAGGGCCAGGGATAAACAAGTGTGCCCAGAGCATCCTGCTGCTCGACCAGGAGACACCATGGGGCCCTTGACCTTGGTGCCCCTCTGGAAGATGGTACAGGAATCTATTTACTTGTTCCCACCTAGCTACTTCGGGTTCTGTGCATTAATGAAACAGATAGGAATTGGTGGTGCCCTTGGAAGTCAGTGCAGAGGCTAAATTAAGGCCAATATGGTGCAGCAGCCAAACTGAAGCCAGATGGAAATGAGGCCGTGGTCTTGGATTTAGTAGACCTCGGCCTAAACATCCAGCCTAACAAATAGTGGACCAGGAAACTAGTATTTCCACTTCTGTTTAAAATGCGAGGAACATAGGTAAATTCCTGATGGAAAAAAAATGGCTGGGACCCATTCAGTCACTTAACAAAAGATGTTTTAGAACAGAATTTCTGACTTCTCCTTTTACTAAGATTGGCAATGACAAAACAGCCTTTATTGAACGAGGCTTCAGTCTCGCTTGGGAACTCCTGTGTTCCTTCTTGATAAATATTTATTATTTGGATCTACTCAGGAGGACAATTTTGCTAACATAAAAGACAGGAGTTTGGCAAAGCACAGCACTGAGGCCAGAGTGTGAAAGCTGAGAACTGTTTATTATCTCTTTTCCTGACATTAGGTCCTACACTCTCCAGGCCCTTTCAGAGCTCACAGAGGGACTCTGGTTTCTGGGTTGCTGTAACTGACACCACATCTCCTCCAATAGGCGACTAAGGGAGTGTGGGCCGGAAGCACTGCTGGCTGGCTCCCTGCCATTCACCCCGGGGGTCTCAAGCCCGAGAGCACACGGCTTATCTCTAACGTGTGGACATCGGTATGTTTCATCTCTAGGTCACTTACGTCATTTCCTTTGGCAAGTGAGCCAGAAGCCTTGATTCTCGAAGCATGCCGATTGTAGATCGCCAGTGGTGATTCTCCAGCACAGACATATTCTAGAAAGAAAGAAAATTAAAACTATAAATGAGGGAGAAGCCAGATACTGATCTCTCTTGCTGAACACAGCTTTGTGGAGGCCATTATTTTCCCTCCGGACAGTTCATACCCGAGGACACAGAGGCAGAGCAGAAATGAAACACAAAACAACGGCAGGTCTATTCTCAAGGCTATAATAATCATGGAGGAGTGGCAAGACCCTGCTGCCTCTCCAGTGGAGGGCTGAATGAGGGTCTGTTTCTAGCAGCTGCAGTCCTGCCTCTGCCCCTATTTTTGAAAACTCCTTCAGGTAATACTCATTGTAAAAGAAAGAAAGAGAGGCAGTAAAAATAGGTAGTAATGGATACCCTAGGGCTATGTGCATAATATAATCCAAAATCATACTACTCAACCAAACAGAGGCTGGCCTCACAGCCGGTGCTATGATCTGTGCCCTGCCCCTTATCAAAACTGGGAAGAACCAGTTGGGCAGCTGGTGACATATGCAAACTCCTGAATCCCAGTCAATAGATTTGTGGTGATTATTGTGGATACTAAAGTCTAAGAACCGCTGTCAATAATCTTTGTGACCAGTATAATGGCACTTAGCCCATTAAGTCTGGGTTTGAATCTATAGTTGTTTTCTTCTTCAACTATCTTGATATTTCTTTCTTTGTGACAACCTCTATTATGTTCAGTCTCTGTGTTGACCTTAAATATGCTGCTTGTCTGAACATTTGCTTACCATTTAAATAATGACTATTTATAACAACCTATTGTGTTCTATTCTAAATTAGCAAACAGTATGGCCTTACCACTGATTTCATTCACAGATAATAAAACTTTTCTAGTTCTAGGAAATCTTTTTCCTTTATTTTCTTGTTTATTTATTCATCACTTCTTGGCCTTTTGACTAAGATTAAGAGTCTATTCATTCTCTGCTTTCTTTCAAGTTTACATTTTTAAACTTATAAAAATATACAGGAAGATAACATTTATTAAAAGTGAAGTTAAGTTGCCAACATATAGAAACAACCTAAATGTTCATCAACAGATAAATGGATTAAGAATGTGGTATAATGGAATATTACTCAGCCATAAAAAGAATGATGTTGTACCATTTGCAACAAGATGGGTGAATTTGGAAGGCATTAAATGGCAACCCACTCCAGTACTCTTGCCTAGAGAATCCTATGGACATAGGAGCCTAGCAGGCTACAGTCCATGCTGTCAGAAAAGTCAGACATGAATTAGTGACTAAACCATCCTAAGTAAAGGACTTCTGTGGTGGCTCGGAAATAAAAAATCCACCTGCAATGCAGGAGACTTGGGGTTTGATCCCTGGGTTTGGAAGAGCTCCTGGAAAAGGAAATGGCAACCCACTCCAATATTCTTGCCTGGACAGAGAAGTCTGATGGACTACAGTCCATGGGGTCACGAGAATTGGACACGTTTTAGCAACTAAACCACCACCACCACCACCATCCTAAGTCAAATGAGACAAAGACAGATACTGTAAAATATCACTTATATGTGGAATTTAAAAAAAATAACAACAAACTAATGAATAAAAAAAGAAAAAGACTCATAGGGAATAACCTAGTGGTTACCAATGAGAATAACCTAATGGTTACCATCAACACATGGTCAACACCAAAATCATATTGATTATATTCTTTGCAGCCAAAGATGGAGAAGTTCTATACAGTCAGCAAAAACAAGACCAGGAACTGACTGGCTCAGATCATGAATTCCTTATAGCCAAATTCAGACTTAAATTGAAGAAAGTAGGGAAAACCACTAGACCATTCAGGTATGACCTAAATCAAATCTCTTATGATTATACAGTAGAAGTGAGAAATAGATTTAAGGGACTAGATCTGATAGAGTGCCTGATGAACTACAGACATAAGTTCGTGACATTGTACAGGAGGCAGGGATCAAGACCATCCCCAA
>SJYV01024637.1:810512-885535 GCA_006410875.1 Neotragus pygmaeus | reverse complement strand
TGTGGTGTTGGAGAAGACTCTTGAGAGTCCCTTGGACTGCAAAGAGATCCAACCAATCCATCCTAAAGAAAATCAGTCCTGAAGATTCATTGGAAGGACTGATATTGAATCTGAAACTCCAATACTTTGGCCACCTGATGTGAAGAATTGACTCATTGGAAAAGACCCTGATGCTGGGAAAGATTGAAGGCGGGAGGAGAAGGGGCTGACAGAAGATGAGATGTTTGGATAGCATCACTGACTCAATGGACATGAGTTTGAGTAAACTCTGGGAGTTAGTGATGGACAGGGAGGCCTGGCCTGCTGCAGTCCATGGGGTTGCAAAAAGTCGGACACAGCTGAGTGCCTGAACTGAACTGAACTACCAGTGAGAAGAGGAAAGGGGAGGGGGCAACATAGGGGAAAGGGATTAAGAGTTACAAACTATTATGTATAAAGTGAAAGTGAAGTCGCTCAGTGGTGTCCGACTCTGCGACCCCATGGACTGTAGCCTATCAGGCTCCTCCCTCCATGGGATTCTCCAGGCAAGAGTACTGGAGTGGGTTGCCATTTCCTTCTCCAGGGGATCTTCCCGATTCAGGGATTGAACCTAGGTCTCCTGCATTCCAGACAGATGCTTTAACCTCTGAGCCACCAAGGAAGCTCTAAGCTACAAAGCTTGTATAACACAGGGAATAGAGCCAATATTTTATAATAACTATAAATGAAGTATAACCTTAAATTATGAAACAGTATGTTATATACCTGTGAGATACAATATTGCTCATCAATTATACTTCATTTAAAAAAAGGCGGGGGAGAGTAAAGGGACTTCTGTGTTGGTCCAGTGGTTAAGACCTTGCTTTCCAAAGTTGGGGGTGGAGATTCCATCTCTGGTTGGGGAGCTAAGGCCCCATGTGCCTTGCGACCAAAAAACCAAAACATAAAACAGAAGCATAATTGTAACACATTCAATAAAGACCTTAAAAATGAACCACATCAAAAAAAAATCTTAAAAAGTGGGGGGCAATTGTGTGACTCTGCTTACATGAGATACGAGTCATCAAATGCATGGGCACAGAAAGAATGGCAGTTCCGGGGGCCTGAGGGACAAGTGAATTATTATTTAGTGGGAGCAGACTTTCAGTTTTGCAAGATGAAAAGAATTCTAGAGAGTGATTGTGGTGATGACTGCGCAATGCAAATGTCTTCATACTACTGAAGCTGATACTGAAAGTGACAGTGAAGTCACTCAGTGGTGTCTGACTCTTTGCAATCCCGTGGACTGTAGCCTGCAAGACTCCTCTGTCCATGGGATTTCTTGGGCAAACACTGGAGTGGGTTGCCATTTCCTTCTCCAGGGAATCTTCCCAACCCAGGGATCAAACCCGGGTCTCCTGCATTGCAGGCAGACTCTTTACCCTCTGAGCCTCAGAACTTAATACTGCTGTACACTAAAAAATGGTCAAGATGGTAAATTTTATATTGTGTGTAAATTTTATATTATGTGTATTTTGCCACAATTAAAAAAAAAATGAGGGAAAAGGAACAAGGAAAATAGTAGTGGAGGGTAAAGGAGGCTGGTCAGAGACTGAAAAGCATGTCATCATTTCATACCCCCACCCTTCTTGCCACTATATCTGTATCATCCATGCAATGCTCAACTTTTTCAGCAAATGAGCAGAAAGAATCTCCCATGAGTGACACAATCCAGGGTCCATTAGGCAAAAACAAGTTCAAGAAAACTGCAACCATTCTTTGTTCTAAATCCAGACCATGATTTCTCTCCAGGACTTTGCAGACTGAACTGATGAGCTGAAGTCTTATTCTGACCCTCTGTGTAGGCGGCTCTATTGCAATTCATTTCTCTCCTTGCCAGGGAGTCATTATTCCTTACTCACCACTTGACCAGCTCTGAACCTGTGACGAGATTTTGTTACTTTTATCAACTGGTCTATTATCTCCTTTTGGGCATGAGCCAGACACAACAAAAGCCAATGTTTATGAGAAATATGCTAGACTAAATTTGTTTTGATTATAAAGATTTATGAGAGCAGAGAGTGATAAGTTAGTGTGATGTAACAGATGTCCTATCCCTGACATGACATTTAATTCATCACTTGTGAGCGCTCCCTTCAAGACTAATTCAAGTAGATGTGACATGAGTGCCCTCACGTGAGTTTTTCAAGAGGCCCGGAAAACTGTAACAAGACCTAATGAAAAGTGACGCCATATCCTTGTTGAGTGGAACAAAAGCATCTGGGGAATTGCCTTAGGCATTGTTATTTATGCCAGCCTGACTTAACATTAATAATCTTCCTGAAGACAGAATAAAAAGATGCTTGGGAGCTCTTTTGGTGAAACCATATTTGGAGATGAGTACCAGGAAAATGGGAGGAAATGCAAGGGGCTTGGAAGCTGGCTCAGAATAAAAGAAAATAGTGCATGCATTACAAATACAATCTTTCAGGGAGCTGTCATTATAAATAAAAGTATGTTCTGGCCAGAACTGTGTTGGAGGTGAGGGTACTCTAGTGGATTTCAGAGAAGACAAGAAGGGCTGTATAGGGAGGGGGGATTAACATTTTTCAACCACACCTACTGTGTGCCTGGCATTTTACATGATCTCTACCATTTTAATCATTAACCCACAGATAATAAAACCCAGCCTAGACAGCATATTAAAAAGCAGACATTACTTTGTCAACAAAGGTCTGTTTAGTCAAGGCTATGGTTTTTCCAGTGGCCATGTATGGATGTGAGAGCTGGATTATAAAGAAAGCTGAGTGCTAAAGAATTGATGCTTTTGAACTGTGGTGTTGGAGAAGACTCTCGAGAGTNAGTGCAGCACTTTCACAGCATCATCTTTTAGGATTTGAAATAGCTCAACTGGAATTCCATCTCCTCCATGAGCTTTGTTCGTAGTGATGTTTTCTAAGGCCCACTTGACTTCCCATTCCAGGATGTCTGGCTCTAGGTGAGTGATCACACCATCGTGATTATC
The DNA here is from genome assembly GCA_006410875.1 of Neotragus pygmaeus. Taxonomy (NCBI): domain Eukaryota; kingdom Metazoa; phylum Chordata; class Mammalia; order Artiodactyla; family Bovidae; genus Neotragus; species Neotragus pygmaeus. Next base: position 882,552 of record SJYV01024637.1, on the reverse strand, counting down.
TTGGTCCCAAACTACCCCCAAATAGTCAAAACAAAGTTAAAAGACTACTGCCTCTTGATTTCAAAACTTATTACAAAGCTATAGCAATCAACATCATGTGGTACTGGCATAAAGACTAACATATAGATCAGTGGAATGAAATAAAGAGCTCAGAAATAGACCCTCTCATATATAGTCAAATGATTTTCAACAAAAGTGCCAATACTGTTCAAGGGCGAAAGCACAGTCTTTGTCTCAGCTAGTAAAGAATCCGCCTGCAGCGCTGGAGACCTCTGTTCCATCCCTGGGTTGGGAAGAGAATGGCTACCCATTTCAGTATTCTGGCCTGGAAAATTCCATGGGCTTGCAAAGAGTGGGACATGACTGAGCGACTTTCACTTTCAACACACAGTGTTGGAGAAACTGGATATCCACATGCAAAACAATGAAGTTGGATGCTTACTGTACACCATGTACAAAAACTAACTCACAATAGGTTAAAGACCTAAACATAAGAGCTAAAACTATAAAACTCTTGGAAGAAAAGATAGATGGAAGCTTTATAACATTGGATTTGGCAATGATTTATTGGATATGATACCAAAAGCACAGGCAACAAAAGAAAAAATAGATACATTAGACTAATTAAAATTTATAACTTTTGTAAATCAAAGGACACTGTCAAAAGAGTGAAAAGCCAACCTATAGAATGGGCAATTCATACCCCCAATAAATAGCCATTATTTCTTAAAGAGAAAGAAAGAAAATAATGAATACTGGTGAGGATATACAGAAATCAAAACTCTTGTGCGCAGTTTATGGGAATGTAAAACTGTGCAGCTGCTGTGAAGATCAGTATGGTTGTTCCTCAGAAAATAAACATAGAACTACCTCATGATCCAGCAATTGCACTTCAAGGTGCACATCCTAAAAATAAAAGTAGGGACTCAAATAGATCATGTGTACACAGATGTTCATGTCATCATTATTCACAATAGCCCAAATATGAAAACAACCAAATATCCATTGACAGTTGAATGGGTAAACAAAATATGGTATGAAAACTCAATGTAATATTATTTAACCTTAAAAAGGAGCAAAATTCTGACACATGCTATCACAAGGATAAACTTTGAAGATATTACGCTATGAGAAATAAGTCAAACACAAAAAGATAACTGTTGTATTATTCCCCTTATATGTAGTACTTAGAGTAGTCAAATTAATAGAGATAGAAAATAGAAGTTATCAGAGGCAGAGGGGGAGGAGATGGTAGAGGGTTACTATTTACTGGGCACAGAGATTCAGTTTGGGATGACAACAAAGTTCTGGAAATGGATGGGTGATGGTTGCCTGATGATAATGTGAATGTACTTCATGTGACTGAATTGTATATTTTAAATGGCTAAAATGGTAGATTTTGTGTTATGTACATCTTACCACAATAACAATTTAAGAAATAAAACAAAAGCAAAACATGTGCTAGGATGCTTTTTGCGTATTGCTTTAGTTGATTTTCTCAACAATCCTATGAAGCAAGGACTATGAGTCTCATTTTACAGATGAGAAATAGTGACTCAGAGATGTTTTGTGTTTTCCCTATGGAAATGGAGCACGTAGGTGACAGAGCCCCTATAAGCTGTACACTGCTCACCCTCCTATGTGACTAACAAATCACAAGCTTTCTCTATGGTTGGAGAGGGGCTTCTCTGGTGACTCAGACAGTGAAAAATCTGCCTTCAATGCAGGAGACATAGGCTGATCCCTGGGTCAGGAATATCCCGTGGAGAAGGGATAGGCTACCCGCTCTAGTATTCTTGCCTGGGAAATCCCATGGACAGAGGAGAGTGGTGGGTTACAGTCTGAGGAGTCACAAAGAGTCAGACACAACTGAGCAAATGGTTGGGTAGACAGGGCTAGGTGAGGAGGGGCCAGCCCCAAGTCTCTGCCCAGCCCCTGGCCTTGACAAACCCTTGATTCAGCTCTTCTCTGATGCTGGACAAACCAGATGTGCCCCGGGGCCTTCTCTTTCTGACCTTTACCACTTGCTGGCAGTAGAGACCTGTAGAAGATGCAACCCAGATATAGTCACTGGCAACATAAAGGGGCATGTGACCTACTCCCTAACTGGTACGGGAGGAGTTTCTTTCAACACTCTCTGAAAAAATGTTTCCCAGATGGCGCTAGTGGTAAAAGAACCCATCTGCAAGTGCAGGTGAAGCAAGAAACACAGGTTGAATCCCTGGGTAGGGAAGATCCCCTGGAGGAGGACATGGCAACACACTCCAGTATTCCTGCCCAGAGAATCCCATGGACAGAGGAGCCTGGAGGGCTACAGTCCGTGCGTAGGTCGCACAGTCGGACACGACTGAAGCAACTCAGCGCAAGAAAAGGGTAAGGGAACACATGCCAGTCTAAAGATGTCTGGAGTTTACTTGGTCCCTTATTCAGCTAGAAATCCTTTGAAGTTCAAAAAAAAAAAAAGGAGAGTAGTAACTAACACTGTTGGTGAATCATTCACTAAAATACTTGCACAGTCTGATTTTGGGGAAAAATCGTACATTTGCAATTTCAAAATGTTAATGTTTTATTAATATGTGTGCTGGTTTTTGATAAATTAATAGATTGAATTAATATATTATTAACTAGTAGTATGCTGGGTTTTAGTATATTAATAAATCTTTCTTTTCTGAACTTTCCCTTTGAAAGAAAACAGTATTATTGCTAAAGACTCCATATTATTAATATTTATTGAGCTCTTACTACATGTAAGCTTTTCACATGTATTATTTACTCCTCACAAAATCCTCATTTTATAGCTGGGAAAACACACAAAGATTCAGTAACCAGTCCAATGTCAAATATAACAAGGAAGTAGAGAGTTGATAGTAACACCAGACAGTCTGATCTAGGTCCTCACTATAAGCTAGACCCACGATCTGGGGAAACATCCACTCTTGGGAGCCCATTTTTCTCACCTGGGAAATGAGAGCATTGGACCAGAAGATGTGGAAGATTTTCTTCCAACTTTGACACCTTTATTTCCGTGTCTCCACAGGCAAATGATACTCCATGAGGGCTTCCTACATGGGTGTCCACCAACATCTCCCTGCTTAAATTATGGAAATGATTAATGCTGTAGGGCTGAAAAGGAGAGGTGAGCTCAGTTGAAACTAACATGCCCCAGTCTGCCTTTACTCTTGAACTTCAGTCACCCTCTACTACCTAAACATCTAAACTATCTTAACAGAGTATCTCCCAGCTCTGAAATAACCAATAAAAGAAAGCAACAGACATAAATACTCAAGACCGAAGAAGAGAAAAGGGTTTGAATTGGTATTCTCATCGCACTTCCTTCTTTCTTCCCCTGAAGTCACAGAAATTCTCCCCAGTTATTAATTCCCTAACAAGCCTAGGGAGTGGTGTGCTGGTAAATGTGTAACAACTAGCTCTCCAAGATAACAAAAAAGCCCTAATTGGTAGCATCTGCTGAGTTTTGTAAATATTCCTGCCATGACTGATTTCAAGCTACCAACACCAAGTCACTGGCCATGATGTTGGAAAGAGGTATGAGCCACTAGAGTGAGCACCAGCCCACCACTGAGTCTGGGTCATGGCATTATTTCATCTGCAAGCCTTGCAGTCTAAAGTATTACTCATTCGTCCATTTGACAAACTTTTTAAATGCTAGGTATATGAACAAGGCATCCATCAAACCAGTTCTTTATTACAAATCAAATCTTCTATTGGGTTCAACCTGAAATAATATTATTTCCCCGGCATTACCCCATAAAAGTTCCTTCAGACAAGACAGGTGGAAAGATGGCTTTTCTACCTTTAAATAATTCACTTACCCAAATCAGAAGGGACAATTTGTTCATCTAGTAATTCTCATTAACAAAGTATTATAGAAAGTGGCCTCAGAATGACCTTGACTATAGAACCCTACAGGGTTTTGTTATAGAGAGTTTACAAAACCAGTGCAAAAGAGTCACCTCTAGAAAATACTTTCTTCACAACCCACACATATCTCGAATATGCTAGTGTAGAAAGAAATTATTATAGACATATTATAGAAAGTATTAAGATATAACCCTTCTATAATACTTTCTCTCTATGTTGGCATATTTGAGATATGTGTGGGTTATGAAGAACTCTGAAGCTTAATTGCTTGGCTTCAAATCACACTTCCACTCTTTACTAGCTGTGTGATCTTGGGGAAAAATTACTTAACCTCTCTGTGTTTTGATTTTCTCATTATAAGATGGGGTTCATGACAATAGTAGCTGTCGTGAAAACTAAGTAAACATACACACAATACCTAGAACAACATATAGTAAGTTTCATCTAACTATTAGCTGCTGCTGCTGCTAAGTCACTTCAGTCATGTCTGACTCTGTGCGACCCCATAGACGAGCAGCCCATCAGGCTCCCCCGTCCCTGGGATTCTCCAGGCAAGAGTACTGGAGTGGGGTGCCATTGCCTTCTCCAATGCATGAAAGTGAAAAGTGAAAGTGAAGTCACTCAGTCGTGTTCCACTCTTCGTGACCCCATGGACTGCAGCCTACCAGTCTCCTCTGTCCATGGGATTTTCCAGGCAAGAATACTGGAGTGGGGTGCCATTGCCTTCTCCCCTAACTAATAGTTATTAGCAGAGGTTTCTTGAATGTTGTCTAAGTATGTCTTTGCAACTAGACGGAGCAACCCTCAAACTCTTTGTGTAATCTCCTGCAGTATTTATTAACACACGTACTATGACTTCAACAAATTCCTGAGGAACTAATTGATTAAATGTGATTGGATCAATATGACTCCAAATTCTCACTACAGAGACTTCCCTGACTACAGTCCACTGGTTAAGACTCAGGGGGCACAGGTTCCAGCCCTGGTTGGGGAACTAAGATCCCACATGCCTTGGGCATGGCACCCAAAAAAATTCTTGCCACAAATAAACCATTCAATCTCTCACCATCTTGAGAATACTTATCTCTCCATAAGCCTCTCTGAAGATAAGGAAAATAACCAGGAATAAGTACCTGGAGTAATTTGTCAGAGTGCTTTACATGTGTACATGTTCAGGAATGTTTATTATATCTAAGCAAGAATAAATTAAAACAATCTAAACATTCTACATCAACGGAAAGGTTGAATAAATTATCATATAGCCATTAGATATTTATGTTTTCAGTAAGTATTTATTAACATGAAAAATGCCCTAATTGTAATAATGAAAATAGAAGCATATAAAATTATATGAACAAGATAATCCCAATGTTTGTTTTAAAAAATGTGTTTGCATTAGGGAGAAATAAAGAGACATAAGAAATATGCCATAATCATTAACAGTAGCTATCTCTGGTTGGTGGGATTTAGGGTGATTTTGGGGGGATATATTTCTCTATTTCCTAAAGTGATAAAAAGGAAAGATGACATAGATCTGGAGTATCAACCTTGGAATAAGTGCGTCAATAATGAAATTATGTGTTCCTATTTGCATATAGATTCACTGACCCAACCACCTCTGTGGACCAGCTATACCACCCACCTGAATATCCAACCAGTCTGACATTGACCACCACCTATCCCATCTCTCTCCCAACCTCCCAAAGTGTCCCAAATCTGACATGACAGCATAATCTATGTTTTGCAAACATGACTCCAACATCCACCCAGCTCTTTGGAAGTACCAATGATTACCTTAATTTTTCACATTCCTTTCAGATATCTGACTATATTAGGTAACAGTCAACCACACATAGACATATTTCTACCTATTAAAAATCAAGCACATTTGCGTTATCTCCTGCCCTTGAGGTGCCTGATACAAGGGAAGCATGATTGAGTACTTTATTGATAAGACTGAACAAATCTATCTTTTGAAATAGGCTACAGGAAAATCTAGGCTGGAGATGTGTGATATCCATTAAAGTCTAGCTAAATTTGGGTAAAATGTGGGTCTCAGTTTAGTGAAGTGAGAATTCTAGAGGTATTTAATAAAAACCATTTTATTACTCTCAAATCCAAATGGGCTTGAAGCACAATGTTATGCGTCTAAATCGAGGTAGCAAGTATATCATTGGCTCCTGCTTTTAGGAATAGGTTAAGAACTATTTATAATGAGCAAGTCTGATTTCATTTTCCTATGTGTTTAAAATAGTTTATTCAAAATAATAAAAAAGCTACTTATTCCCTTAAGTAGTGCAATGTTTAGCAATCTTATTTTTATTCTTAATTTACTTACATTCATCTCTCCTCAAGGCAATCTCAAGCCCAGGCTTATCTAAACGGTCATAAATCTCAAGCTGCTAAGCGAAATCGATAAGGCTTTATAGTGTATCTTTCTTTTAAAAAATGAAGAAGAAGAGGCATAACTTAAATGCAGCTGGAGAAATGCACAGAAGTTATTTCTCTCTTAGCTCCTTTGCTATGGCTGGAGGAACCAAGCACAAGTTCTATTTTCATTGTGAGGAAGATCTCACAACAGCAGGCACATCTCAGGACACAATCAGCCCAAGTAAGAAGAAACAGGAGAGTGGTTTTAGCAGCTCCTGAAATATTGAGGAGAGGAAATAGCTAATACCAAGGAACAATTTTACTGTGAACCAAAATGTGTTGTTTCTGTCAGCATGTCATTAATTTCATGGGAATTATTTATGTACGTGACATTTGTTAAGTGCTCTTCCACCGTGTCACTAACATGCTATATTTTTTTCTTATTTTTATTGTCTGTCTCCAAACAGACAGATGGAACTTAGAACGTAAGCTCCATGAAGGGATGGATTTGTCTTTGGGCTTTTGTTTTTCTTTTCTTTCTTTCTTTTTTTTTTTTTTTTNAGCCCACCAGGCTCCTCTGTCTATGGAATTTTCCAGGCAAGAATACTGGAGTGGGTAGCCATTTCCTTCTTCAGAGGATCTTCCTGAGCCAGGAATTGAACCTGCATCTCCTACATTGCAGGCAGATCCTTTACCTCTGAGCCACCTGGGAAGCCATACTATATATTTACATACACTTTACACTGTAAACTTACATGTACTATAAACCATAGAATCGTATACTTCACATGGGTGAAATGCATGTTACACTTATTACATTGCAATAAAGCTGCTCAGTAAAACAAAATAAGGGTTATTTGTACACAGAACTTCAACTGCTAATGTCTGTGAAATAGACATTGTTAGGCGATATCTAACCTAATACAGCTTAGGTCCACCACATCCTAATTTACTTGATAGTTTTTCCTAACTACCTACGGATGGCAGGGCTAAAATGAGAACTTCCTAGTGCGCAGAAAGGGAAGATCAGTGACCAAGGAGGAAAGGGTGACTTTGCTTTGTGTTTGTAAAACATGCCAGCACTCAGTGAAGAAAGCACCAGACTGGAGGCGGTCCATCATATTTACCCGGGAAAATGTTGAGTCGAATGTGACTCCACCTCTGCTGGGAAGTGACCGGAAAGTAGTTGTGGCTGGAAGCAGGATTTCCCGGTGTAAGTTCTGTCATGGGAACCGAGCAAGTCCAGTCGTCGGACTTCAGCTAATAAGTATAAGAACACTAGTGATGGCTCCACGGAGCGATAAATCCTCTCATCCTAATGCCTGCATGGGGCTTTCGGGGCAACCACTTTGGAACAAAATTAATGATGGATGCCTAACACTTTAATCAAAACACTAATAAACATCAAGTCCCAGGTTTAATAAACAGAGTAAAGGCCAGCTTCTATTTTACCACGGTCTTAACAGTCACCAGTTGGTGGTGGCCGGGGTTGGGCAGGGGGTTAGAAACAAGCCTCCGGATGTCTTCACTTTGAGGATTCATAAAAAGGCAGCAGCCGGAATGTGATGCGAACGTTTAAATAAAACCCAGGCTCTTGCCGTGGGCCTGGGGGTAAACGCGTCGGCCTGAGCCTCCCGGCGCTCTCCTCCAGATCAGCGCTTCCCTGGAAGGGCCCGCTTGCTGCTGCCTTCTGTATTTCCCCAGTGTGTTATGGATCCACACGTTTGTAAAACGCAATGAAGATCAGCAGACAAACTTCAAAAAACAAGAATGTCCCCAAACACAACCCAAATTGTTTATTGGATTATATTCATCCAGCATAACGTTACTTTGTCCAATTGCTATCCAAAGTATGTGAACTGACTCTGCATCTATCTCACGGGCCATCATTCGGCGTCTCTGTGAGCAGACTGCCCCGTGGAAGGCAGCACCCTGGCCCTCATGCACTGGGGTCAGGGGTGCACGGACCCACCTAGAAACCTCTGCAGGGTCGCGCGGGGCAAGCACAACACATGGGCTCTGCCAGGCTGAGCGCAGGCGGGCCGGCAGGCAGAGCTGCTCCCCACAGCCCGTGACAAGCCCCCGCTCCCCCGGGAGACACTCCTCTGAAACGGCTTCAAACTCCCCCGGGGTGGCCGCGGCTCCTGCCCTGCCTTCTCGCTGTGGGGTTTCTGGCTGCTTATCTAAAGTCACAGTGACCGTGAGGGTTGCCATTCCCATTCAAAATCAGAATACACATACTCTCTTAGTGGGCGGTAGGGTCATTTTCATTTTGCCTAAAGAGATCGTTTCTTAAGTCAAAGTATCCGATGACCAATGTAATAGATATACGTGTTAAAGTTCCCCCATATGTAAAATACTTAGGGTAACTTCAAAAGGGGTGCGGCACATCTGGTGGTTTTTCTGCTCATCAGAGGGTAAATATCATCTCCAAGTTTAGCCAGAGAGACAAACTCATCACATGACTCGGGTTTCGGTGGATTGATAAAGTTCTGGAATGTTGTTAGTCACTTCACAAACACTGCTTCCCCCAGTGGCATCCTCAGAACTGATCTATGGGCGATTCACCAGCAGGCGCCTGTGCACCTCTTGAAAGCTATCTTTCTCTTTGTCGCTCATCATTGCCTCCCACCATACGTGACTTTTCAGGTCCCTCCATTGTCTTTCTGGAGGGGAGACTATCACACCCCTGGAGCCTCGTCCAAGCTGGGCACAGAGTGCCTCCAGGATAAGACCGCTAACTGACATGACTCCAGTTTCCCAAGTAATGTACAGACATGCCCCTGAGGGTACATGTTTCTAGAAAGCTACCTCTGGGACCAACCTCGGAAGACACCAGTTCCATTCCAGGATTTGGAAAGAAACCTTCCCAGAAAGCCCAGAGCTGCCGCGTCCTCACGCAGACCCGGGGCCGGGGGGCAGCAGAGTGGGCGGCGGCCCCACGGCTGGCCCGGGCCAGGCTCCAGACTGCCCCCGCCGTCCCGGCAGCCTGCTCCCCAACCCTGCGCCTCGCGGGGTGCTGCAGTGTGCGAACAGCGGACTCAAGAGCTGAAGTTCACTGTCAAGCTAAACCTCAAAAATCACGGCGCCCTCGAGGGGGAATGCCGTCAGCCTCTGTGGCAGCGAGGGGGGCCTCTGGACGAGACTGTCTGGGCGGGAAGTGAGCCATCGGGGCCCCCACAAAGCTCCCCCGGGCACCTTCTTCGAAGTTTGCTGCTTGGATCGACACTCGAGGCGCGTGATCTCCCGTGAAGTAGGACGTGTCCACATCGAAGCCCCGGATAACACCCTGGATGCCCAGCTGGACCACGCACCAGTCGTGACCTGGGGACGCAAACAACAGGAACCCCCGTGGGCTGAATCCCACCGCCGAGCCCACGGCTGAGCGCAGCGGCCGCGCAAGTGAAATTCCAGAAACGCACTTCTCGCATCCGAGAAAAGCAGTGCGGGCTCCTTCTCGGCCGAGACTGCAAGGTCTCTGGTGACGTGGCCACACAGGACCGCCACTCGCCACTCGGACCCTCACTTCTAATCGGACCAGAGCGTGCATAAGCCCTGGGCCCAGAGGGGCCACGTGTCTGACTCCAAGCTGGCCACTTCCTGTTGGTAGCATTGGCAGATGGCGTCTCTGAGCTTCATTACTTTTAACTGCAAATCAGGGATGAGCTCAGCTTCCAAAAAGTTTAGCTGTAACTCTGGTATAGGGACCACCAGCCCAGGTAGGCTGGGGCTCGGTACTGAGCTGGGTCTCCTGGAAAGAGCCTAAGTGTTGCCCTAAGGGGCCCGGCCGGGACTACCCCACCCTGCACCGGGTGACATATAAGAGCTCCCGGTATGACCCTGTGTGATTCTTGGTTTCCAGCAGTCAGATTCAGCTCCACCTTAAAATGTCCAGTTTTATAAGAATCTAATAAGGCCTAATACTTTGCCAACAAAGGTGCATCCAGTCAAGGCTAAGGGTCAGACACCACTGAGCGACTGAACTGAATAAGGCCTGGGCTTCCTCCCGGTGGCTCGGACAGTGAAGAATCTGCCTGTGATGCGGGAGACCCGGGAGGGGCGCGTGGCCGTCAGCTCCAGCGTTCTCGCCTGGAGAAACCCATGGACGGAGGAGCCGGGTAGGCTACGGTTCACAGGGTCCCAGAGAGGCAGACACGACTGAGCAGCTGAGCACAGCGTGAGCACAGCCGTAAGGCCTGGAGCGCCACAGAAATACAGCAAATTAGAAACGCCGACTGTTTCTGTAACACTCGAGACAGTAGCAAGACAGTCAGTGGTTAGCCTAGTGCTGGCTGGTTTTCTTTTACAGACATTTCTTTAAGGGTGTATGTTAACTGATGAGTAGCAGTGAGCGAAGGTAGCCTCTTAAGGCGACATGAAAGATAGGAGGGATCTTGGCTGAGTTCCCGGCTTCTCTGACCTTGCTGTGCCCTGAGCCAAACGAATGAGGCTGTTTCCATGGCAATAGGGTGGGACCAGAACACCCACCTCAGGGAGGGGTGCTGGCATCAGGCGCTGCGGACGCCCCAGCCGAGGTGAGCGCGGCTCAGTCTCCTTCGCCCACAGCCCTCCTCTTCCAGAGTCTCCCTTCCTCACAAGTGCCTGCCCCCTCCTGCGTGCCCCGGTGACCAGGGCTCTTGCGACCCCTCCTGAATGGGCAGAGCCTGCCATTCAGAAGGGACATCTGAGGGGACCGAGTTGTCCAAGGGCCCGTGTTAAAATTGACCCCCAACGTGCACTGCTCTCCAACAGCCCCTGGCCCCAAATGTCACAGGAGTGCGTGAACAGCAGCATCGTCTTACCTGGAGTCCTTTCCCTTCTGGTCTGCCATCCGTCCATCCACTTCCCAAACTCAGTGTACTCGTGTTCTTTAAGACTGGGGTGTCCCTCTAAAGCAAAGACGAGCGGATCATTAACCTTCACGCGAGACCCTGGGCTCCCACCAAATAAAGTTCTGCCCCAAAGGGACAGATGGCTGGTGCAGAGAACAGGGACTGTACGGAGACGGAGGACGAGGTCCGCATGTCTTCAGATCGGCTTCCGAGAAAGACGTCCTGCTTCTCTGTGGGCCTTCGTCCACGGAACTTGCCACTGGCAGCAGAAGGTAAGACCACACATGGCTCATTCCAGGGGCCCCACCGCTGGTGCAGCTGCAAACTGGGCGCCTCCTGAAAGGCTGTTGAGCAAAGCGAGGAAGGGTAGCTGCACTCCCAGGGCAACCTCGAAAAGGCTGGGCAACCAGAAGCCGGCCGAGTCTCTGGAAGCGTAGGGTCGATGCTGTGGGTCACTCTGAACAGTCACCCCTGGCCCCACCCCTGTGCTATGAGCTGCTGCAGGCCCACCAGTGAAAGGGAGACCCCCGTCCCACAGCAGTCACACGCTGCTGGGTGCCAGCTCCACAGACACCAAGGCCATCACCCCTCTCGCAGTAACTCTCGCTGGTCCCACTGCAGGGACAAGGTGGCGGGATTCCCCAGAGTTTCTGTTCTTCCTACATTTGTCAGTATTTTCTGTTTTTAATAAACATATGCCGACGAAGGTCCATATAGTCAAAGCTATGGCTTTCCCAGGAGTCATGTACAGATGTGAGGGTTAAACCATAAAGAAGGCTGAACACCGAAGAATTGATGCTTTTGAACTGTGGTGTTGGAGAAGACTCTTTGAGGGTCCTTTGGGGTGCAAGAAGATCCAACCGGTTAATCCTAAAGGAAATTAACCCTGAATATTCATTGGAAGGCCTGATGCTGAAGCTGAAGCTCCAATACTTTGGCCACCTGATGCAANTCCTTTGGGGTGCAAGAAGATCCAACCGGTTAATCCTAAAGGAAATTAACCCTGAATATTCATTGGAAGGCCTGATGCTGAAGCTGAAGCTCCAATACTTTGGCCACCTGATGCAAAGAACTAACTCATTAGAAAAGACCCTGATGCTGGGCAATAATTGAGGTCAGGAGGAGAAGGGGACGATAGAGGATGAGATGGTTGGATGGCAACACCGACTCTTTGAGCAAACTCTGGGAGATAGTGAAGGACAGGGAAGCCTAGGGTGCTACAGTCCACGGCATCACAAAAGAGACATAACTGAGTGACTGAACAACAACATTTTTATAACTGCGTAGGAAAAGCATTTTCCAAAAAATTCAACCTTCGCAACACTTTTCTTCCAGTCACAAGTCATGAACACCAAGTGGGGCAGAGAGACATACAGAGGTCATCAGCGACTCCCCCACAGAGCAAGGTGCTCCCACACCCCTGCGTCGGCTCCACAGCTGTCTCTGCCATCTTAACAGGAGTGGAGGCTCATTTCCACACGTTTCTACTGTTCCAGAACGCTAATTCTCTGGGTCACATCACATGACTCCCAGCTGAAACACACAGGGAGATTTTAATTAGCAGGACTCACCCCACCCCAGCACTTAGCAGAGACCAATTTACAGTACCTTGAGAAGATTTTCGGCAGGAGCAAAAAAGTCATCTGTTGCAAATAAAATCTAGACAAAGAAAGAAGTAAAGATAAAATAACCGTAAATTTAAAATCATTTTATTTCATTCCCTGGTGAAACATTATGAGATGCAGTAAAAAGAAAATGTGAAATTGCTGAGGGGGAGAGAAACAATATGCAATTAAGACACAATGCTTTTTAAATGCTTAGATTTCATTGCCTGCCTCCCCCTTAATCTTGCCTTCTCACCCTTTCCTTCTTAATCCCCTTTACCATCTGGATACAAAAGTGCTAACTTCTTAGAAAGAAAATAAACCAACTTTTTTTCAAGAATGGAGGACCCTGGGCTTTGTGACCCTTGTCCCAGAACAATGGGAAAAAACTGTCTCCAGGGTCACCCCTGCGGCTCAGCCAGCCCATCCTAGGACACCCCGCTGGGGGCTGGTCTGTGGTTTCTTCAGTTCAGTCACTCAGTCGTGACCCCATGGACTGCAGCACGCCAGGCCTCCCTGTCCATCACCAACTCCTGGAGTTTACTCAAACTGATGTCCATTGAGTCAGTGATGCCATCCACCCATCTCATCCCCTGTCGTCCCCTTCTCCTCCTGCCTTCAATCTTTCCCAGCATCAGGGTCTTTTCATGTGAGTCAGTCCTTCCCATCAGGTGGCCAAAGTATTGGAGTTTCAGCTTCAGCATCAGTCCTTCCAATGAATATTCAGGACTAATTTCCTTTAGGATGGACTGGTGATATCTCCTTACAGTCCAAGGGACTCTCAAGATTGTCTTCTTCAACACCACAATTCAAAAGCATCAATTCTTCAGTGTTCAGCTTTCTTTATAGTCCAACTCTCACATCCATACATGACTACTGGAAAAACCATAGATTTGACTAGACATACCTTTGTTGGCAAAGTAATGTCTCTGCTTTTTAATATGNGGCCTGGTGTGCTGCGATTCATGGGGTCACAAAGAGTCGGACATGACTGAGCAACTGAACTGAACTGAACATACCTCATTATTTAAAATTACTTTATTATCATCCACATCATCCCCAAAGAGTTGATAGAATAATGCTGGGTATTTGCATAAGAATTTTAATAAAGGACTTTATAATTCTAAAAAGGAGTGAGCAAAATGACCTTAGTAAAGTCAGAAATGCATGTGTGTATGCATATGTCCACATACACAGACACACACCAAAACACACAGACACACATAGACTTCTTATTTCTGAGATTAATTGTTGTACTAGGAAAGACTTCCCTGGTTCTCTAAACAGAACTGACAGGTCCCTCTTCTAGCTCCTCATTCCCAACCCAAGCTTCTGTTGGAATATCCAAAACACCTTATAACAACTTTGCTCATGGGCCTTGCTCCTCTGTGTGTGTGTGCTAAGTTGCTTTAGCATGTCCGAGTCTTTGCAACTCTATGGACTGTAGCCCGCCAGGCTACTCTGTCCATGGGATTCTCCAGGCAAGAATACTGGAATGGGTTGCTGTGCCGTCCTCCAGGGGATCTTCCCCAACCAAGGATTGAATCTGCTGCTCCTGTGGCTCCTGTATTGCAGGCAGATCCTTTACCCCTGAACCACTGGGGAAGCCCAGTCTTGCTTCTACATGGGTAATTTTCACATGTTCTTGTTCATTTACACTTAAAATTTGAGTTTTGAAAAACATACTCTCCCTACATTTTTTAAAATTGATATTTTAAATCACAAATTTCTATGGTAACAAAATATGTAATGTCCTGCCTATTTTTGGATATTGATATTTTAATATGAAACCATCATATCATTTTTTTATGTATTAAATGTATCATTCAGTTATGTCCAACTCTTTGTAACCTCATGGATTGTAGCCTGCCAGATTCCTCTGTCCATGGGATTTCCCAGGCAAGAATACTGGAGTGGATTGCCATTTCCTTCTCTAGGGGATCTTCCTGACCCAGGGATCAAACCAGGGTCTTCTGCATTGCAGGCATATTCTTTACCATCTGAGCCACCAGGGAAGTCCCAAATGTATGCAAGGGAATCTAAATACCAATGGCATTTAGTGCCCATTTATCACCTATTTAAGAAAACACATGAATAATTTATTATTTAAGTCAAAAATAAAAAATTAATTCTTTTCCTCTAGAACTTAATTATTATACTATTTCCCCATGGAATTTTATTTTAATGTAATGTATTTTCACATATGAAATTCTTTGATTATCACGCTATCATATCTCTCTGCAACAAAAATAAGTTTATAAACTGAAGTTTTAATTTAACAAATTTTCTTAACATCAGGCTCTAAGTAGTAAATGTTTTCCCAGCTGGAGTTTACAAGGCAATTATTATAGTAACTAACTGATCAAAATACATATATTTCAAATGTGGAAAAGTTATGCTTGAGAATAAAAAATTTTGGCAATGCCTCTATTCATGAGATAGCTGGGAACATTATAGTCCCTCAGTTATGGGAGATTTCCTTGAATATTTTTGGTTGTTTCTTTGGTATTTTTTCACACGAGGGCAATATACAATATCAGCACAACTGTAGCAAGATGCAATATGCAGAATGGATAAGAGAAATGTCTTTGTTTTGAACAGTGGAAACAGGGTAATCATGAAAGAGGAGTGGAAAGCAGAGCTGGCTGGACTGTCCTGTGAGCATATTCCAGGCAGGCCAGTTTAAGGAGCTGAAAATAAGTTCTGTGAGCACTATTCATGCCTGTGCACCGTTTGGAAAGTCTTCGTGTGTCCCCAGGGGCACACAAGCCTGGTTTGAAGCTGCTGCCATACATGATTGCCATTGAGAACGAGGAGCGTATCTTATTCATCTTTGTGCCCCAGTATGTGGCACAGTGCCATTTAAATAAGTAAATATTTGTTGAATGGATACGGGGTAATTAACTTCCAAAACCCCAAAGTTCCCTAGCTGCAAAAGTTTAAGTAACTGTAAAAGTGACAGAGTCCTGTTAATTTTTTGGTCTGATAAAAGCCAGACTTGGAATTGTCTGTTGTGAAATCCTTAGACTTTGGTAAAAGCCAAAGAGATTTAAAAGTTACCATAGCAATGGCTCTCCCACTGTTTACTCATAGATGACCAGGATCGGGTAAGTGACTCCAGGAAGAACATAGAGTGGGTGAGCGCGTGCTCAGTTGCTTTAGTTGTATCTGATTCTATGTGACCCTATGGATTGCAGCCTGCCAGGCTCCTCTGTCCATGGGATCCTCCAGGCAAGGATGCTGGAGTGGGTTGATATGCCCTCCTCCAGGAGATCTTCCCAACTCAGGGATCAATCCTGCTTCTATCTGTACTGGCAGGCAGATTCTTTACCACTAGCACCACCTAGGAAGCATCCATAAGAGGGAGTATTTGTCAACTGCAAGATAAGCAAATATGAATGTATCATCATAAAGAATTTTTCATAATGCTTTTCAGTCTTTACAGTACACTTGATGTAGGGAAGTAAGAATGCAGGAGGTAATCACACAGCAGGTAATCCCACGGTAGTAACAAGTAGTAACAAGGGACTACTAAGCGGACAGTGTGGGTAGATGCCTTCTGGTCTGTGTGCTGCTGACTCTGTCAGATTTTCACTCTGGGTCCCTGTGTGTACTCACTACTGGCAGTATTCCTGAATTCTCAAGGTTACTCAGGTTCTGCCTTTCTTGCTGCATGGGTCCAGTCTATGTATCCATCCACTTACTCTTTCAGCAAACCTCCCATCACCCAACAAATATTCACTGAGCATGAGGACTGTGCCAAGTGCTGAGCATACAGCAGTGGAAAAGGTAGGTGCCGAGAAACTTTCAGACTGTGGGGGATATGGACGTCGAATCAGGAAATGGCTGTTTCCAGAGATAAACATCATGACAGAGGAAGTGAGAGAGGACTGTGAAATCATATAGGAGGGGGTATGGAAGAGGGATGTTTAAAGAAAGAGATGGCTTTCAGGAGGAAGATATGTCCAAGTTGAGATCAAAAAGGGGAGTGAGTTAGAGAGGAACTGGGGAATGCAGGCAATACAGAGGGAGTGCATTTGATTAAAAGAGGCAGGAGGAGCATGTATATGAAGACCCGGAGCAAGGGCGACACTTTAGATCTTCCTTCCCCGTTTTATTTTTTTATTAAAAAAATTTTTTTTGACCATGCAGCATGTGAACTGAACCCAGCCAGGGACTGAATCCACTCCTGCTGCATTGGGAGCCTGGAGTCTTAACCACTGGACTGCCAGGGAAGTCCTTCTATTTTTTAATCATTAGAAATGATCACATTCTAACATACCATGAATTTTACTTATTTTTCTGATTCCCCTAGTAGAAAGCAGGCATGTTTATTTGTTTTGTTCATCTTCTGTATTGCCATTGCCTGGCACACACGTTGGCTCTGAGATTCTGAGTAGTTCAGACTGGATGATGCATATAGCCTGGGAGAGGCATGGTGGAAAGTGGAGCTGGAAAGTGTGGTGAGGGGCAGATCGTAATGAGGCTTGTAAACTGGGTTAAGACGTTTGGACTTAATCCTGAGGGCAGTGGGATTTTAAGTAGTGTCTAAGTGTCACAGTTGAGTTTCAGGAACTCATTCTGGCTGCACAGTGGAGGAAGGGTTGGAGCCAGGCAAGGCTGAGTGTATACAAGAGGATGAAAAGATTTTGGTGCCTTGCACATGGGGCAGATCAGGGGTGAGCAGGCTGGGAGGTACTGGTGTTTCATAGGGAGGTATCTTTGTCTTTCTTAACAAACGGGGGTGTTTCTGCTCTTATAGGCTCACTGACNTTCTCTGGAACTCTGCATTCAGTTGGATATATCTTTCCCTTTCTCCTTTGCCTTTTGCTTCTCTTCTTTTCTCAGCTATTTATAAAGCCTCCTCAGACAACTGGTTTGCCTTCTTACATTTCTTTTTTCTTTGGGATGGTTTTGGTCATTGCCTCCTGTACAATACTATGGACTTCCATCCATAATGGCTAGGGAGGGAAGTAGAAATACTTGAATTTCCCTGGAAAAGGGTTGAGGAAAATGCTGGCAGGTAAAAGGATAGTGAAAGAGATTTAGAGATGTCATCATACTAAAATTAGTGCATGATTAGTACATACTAAAATTAGTACATAATAGACCCAGCAGAGGATGATGCTCTGAGGTAGGCCTGGGACACACCCTTCACTAAGACATCAGGAATATGCTGGTGTGATGTGCAGCAGACTCACTAATAAGTTCATTGGTGGCTCTCCTCTGTAGACCAAGGCTGACATGGTGGGGGGGGTGTGTGCTGGGTGTCACAAAGCTGGCTCATTATTATCAGGGACAGTGGGCCCAAGTAATGGAGGTAGGGTGGTATATAACCACTTGAAGTCAGGAGGTCACAATTACGATAACTGCTGGAAAGTTAGAAGGGCAGTAAAGGGGGCTTGACTCACAGAGAATTACAGATATAGCTAATAGAATTATAGATATGGCTAATAGAGCATGGTGCGCTTCCCTGGCAGCTCAGTTGGTAAAGAATCCACCTGTAATGCAGGAGACCCTGCTTTGATTCCTGGGTCAGGAAGATCCACGATAGACTACTCACTCCAGTATTCTTGGGCTTCCCTTGTGGCTCAGCTGGTAAAGAATCCACCTACAATGTGGGAGACCTGGGNAGCAAAAGATGGATTGGAAAAAGAAGAAAATCATTAGAAATGCTCATGGAGACCTGAACATAGGATGAGATGACACCACTTTAATACCCATTGAAATCCCAGTCCCATTTTGGGATCCCACAGTAGGTACATCATCTCTCTATCTCCAGAAGCATCAGCTCAACAATTTCACATCATCCCAATGACAATGTGTTCTGGTATCACAAACTCTTCATAATTGTAGCCTTAAGAATAATTTTCATCGTAAAGTTGAAAGAGTGAACATCCACCTTTGTGGCAACAAAACCTATCAGAATTTATTTTGAACAAAATAAAACCCTTCAAACCCCAACTACAAACCTTTATTTCCCCTTTTACCTGAATAATCAAGTATTATCCACCCTAAGAACAAAACAATCCCTTTGTTCCAGAATAACAACACATCTGGCATTTAATAAACCACCAACACAGGTTTTCAAATTAAATCAAGAGTCTATTTGTCAAAGAGAATCTGGCAGAGCAGATTTGCTATCATACAAAGCGGCTTTAAACTGCTGTTGTTTTTTTTCTCCTATTTACTGGACACTTTCTTTGATTAAAATACTTAGACTGATGTTGACAAACTGAGTCTGGTGTACAACAAGACTCAGACTTAATTATACCTTTTCAACCAGTGGAGGCAGGAAGAAAAACAACAACAGGAACATAGTCTGTGTTTTCATTTTTAATTGCTCACGAAACCGGGAAGCAAGACTCCAGAAGATAATGAAGTCACTGAGTTCCTCCCTAACAAGCCAGTGGTCTCCTTGGTGATGCTGCCGGAGCCCCAGCTCAGGAGGTCTCAGGGGAACAGAAACTCCTTGAGTCCCGAACAAGACCTTGGGCCTTGAAGAAACTATAGCTCTGCCATGTTTACTGCCTGCTGGAAGATGTCTTTCTCTTGTTTGATCTGCATCTGCCAAAGATACTGCTCTGAGGGCAAGGAGCCTGGATGGACACTGAACTGCTGTCCAGGGGGCAGGCCTGGGTTCATGGAGGTGCCCTCATGATGAACAGCAGAAAGTTAAGGAAATGGAAAATCAAATTTGAGCCTCCTTTTTACAATTTTCACTCTACTTGTCCCAAACACCTTTCATGCTGCAAAAATCATGGGGTTACATATAATCCTTGCAGTTGCTTGTTAGAGCAGTGGTCACAGGACCATGTGGGAGGAACACGGCTCCTGGCTCTGTCAGCTTCGTATTTACAGTTCAGAGTCATTAAGAAGAAAAAGTGGTTAAAAATGTTGGCCTCTTCTAAGTGCTTATGATAAATGACTAAGAAAAATGATTATAAACCTCTGTAAGACAAGTAGGGAATGCAATAAATATGATGCTTCATGGAACAATTATTTTATTCATCGGGTTGCTCTGTCAATAGTTAATATGAAACTGGACTGTATCAAAAGCAATTAAAATTTTTATATGTTTTATTACAAGATACTGAATATAGTTCCCTGTGCTATACAATACATCCTCATTGCTTATCTCTTTTATACATAGTGGTTTCTATCAGATGACCCCAAACTCCTAATTTATCCTTGCTTTCCCCTTTGGTAACCATAAGTTCATTCTCTATGTCCGTGAGTCTGTTTCTGCTTTGTAAATAAGTTCATTGGTATCACATTCTAGATTTTAAATTGAACTGAAAGCAATCCCTTTTATAATTGTAACAAGCAATATCATATCTGATTTAATGTTTATTTTGAAAAACTGCTGAACATGTATGTTGGAAGATTGGAGGGTGGAGGGACAAAGAAAATAATTCTCAGCTGTATCTCTCACATGCTCTTAGGCACTCTCTTAGTTCACCACAGACACCTGGACTGCTTCCAGTCTGATGAGAGAGGTGCCAGGTGGAAACGCCTTTATGGTCTTCATGTTGAACTTGGGTTGGCAGTTCAGTCAGTGAGTCTGACCCAGACAGAGGACAATGGGAGAGAGTCCTCTGGCCTGGCCTTCACTCCAGCTGCCCTGACTCTCTTTATCTCAGGGCAGAAGCACAGGCTGGACCTTGTGCAATGATCTTCTTATTTATTAGAACTAAAAGAGTACAGCCAACTAAAGGAGGGAGAGGAAGCCCTCTTCCATTTTATCTCATTTATAGTAATTCTGGATTGTACACAGTCACGCACAGGGCGTTCTCAAAGCCACATAATTCCTGGCATAACTTCTTGGTTATTCTTGTTGACTAAATGTGTCTGCATGTACAGTTTTTGTTTATATATATATATATATATATATATATACACACTGGGCTTCCCAGGTGGCACTAGTGGTAAAGAACCTGCCTGCCAATGCAGGGGATGTAAGAAACTTGGGTTTGATCCCTGGGTTGGGAAGATGTCCTGGAGGAGGGCATGGCAACCCCTCCAGTATTCTTGCCTGGAGAATCCCATGGACAAAGGAGCCTGGCGGGCTACAGTCTGTTGGGTTTCAAAGAGTCAGACACTCACACACGATGTTATTGCATGCATGCACCCATTATGTAATATATATGTGTGTATATGTGTGTATATATATATATATATATATATATATAGTATATGTGTGTATATATATATACTTTTCACTCATTATCACAGTTCTTATTATTTTCTGAATCTATAACTCATTTTAAAACATGAATATAAGTTATGGATCCCCTCTCTAGAAACATGTATATAGGAGGTACATCACCTGAAAATCTGCATATAGTTTCCTGAAATCTCATTTATGTCTCAACCAACAGGCCATGGTAGGCTAAAAGGCTATATTTCCAAAGCTTTTTAAATNCTAGAAACATGTATATAGGAGGTACATCACCTGAAAATCTGCATATAGTTTCCTGAAATCTCATTTATGTCTCAACCAACAGGCCATGGTAGGCTAAAAGGCTATATTTCCAAAGCTTTTTAAATATCATGTGTTTTTAATGGTCTTGTTGAGTTGACATTTTACATAACATGATTTTTTTTTTCTTGAAATTGAAAACCAAAAGAGTTATGCTAGTTCCTCATTGACAACTTAATGCAGATGGAAGACTTTCTGACCCAGGTCATGTTCCATACAACTAATCTACAGTGTCTATCAAAGAGAGAATATACATTTCATCATAATATGCCCAAGTCGTTGAGTTGAGGGTAAGGGCCATTCATGACAGGACTATGCTCAACTCAAGGCCATGGCAACAGTCCATTTGCAGTTCCTCTGGATTGGGGGTTAGCATCCCCAAAGTACACTGGCTTGTGCTGCCTTTAGGGTTACACTTTCTGTCCTGCTCCTCAAAATGTTACGTTCCAAGACAATATTTATATCACTCTTTCGTCATGAAGGTTTTTTTTTTTTAATTTTCAGAAACCATATACAGAATCAGTTTCTCTTTTGTCTCTGTCTTTCCATCATGTTTTGTTTGTAGCTAGCTGCTATAGAGTACTTAGCAAAGGCTCTCCCACTTTAAGCTACTTGTCTCCTTCTGGAAGCCCTGGAGGAGAGTTCTTAGCTTCTTGCACATTGTCGGTGATTAACATGAATTTTAGAGATGGTATGCATAGTGCTTAGCCATTTTGGCTCTGGAGAGAGAAGTCTTGAGTCCTAATTCCAGCCCTGCCATTAATTAGCTCCTTATTATAAGGAAGTGTTAGTCGTGTCCAACTCTTTGCAACCCTATGAACTGTAGCNAGGGAGGCCTGGCATGCTGCAGTTCATGGAGTCGCAAAGAGTCGGGCATGACTGAGTGAACTGAACATCATCAAAAGTTTTTCTAAATTCTGTCATCCTGTCCACTCTTTATGGTCATTACTACCCTAGCTTCAGGTACTGGCTGACAGCCCAAGAGAGCCCAGTGCTGAAGTATGTACCAGGGGGATTCATAAACCTTGGTATTCCACTTCCTATATGGACCAAAAACTAATCAGATGAATGGGAAAAGGCTTTGTTTCATGTTCCAACTCTGCTTTATTGGAAATTAATGCATCCTCAAGCTCTACTATCTTATATAACACATTTGTTTTCTGGGAATCCTTCAGAAAATTTTCCTTCACTAATTTTTTTTTTTTTTCTTTACCAAAAGATCTACTGCACTTGAGATCAATGACTCCCTTGTAGGCAATGATTTTGTTAATGACAACCAAAGGTCTTCCAAAAACTGTGTTGAAAATTCTGGAAATAATTCATTTATGATTTAGAGTTATAATGTCTGAAGGAATATGAGTTCTTCAGGTCAAATTACTCGTGTTGCTGAAATATTTTATAACAACAAAGTATGCTTATTGTCTTTGATAATATACCTTTGTCTCAGAAGTCAAAAAGTTCAGAATATAGTCAATATTTTATAATAACTATAAATATAGTCTATAAAATTTTTGAACCACTATATTGTATACCTAAAACTAATATAATATTGTAAGTCAACCATACTCCAACAAAAAAATTAAAATGTGATTAACAAATAGTCCTAGAGATGTAACATAAGTCTGAATAAGAATTCCACCTGGGAAGTATAATTCATGGAAGTTCTACAAGGACTGGCTTCAACTGGCCATTATATACTAGATGATTCCCATGGAGATAGATAGTCTCAGACCATGAGAAGGCAGACTCAGGAATCCTGTTCGACCTAGGACAATTTCAAACCTGCTTTGGAGCAAACTGAATTCCTTGAATATCCTTGCAAACTAATTTTATCTTCCCTGGGAGATATTCTGAACCTATTTCAAATCCATGCTGTTTGGCTGCGGTCATCGCTAAGGCTGACCTTGAATGAAGGCTGTTTCCAAGAGTGAGATTCAGGCTCCAGTACTGGGCCTAAACCAGTTCACCATAACGTATCTTGTTGCCTTCCTTACCTGATACAGGTTGGCAAGGTGGTGGTTCGTTTTGATCAGAAATGGCTGGTTCACCCCTGGGTGGTCCACATCGTGGGCTGCTGCAGCCAGCAGCCCAAGCATGATATCCAGAGGCGTAAGGAAGCTGGCGAGCTGTTAAAAAATGGAGTTGGGAGATTAATTGGTGTATTTCCCAAAATAGGCTAGTCTTTGTTTTGGCTAAATCACATGGAATGAATCATCGTATTAGTATCGTTCGGGCCTGTCATTCAGACCTTAACCTTCTGAAGCTGTCAGTAAGGTAAGAGCCCCATGAAATTTCAGGAAAGAAGAAAGAACTGGGAAGAAAATAATTCAGCAGCTCAAATTGTGTAGCTCTTCCGGGTGGCCTCCTCTTCCTGCTGCTACTCTTGTTGTGTTTTGCTATTATAATAGCACTGACTGTTGGCTCTCTATGGTGGATGGGGACAGGCAGAGTCTAGTCAGCCTTGTTTCCAGGAAAGCTGTAAGTGAAGGAAAAAGTTGAAGCCCAAGTGATGGGCACATTAAAAAAATCACTTTGTATATCATTCATCCAATATATCATTGCCACTTCTTTGAATATGAAATCAATAGTGGACTGAATTGCAAAATTTGCATATTTCTCCAATGTGTAATAGAGTGAGGCAATGTGTGAGAATCTGTCTTTTTTTTTTTGGTTAGCTAAGGAAACAAGCAGGAAAATGGGAATCTAGCACTAACTTTAAATATACATCTATGATATATTATAATTTTCAAATTACTTAAGGATTAAATAAGAAAACCTTTGAGTTCTTTGGGATATTTTATAAGGATGAGGAATACCAAGTTTTGTCTTGGGAATGTCTGTATATTTAGTGGTTGATGTTAAAACTGATTGAACTAAACAGTGTCTTGGACTGAGGTATCATTTTCCAAAAACCCTAACAAAACTCATCCGATATGTTATACCAGCTAGGTTTTATATGGCTAAGAAATGTTTAGGTTTTGAATAACAAGCATTATCATCATGTTTAAAATTTTTGATTAATACATTGCATCTGGGTATACTTTTAAGATGTCTTTGATGTACACAGGTTCTCTTGGGCTGGAATCAGAATGTCTAGTTGCCTCAGGAGGAAGTGAAACTTGGGTCTTGAATTTTAATTGTTCTTGCTAATTAAAAAACATGAGCTGGGAGACTTTTCCTAGAAAACTTCAGTGCTGGTACAATGTGTGGAATAGTATCAAGGCAAAAGCAGCTAACTTTTGTGATTGTTGAAGATATCTAAGATGCAGATTGTCATAGAGAGAGAGGGTTGTTTTTGTCCTAATGCAGCCTTGAAAATATATAAATTATAGAAGGGAACCTCTGAAAATTTACTTTCTTTCATGACTATTATACTTTCTTTCTTACTTACTTTCATGATTTCAGAGCTGATACTGAAACCTTTTAAAGTTTTTTCTTTAAAAGATTTTTTTGATGTCAACAATTAAAAAAAAAATCTTTATTGAATTTATTACAATATTGCTTCTGTTTTATGTTTTGATTTTTTTTTTTTTTGGCCTCAAGGCATGTGGAAGCTTAGTTCCCCGACCAGGGATCAAACCTGAACTCTCTGCTTTGGAAGGCAAAATCCTAACCACTGGATAGCCAGAGAAGTCCATGAACCCTTCATATAAGCAATCTGTATTCATGCTATAAATGGCTCATAACCCAGTTGCTCTGTTATGTCAGGTGATCTGGGGCCCCGCAGGCAGTTTACCTGGCGTTTCCAGGTGGCCGGGGGGACAGCGGACTGGCCTTACCTTTGGCTCCTTTAGGTAGCAATGCATGGCCTGGGTGACATCGGCTGCATGAACAGCATTGTGATATGGGTTTTGGCTGTGGTAATCTTCTTGAACCATAACTAGGAGGTAAACAGATAACTCAATCAGCTAAAAACAAAACACAAAGGACACACGAGCTCAGACTTGTTGAAGGTCTCTTTTGCTTAAAAATAGCAGCGACTCCAAATGCGCAACACGGGGATGCCTTAGAAATGAACGTAGTTTGCCAACTTGGCAGTTCTGCTGGGTTGTTAGTTGAGAAGTGGGAGAGGGAGGAGGGAAGAAAGGCTAGAAGGATTTGTGAGGCCCTTGGGATTCTTCACCACCTTCATAAATCACCTCTTTTTGGCATTCATGAAGGCTCTCATTCATAGGAAAAGTAAATACGTGGGAAAAGGACAACTTTATTTCACATTATAGTTTAATTAACTTTGCTGCCATTTATGAATAATATGCCATAAAAGAGGCTTCCTTTTGAAAAGCTCTGCTCTCATCCAAAGATAACTTTATCACTTAAATAACAAATACAGCCCAGAGCAAACCCTGGGATTCTTCAGGTAGAAATTCACTGATCCAACTGAGGAATCCTTAGATTTATTTCTATCTTATTCAGATCCAGTGATTATCTTTCATGCCCTTCCAATCTAAGGACCAGAATGCTCTTGATACCAGAGACATAATGCAATTTTGCAATTTACAGAAACCAGTCACCTGTTTCAGCTAAGTTAACCAAGGCAATGCCTAACATGCAATATATTCAGTGTGTATAGAACGTCCTGATTTTCGAGTGTGGCCATATTCTCTCAGCCCAGCCTATGACTTTGGCTTTAGATTATGGTGTTATTTCTGTCACTGACTCTAGCTTTTTCACACATACTCTGGTGTGCACACATGCTCAAAGCATCTGCATTCTCCCTCTTTAGACAAATTGAAATTATTTGGCTCCATTCATGGGGATTACTTCACTCCATCTCTCTGAACACAATTAGCTTGAGGTTATTTGTGTTTCTGGAATGAGCCTTGCTTTGGCTGGTTTCCAGTATTCCTATTGTGCCACATGTACATTTTATTCAGCAGGTTTATCTTACTATTATATGTAAATCCTGGCTCTATTACTTATGTATATTGGGAAAGTTACTTAGCCAAGTTTCCTTCATTTTCTCCTTTATAAAGTAAGGATAATAATAGTTTTGATCTCAAAAGCATACTGTAAGGATTAAACAGGTTAATATATGCAAGTTCTTAGAAGAGTTCCCAGCATGTGTAAACACCATACAAGCCTGGTGGCTACTGCTGTTATCACCATCACCATTATTTTATTCTTGACGTATCAAGTCACCTTTCAAACTCAGAGCACTGCCACGTGGCGAGTCAAAGTCAGGAACATGCTAAGAGGCAGAGGACAGTTATCTGGTGATTAAAAATGTGCCAAGGATGGCTCAGTGGTAGAGTCAGCTGTCAATGCAGGAGATGTGGGTTCGACCTCTGTTCTGCGAAGATCCCACATGCAGCAGAGCAGCAAGGCCGGTGAGCCACAACCACTGAGCTGGTGCTCTGGAGCCTGCAGACCGCAACTGCTGAACCCAGGTGCAACAACTACTGAAGCCTATAGGCCCTGGAGCCCATGCTCTGCAATGAGAGAAGGCCTTGCACTCTACCTAGAGCTAAGCCTGAGCAGCAACAAAGACCCAGCACAGCCAAAGTAAACAAATAAATAAACATATAAAAAATGTGCCCTGGATAATTCACTGGAAGGTAAATAAGCATATACATAAAGTCAAATGAGAGCTGGGACTGCTTTTTGATGAAAAGTGATGGTGCAGTTGGGTGGGAAAGATGGTGGGCTTTCAAATCCAACAGACCTGGGCTTGGATGGAGGCTCTGCCAATTACAATTTGTTGACCTTGAGCAAGTTACAAAACTTCTCTGTACTTCTCCTTATCCATGGGTCAAATATTGATAACACCCAACTTGCAGAGGTACTGAAACTGTTAGAAATAACATACCCAAAACACTGCCTACAATGTGTGCTATCTACACAGGGAAAGGGAAAGTGAAGCAGCTCAGTCGTGTCTGACTCTTTGTGACCCCATGGACTGTAGCCTACCAGGCTCCTCTGTCCATGGGATTTTCCAGGCAATAGTACTGGAGTGGATTGCCATTTCCTTCTCCAGGGGATCTTCCCAACCCAGGGATCGAACCCAGGTCTCCTGCATTGTAGACAGATGCTTTACCGTCTGAGCCACCAGGGAAGTCCATAAACACAGTAGCTTTCTTCTCATTAAAAAAAAAAGCCTATTGAATATTTCAACAACTCATGTCCAGAGTGGCATTATTGAGGAGTACTTTGCTTGGGTTTTGTTAATATATGAGCAGATCAGTAACTTCTCTGACAGTTATCTGCTCTTGATGGTTGTTTATACATTGCGGTTGTTCAGTTGCTAGGTTATGTCCGACTCTTTTGCGACCTCATGGACTGTAAGACCGCCAGGCTCCTCTGTTCATGGGATTTCCCAGGCAAGAATACTAGAGTGGATTGCCATCTCCTTCTCCAGGGAATCTTCCTGACACAGGGATTGAACCTGTGCCTCTGGCATTGCAGGCAGATTCTTTACTGTTGAACCATCAGCAAAGTCCCTGTCTTCACATAGCCTTTATATTTTAAGCCTAAGCATAACAGTTGGACATGACTGAAGCGACTTAGCAGCAGCAGCAGCAGCAGCAAGCATAACTAATATTTTTTCAACAATTTAAATAGATAAACTATATTTTAAAATGAAGATGGATAATGTAAGACTAGTATAAGGTCTTCATCTACCGTGCTGTGGCTCTTACCACTTTTATTAAACAGTATTGTAGACTGCCATTATTCATGAGAAATGGAGTAGAAATGTGGAAAAAAGGACTTACCTAAAAATCTGTGTAAGGTCACCATATCTAACTTGAAGTGGTGAATGAGTCCATGGGTGTTGAAGAGGTGGCACAGCAATGTTACCAGGCTGTTTCCTATAGGAAAACAGTCAGCTGCTTTAATTCATTTTCAGTACTATTAAAATATCAAGACAGACAATAGGATCCAAAATTTCTATAATGAAAGTCCTCTGATAGGATCATTTCTTTTCCTCTTTAGATCTGAAATTATCCAAGTACAAAGGATATTATTATTATGATCTGGTCCCAGGTTTTCTCTTATTGCACAAGAAAAATTAACTCAGACATTTCCCCAATACCACAGGCAATGAAAACATTAAGAGTTAAAAGGAGTCTGCCTATAGCAATACCAGGGATACATATGCACGCGTGTGTGTGCATGTGTGTGTGTGTGTGTGTATGTGTTTGTGTGGGTATTTAAAAAAATGTGCAGTTTAATGATCCCTGAAAATGTGTCTTATGTTGCTTCCAAATGATTTTTACATTTATGGGGGTATCTAAGCCACCATATTGCCTCCTCTTCCTTTGGAAAATCACTCAAGATGAGATTTGACCATGAGATACTTTGTAACTCAAGTCAGTAGAGGTGCAAAACTGAAGCTACAATAACTTGTTAGCATTCAAGAAATATTGTTCACTAGAGAATAAGGACTTTGAACTTTAAAAGCATTGTAGAGTTTATGAAAGACTGAAATGGACTAAGAAAAGGACTGGTGTCTTAAATGGAAAACTATGTGTTGCTTAAGCACACTCATCCAGGGTATCTGATTCTATGTGTTTTTATAGCTTTCATTATATTTGAGCCATTTCACAAGAATCAAAATTTTAGATAACCAATATTATTGCAGATGATTCTTGTCTGTATACATGAAAATGAAATTAGAGTGAAATACAATTGATTTTCCCCTCCCAGTTTCCCAGCTATTGACAAATTCATTTCAGCATTTCTTACTGCTTACATATATACGACCCTTTGAATTTTCCTTTGAACTAGCTGTAGCATTTTACTGAATCTGTAACTAATTTAATTAAATAAAATCATTGACATATTTCATATTTTTGTGAGTTGTGATTATGCTCTCTTTTTAACAAAGAGCATTGAACTAATTCTTTTGTTCAGGGTTAATTTCATGTACTGGTCCCCATCTCTCAACTGACTTGAGCAAAGTGAGACACAAGATTATGAGATACATCCCTATATGGTCTACCTTTCACAGTGTAAAGCTCATTTTCAGGCTCCCCAGGTGGCGCTAGTGGTAAATAATCTGCCTGCTAATGCAGGAGACAAAAGAGATGTGGGTTCCATCCCTGGGTAGGGATGATCCCCTGGAGGAGGAAATGGCAACCCACTCCAGTATTCTTGCCTGGAGAATCTCATGGACAGAGGAGCCTGGTGGGTTACAGTCCACGGGGTCACAAGGAGTCAGACACGGCTGAAGAGACTTAGCACGCACGCACACAAAGCTCAGTTTCAGGGTCTGAGACTGTATCTCTCTCTACTTCGCGTTGTTTGTCAGGAGTAGAATGGTGAGGAAATCTTCTGTAATGACTTAAAACACAATCCTGGTATATGATGACTGTGTGCATGCTAAGTCACTTCAGTTGTGTCTGACTCTGTGCAACCCTATGGACTGTAACACACCAGGCACCTCTGACAATGGGATTCTCCAGGCAAGAATACTGGAGTGGGTTGCCATGTCCTCCTCCAGGGAATCTTCCCAACCCAGGGGTAAATGTCTCCTGCATTGGCAGGTGGGTTCTTTATCACTGGCACCACCTGGGAAGGCCGTGGTAGATGATGGTCAGCATTAAATGTGATGTCTTTTACTGATTCCCTATTATCAGATTTGTTTAATGAGCAGTTAAAAATACAATAGGATCTTATTATTTTCTTAAGAGAAACCTCTATAGGAACAAGAATTTAAAAAGTGGAGCCAATAAGAAATTTTACTTTTCCCTTCAGCTGCAATCTAAGCTTCTGCACTCTATCCGTAGCAATTTTCTTCTCATGATGCCAAGCATATCTAAACAATACCTGCAAAGGGGCAGACTCACTCACTTAATAAAAGTGCAAAACCATTGGCTCCAGGAAGAGTCAGGACTGATCAGATATGCTTTTATGTTTCTAGTTTTCATCGACTAAGAACGAATGACCTCTTTTTGGATGTGGCTGAAGTATTATGCAAGGAAAGATCTAATCTGTGCTTTTTAAATGCTTTTGGAGTCATCAAGACCAGAAGGAAATTGTATTAAGATTTGAAGTCCAAATTCAACCCTTATTCTTCATCTGAACTTATTTCCCTTTGCCCTGGCCCTTCTAGAATGGTTGTAGATTTATGAACGTGGGAAAAGAAAGAAATAAAGAATAACAGTGTTTAAAAATAAATTTTGTTTTTCCACAAAATTAATCCCACTTTACGGTGTGTATTTTAGTGAAAATTCTTTTGGGTGACTTACCGTTTGTCAAGCGATCAAACAAGAAAATGTCAAAGTCCCACATTCCCACTTTGGAGAGCATGTGCTGAAAAGGCAAACAAAAAACAGCACTCAGATGAATCATATTGGAGACCCAAACATTTACTTTGAGACACAGTGAATTAAAGAATTAAACAGTTGAAAATAGCGTACTACTATCTATGTACAACTGGTTTGCAGTAAAACAAATCTTACTCCACTCCCTAATAATAACAGTGTTAAAGGGACAGGTTCCGGAATTAGACTGCCACATCCCATGACAGCCACATGTCTTACTGGCTGTGGTACCTCGGGTAAATTGCTTAGCCTCTTTGTACCTCAGTTTTCTAATACATTACCATATGCAAAATAGATAGCCAACAGTGATTTGCTGTATGACTCAGGGAACTCAAACCCCTAGAGGGGTGGGATGGGAAGGGAGGTGTGAGGGAGGTTTAAGTGGGAGGGACCATCAGCTATTATACCTATGGCTGATTCATGTTGATGTTTAGCAGAAACCAACACAATGCTATAAAGCTATTAAAAAAAAAAAAAGCTGTTGTGAAGATTAAATAAGGCAATGTATGTAAAGAGCTTAGAGAAGTACATGACATAGTAAAGCACACATGATAGATAGCTGTTAAAATTGTAGTTTTATAGTCTCTACCTAGGGGAGGAGGTTTACAGTAAAGTTAAAAAAAAAAAGAAATCTAGACGACTGATGAGCATATTACTCTGCTCAGTGTGGACTAAATGTGAAATTAACCACTGTTACAGACAGGAAACTGAAGCATGGGCAATTGAAAATATTGGGTAATTTAAAGACCTATCCGTCCAATGTAGACTTATTGTCCTAATGAATAATCTTCCATTGCATGAATTATACCACGCTTCGTTTTTCCATTCATTTCCTGGCACACATATGGGTTGTTTCCTCCTTTTGGGTCTTGTGAATAATGTTGTTATGAGTGTAGGTGTACAAATATCTGATTCAGTCCCTGTTTTCAAACCTTTGGTTATGTCTTTCTTTTCTTTGTGCTGTGCAGCATTTGTGATCTTATTAATAGTTCCCTGATCGGGGATCAACCCCGTGCCCCTTGCTTTGGGAGCACAGAGTCTTAGCCACTGGACCACCTTTCTTTTGCTTAATACCTCCTGCTTAGAGTTAGATGGTGTCAGAGTTGCAGTAGCTGACTCTACCCTCACTGTAGCTCCAGTGACTGCCTCCCTCTCTTCTCATGGGCTCTGCTTCTGCTAAGGACCAGCTCTCTTTCCCCACCTCTCGCTGAGTGGTCTCCCTGTGTCTTAGGATAAAATCTGAAGGCCTCATCATGGCACACAAAGACTTCACAACAGCATCAAGAAATAAAGGGACAGTAGGTTTGGGGTGAAGTCCAGTTTAAGTGCTCTTTTAATCCAGGTCACACAATTCTAAAGGCAGAGCTAAAATCTGATCTCTGATATCCCGATTTCCAGCCTGTTGGTTCTTCCTACAACTCAGTGTCGTCTTTCTTGGGAGATGGCTGCTGAGAGGGGTGGCATCCAGGAGAATGCTGTCAGATGCGCCAGTGCTGGGAGCTTAGCTTTGCTCTCCTTCTGGAGCTTCTCTGGTGGCTCAGAGTGTAAAGAATCTGCCTGCAAGGCAGGAGCCTTGGGTTTGATCTTTGGGTGAGAAAGATCTCCTGGAGAAGGGAATGGCTACCCACTTCACTATTCTTTCCTGGCTCCTGCCTTGCAGGCAGATTCTTTACACTCTGAGCCACCAGAGTGGATTGCAAAGACACTATGGACTGTAGCCCACCAGGTTTCTCTGTCTATGAGATTTTTCCAGACAAGGATACTGGAGTGGGTTGCCATTTCCTTCTCCAGGGGAGCTTCCCAACCTAGAGATCGAAACTGGCCGGGCAGATTCTTTACCAACTGAGCTACAAGGGAAACCCTTGTTTTACTTAGTGTTGTGCAAAAGTTTTTTGCACATTTATAAAAATAAAAATAGCTAGCATGTGCTAGGTATGAGTCTATTAAGCATGCAAACACGCTTTACTTTATTTAGTCTTTGTGCCACCCCTATGAGGAGAGTGCTTCAATTAACCTCGCTTTATATTAATATTTAAGGGGAAAGCCCAGAAGTGTTGAGTAACTGTTGAGAGGCACAGAACTCCCCAGGGCCCCGAAGTAGGACTCAAAGTGAGGTGCGACCAGTGGAGGGAGGGGAGGTGGGAGGGTGGGGGGAGGCATGCTCTCTCAGCCACTGGCCTGGTATGAAGTGACAGAGGGGTAACTAGCTCACCCTTGCTTGTCCAAGATAGTCTTCATCCAACAGGTGGAGAGGGGCTTGTGGTATAATTCCACGAAGCAGCCTTGATGCATGGAAGTATCTCTGAAAGCTTAACAGTCTTTTCACCTTTTTCTTGGTGCCAATTTCCCCTGAGTGTGTTGTATCTGTGGAAAGCAATCAAATTCCGAAGTTATACATTTAAAAAGCCCTATTTTCTCTGCTCTGTAAAAATAGAGTGCATTATAAAGGAGAAAATCCCAAGAGATGCTCTCAACGCTTTCTTAAATAGAGACCATGTAACTCTGCATTTGAAATTCTTCTAGAATAAGAAGGATATTTCTGATATGTTACATTTGTTAAAAGGAGATATTTCTGACTAATTTTGGAGACATGAATGTGAATTAAAAACCTCATTTTCTTATTAACAACGTTAGTAAACTTAGTGAGTAAATTTACACAGTTTTGTATGCATTTAAAGAATAGTTATGCTTTTTTATTCTTCTATACTGGAATGGAGGTTCCAGAATTTAGAACAGGTTCTCATCCTACAATCTCTGTAGTCTGATGAAATCCTTCACCTGAATTAGAAGAGTTGAGAATACACTAGCTTGGACACAAGGAAAGGTTTCCTAATATCCCAGGAACATCGGCAGCAAAGGAATTAAAACTCTCCGCACAAGAGTGACCTAGATTCTCATGACATGAAGCAAAAAGGGTGTTTATTTTCTAATGGAGTATATTCTCTTTCACTGATGGCCATAAAAATCTGATCCTGTCAGTAGAGATATTTTAATACTCCTGTCACATGTGCCTTTTAAAACTTGACTGTTGACTGTCCAGAAATACCCCAAGCACATAATTTGAATGTCTGTCAAGGTATGTTTCATCTCAGATGAAATCCTATGAATCACTCAGCCACATGAGTGATGTCTGCTGCCAAATTTAGATCTGGAGTCAACTGAACGGTCCTAGAAGGAAAACATACAGTTCATACATAAAGAAATTTTGGTTCCTCTCATGCCTCTTCCCATGTCCCCTTTTCCTCTATAGAAGTCAAAATCACAGTGGATATTAGAAGCAGAGGAATAGATGGAAAATGACCCTTTTACAATGTGGCACTCCCAAGGTCAGGTAACGACCAAAATCAGAAAGTTACTTGGGTTCATTATGCAAGCAAAGACTTAACTCAGGGCACACAACACCCACTGCTTTTTGAAAATGCCACCTGATTAAAATTCTTTTTATTTTCAATTGGTTTTATATTTCCTGTGTGGGAAGATGTAAACAAGACCATAAGGAGACAAGAGCAGTAAACTGAAGTTGGGTGCTTAGATGCACATCAATATTAAACGTGGGCTCAGTTCTACTGATGGGTTCTCACTCATTTCTGTTTATCAATCAAAGTACAGGTTAACGTGGTTCATTCATTAAAAAATGTTTTGAGGCAATTCTCTGATGGTCCAGTGGTTGGGACTTGGCATTTTCATTGGCAAGGTCTGGGTTCCATTCCTGGTTGGGGAAATAAGATCCTGCAATGAGTAGAATGAAGCCACACACACAAANTGACTAGATGGACCTTTGTTGGCAAAGTAATGTTTCTGACAGGGAGGCCTGGTGTGCTGCGATTCATGGGGTAGCAAAGAGTTGGACATGACTGAGCGATTGAACTGAACTGAACTGAACAAATATATCAGACAAAAAATTTCATTAGTATGAATTTGGATTTGGACCCCAAATTCTTTTGGGATTTTCTTATTGGACAAAACGGATAACTGATCTGAGTAACAAGGACTTCTTTTTGCCTGTCGTCTGACATTGACCTGGGAGAAGACTTACATTCTATTATCTATAATTCCTTTAGTTTGGTTCCTTTAAGTGGAGGGAAGAGCAGGAAAGCTATCCCTTAGAGTGACTATATATTGCACAAGTTAAAAAGAAGCACTATTAACATTGCCAGGACAACAATCATAACCAGGATGGTTCTGAGAAAATTGGATTAAAAACTCACTCTAAGGTCTCTCTGCTCAAGAGTGGAGGAGACTTGAACCTCTTATCTCACCAAGCACATGGTAAGAAAGAGAGCAGTGCAATAATTTAAGAGAAATGTCTGAAAAGAGAGATGAAGAAAGAAAGAATTTTTATCAATTTTTCCTTCTAAAGATATGAGAAGGAACTTCTTGGAACTCCCAGTTCACAGAGGTGATTTTGTTACAGAGCTCTTCCTTGTTGGGACAAATATGGGAATAGGTGTGTGGGCCATCAAGGCGTGGGTGGGGGCTGTGCTCCATTCAAGGCTTTTCCAGTGTCGTTTCTAAGTGATTATCATCTTGGACCATATGTGCTTGGGGATTCTTGGTTGTTTTCCAGGGTAAACAGAACACATCTTCTTGAAAGGCACTTTTTTTCCCCCCAGTAATTTGAGGGGAAATTTCTTTTATATTAAATCAAACCCAGATATATACTAGTGGATTAGAATGTGAAATTCATCTGGATTTTAAAAATAAATCATGAGACTTCAAAGATGTATTGTCCTTAGGGGCCACTTTATACTCCTATTTAGATCTTCCTCTAGGTATTATTAGTCACTATTCTAAGCTATTATATCTTATCAGAGAAGTTTGAAAAGACCTACCCAAGAAATTACAATGTGTCTTCAACATTCTCTTAGCTCTTCTGTCTCTTTCCAAAATTGGATGACATTGGACAGTACCAGCTTCCTACTGTTTTGACAGCCATTTGAGGATATCATTGTAGTTGATAAAATTCAGTCCAGATTATCCAATGTGTAACAAGACTCCAGGCAGCCAGAAGGCCCCAGGATAGATGTTGTAAGTAGGCATGGAGATAGGCCACGATTTAGTCCTTCAAGAGTATTTATTGAGTGCTTATGTACCGGCAGCTCTTCTGGAAAGTGAGACCCAGCAGGGAACAAGCCAGATAAAGGGCTTCTTCTCACGCAATATAGCAAACCTGAGAGAGAACAAATATCGGTAAAAACTAATGCATAAGAAAATAAAGCATTCCAATAGCTTTAACTGATGGGGTGAAAATAAAGCAGGAAAGTGTTCTAGCCTCTATGGTGTGGTATACAGTGACAGCTTCTCTGAGAGAGTGGCATTTGATATTAGACCTATAAAGAGAAATAAGCCGTCAGTCCGACAAAAATGAGAGCAGAGTCATTCAGGAAGTAGCAATGGTGAGTGCAAAGAACTGGAGACAACTGGAGCATTTGGAGCGACAGAGAGGAAGCCTGCATGTGGAGCACAGTGGATGAAGGGGAGCTTGGTTGTAGAGAAGGGCTGGGGCTCAGTCAAACAGAAAACAGTTTGGCTAAAATTCTAACTGGAAGGCCTTAGCTGGGGAATGTCATCACTGTCCAAATTACCCAAATAGTAAAACCATCTCTTCCTGAATTACTTGGCCAAAAAGGATATTATGGCTATGGGTATGCATGACGATTAAGTGGAATATGGAAGAAGGGCCTCCAATTAAAATTGACCTCACTTCAACATGAGAGGAAGATGAAATGATAGCTAGCAATGTTTAAAGGATGTAAAGATGACTTTCAATAATGAATAAAATGTTAAATTTTATTATGGAGAAGAATGTTATGTATGTTATACAATCCAAAAGGAATTTTTATTCAAAATAACTGAAAAAAAGTCTAGGATGTTGATAACAATGAGCCTTTTAAGATAAATGGAAAATTCACATATCTAGAGCCTGACTTCTAAAGAGCTAGACTTCATTGTATATAATATGTTAGGATTTTTGTTTATTTATAATTTAACCCACTTGAGTCAAATTCACAGGAAGTTTAAGGAATCTGGGTAACATTTAAAATGACCACTTAAGTAGATTCAAAGTTGAGAGTATCATCACACTATTTCTTTGATATGATCACCTCTCCTCCCCATGATTTTAAATAAGAGGAGGGGGTGAACTCTAACCTGCAATCATGTTTCCAAGCAAAGAGAAGTGAGATGGGAAGAACAAAAACAAAAATCACCAACTCATTTAGAAACTCACGAAAGGCAGAATAGAGTCTGCACACATCAGACCGATTTGCCTCGGCGTGTGAATCACTTAACAGGAAAAAACAGACTGACTCAGCTTGAGTGAGCTCTTTCTGTCTCTGCTGAGGTCCTCCCTCAGTGTGGCCCCTGTCGCTCTCTTCAGACCTTGCTTCCCTCCTCCTTTCTCACTGGAGAGAAACAGGAAGGGTTGTTTATTAATAAGCCTGACCAGGGTCACACCCAAGGCAATATCAGGGCTTTACCTCTCCTGGGCTTGGGGAGAGGTTCAAAGATCAGGGATATGCTCCTGGATAGAATGAGAGGCAAGGCCAGACTCCAAAAAATAAACTCACAATTGGAACTTGAGATAAGTCCCTAGAGTGACTTAGAGTCACTCTACCTATGTGACAGCTCACCGGTTCCTCCCAACCCTCTGGTGACATTTTATCCCTTCTAACAGAGAGATGGCTGGTGCCTCAACAGAGAAGCAGCTTGCCTAAGACCATGGGGGAAGCAGCTCTTGGATCTCGACTTTCTGACTCCCACGGTGGTGTCATCTTCCATTTATCACTACTCCTTGGGAGACCTTTACAGAACAGAGGAAAGCTGCCCAGCGTGGGGCCTCCTAGCTCACCTGTCATGAGCCGTTTTTTTCCCTTGGCCTTTCGGTTATACCTCCTGGCTACCTTCAGTCAGCTCCTGGACTGGGGTCATCTCTGTCTGACAGGTTGAGCCTNTAAAAAAAAAAACCAGCAAAAAAAAAAAGAATCTTAACAAAGTGTGTAATAATAAAATACTGGGTTTATTTAATACTTTTATAGAATTAGAAAACTTGATTTAAAGGCATTCACAGCTACCCTAATGGTGCTTTCTGTTTGGATTTTGTAGTTTAATGGGCTATGGGTCCCCATATTCTCATTTGGAAGTTACAGAATGTTGCTCCAGAAGGCCTCACTGCCTAATCTATGTACGCATTGACTCTGACCGTGAAAGTCATTTTCTGCTTGCTTGTTCTCTTACAAATTTCACAAATTGTACATATTAACACATTTCTGTACTATTTAGACACTAATTTTAGGGTTATGAAATTTATATTGGCCCTGCTCATATGGTAATTTTCAAATTTCACAAGTTGGGATTGGCTTAAGTGCAAAAAATGTTAATAAAAATTATTTTCATTTTGAGTACCTTCTCTATGTCATCCATCTTCTCTTTACAAAGGCTGATACATTTTGGTACTAGGAGAAATCTTAAACCTAGAAATAATATCTGGGGTTAAAGAAAAGCTATAAGCTCACCTATATGATGAGGGTGTTTCTGTCAACTGTATACATAGTTCCTCCAACAATGTCTGTGTCTACTATTAGGTTTAAAAAGCCCATTTGGGTTTTCCACACCATCTTACAGAAAAACTTGAAGGACCTTTTTGGCCAACCCAATATTTCCAGAATTTGAATAATTAGTAATTGGTGCAGAGGTAGCTCAGGTGGTTCTGAGAACAAAGAACGCTTTTATGTTTAAGTGGAAACTTGCTTCGAGCAAACATGGAGACTCAACTTCATAAATTTAACATCAATGCTTTCAGAGCACTAATTCTACTGAATATTTAAAATAATATTATTGATAAATTCCATAATCTGATAATTATTATACTAATAATTATAACACTCATATAATTATTGTATAATTATATAACCACTATGTTATAATAATTATGAAATTCCTTGTGGCTATTCAAATACTTTCCTATTCTTCTCTTACAGAATTTTAATGTCTTGTACTAAAGGGATATTGGTATAAACTTATTACTCCTCAAGATAGAAACCATCTTGTCAAATGTTGTAACTCCTTGTATCTAGTGTATAATCTTGCTAATAATGGAAGCCCCATACAAAGTTTGTTGTAATTTGATTCAATTCTTTCAATTAATTTATAGAAACATCACTATCAAGTGCCACTTTAAAATAATATGCTGATTTGTAAAGTGTAAGATCCTAAAACTTACATTTATATACTAGGTTTTGAAATCATTGTCTCAACCCCCCCAAATGGAGTTCCAGAGACCAGGTGTTTCTGCCACTGCCATTTCCTGTGACTGACCTCCACCATAACACTGTGCCCTGCGTGATAGCAAATTTACTCTTATTTACCCATTTGACTTATTAGACTACAAGGTCTCAGAGGCCAGATTCCTGGTAGTTTTCTTTGAAATTTCACATTATCCTGCAGTATATAGGTGTTAAATATATGACGATGGATTAAATAATTTTGCTGTATCTGAGTGATTTCACTTTCACTTTTCACTTTCATGCATTGGAGAAGGAAATGGCAACCCACTCCAGTGTTCTTGCCTGGAGAATCCCAGGGACGACGGAGCCTGGTGGGCTGCCGTCTATGGGGTCGCACGGAGTCGGACATGACTCAAGTGACTTAGCAGCAGCAGCAGCAGCAGCAGCTGTATCTGTGCTCTAGTTCTGAGCTCAAGAATGATAAGCCTTGGAGAAATCAGGCTGAAATTCTAGTTTTAAATATGTGGTTTTAAAAAAGATGAAAAAAGTTAATTAGTGTGATTTTAGGAGTCCTGAAACACAAATAGCAGGTTTATAGTGTAACACTTCTTTTGTATAGCCAATTCTCACCAGTTTAGGATTCAGGATTCCTGCAAAATTGGAAGGTTAGTAGAGTTATCCAGGATGGCAATTTTCTTGAAAGCATTCATGAGGGTTTTAAGATTGAAACAACCTATGCTAAGGTGCAGTTGCCCTATAGATGAAATTTTTAAGCAGACTAACGAAAAAAAACTAGTAAAGAGATAATATGTAGAAAATAATACCAATGTATTTTAAAAATGTATAATGTGGACTTCTAGTTTTCTTGACAAAGTGCTAAACGAGACTAGTGCTCACTTCAACCTACAATTGAAGTATTAAACACTTCAATCTATTTTCATGTGCTTTTAGGAAATTTCATGGGCTTCCCAGGTAGCACTAGTGGTAAAGAGCCCTCCTGTCAATGCAGGAGATGGAAGAGATGTGGGTTGAGTCCCTGGGTTGGGAAGATCCCCTGGAGTAGGAAATGGCAACCTGCTCTAGTATTCTTGCCTGGAAAATTTCATGGACAGAGGGGCCTGGTGGGCTACTGTCCATGCAGTCTCAAAGGGACGGACATGACTGAGCGACTAAACACATACATACACAGCAAATTTCATAATTTATAATTCAGACTGGGCTGTAATGACTTTAGTCAAATCCCAGCATTCAGATTAGTATCTCTAGAAATTAAAGTCTCCATTTCTTCATAAAAGAACCAGATGCCAAGAAATCTTTAAAATATAACAACAATATTATGATATTGATACATGATATATAGAAAGCCCTAAAGACTCCATCAAAAAACCCTTTGAATAATTGATATTAGTGAAGTTGTCAGATAAAAAATGAATACACGAAGATCTGCTGCCTTTCTATACACTAATAACAAACTATCAGAATGAGAAATTAAGAAAATGATCTCAGATACAATTACATTAAAAAGAATAAAATGCTGATGAATAGATTTAACCAAGGAGGTGAAAGATCTGTATACTAAAAACTACAAGACAGCAATTAAAAAAAAATTGAAGACAAATAAATGGAAGGATATTCTGTGCTCATCAATCAGAAGAATTAATATTGCAAAAAATTCTACCCAAAATATCCTACAGGTTCAATGCAATTCCTATCAAAATTCCAGTGACATCCTCCATGGAAATAGAACAAATAATCCAAATATTTGCATGGTACCACAAAAGAACCTAGATAACCAAAACAACTTTAACAAAGAAGAACCAATCTGGAGGCATCATGCTGGCTGATTTTAAACTATTTTACAAAGCTATAGTAATTGCATAGTATGATATTGGCATGAAAACAGACAGATCAGTGGACTAGAATAGAGAGCTCAGAAATAAACCCTTTGCATATATGGTCAACTAATTTATGACAAAGGAGCTAAAGGTATATAATAGGGAAAAGAGTCTCCTCAATAAATGGTGTCACCATTGGTAACAACATGAATGGACTTTGAGGGCATTATGCTAAGTGAAAAAAGATCAGTCAGAGAACGACAAATGCCATATAATCTCTCTTACATGTGGAAACTAATCTGGGTCATAAATACAGAGAATAGATTGGTGGTTGCCAGAGATGGAGGCAGTGGTGACCAAAATGGATGAAGAGGGTATTAAATATTTTAAAAAAGAGAAGAACAGAAAAGAGAATACTGTGTCTATTCTGGTCTTTCAAAAGTCATCAGTGGTCATAAACGACCATATTTGTTTATTTTTCCTGTACATATTACCAGCAGTCAGAAAATGGCACTTAGAAACTAAGGACAGACAAAGATGTTACTTGTCCTATAATATATCACATGTGGAGACTGTCCTCACATGGGTTGGTATATATTTAAGACAAAGTCAGTACAAATGACCTCTGAAATCCTAGAGCAATTTTATTGAGATAAAATAGAAATTAAATTCCTTCGCATCTGGGGAATTTTTTAAGGTCTTTAACAGGAAAATAAGAAAATCAGTTGTGATATCCAAAAACAAACAAAAATGCATACAACATAACATTAACAATAACAAAATCATCAAGAAAAGAGGAAAGGAACAGAAAGAAAACAAACCTAAACCAAAAGAATACTCATCATTGCCTTAAAATTTAACTTGAAGTTGGAAAATCAATTTGAGTTACAAGGAGCTAAGTTATTTTAAGTTCCCTAAATGCAGGTTCTGAACAGAGATGTAGTAAAGCCCCATGCCATTAGCTCTTCTATGTACAACAAATACTCACGACTTCCTGATGGCTGTCAATCGAAGAAGAGCTGTGCTTCAACACTGCCATTGAGTGGGAGGAAGTGGAGGAAGAGGATTTTTTAAGGCAAAGAGAATTGTTTCTCTAGTTCTACTTTTTGACGTTTATTTCTTTAAATTGCCAATTCTCTTTTATGCTCTTGACAGTAAAGAGAAAACCAATATGGCTGATATGAGTCCTAGAATAGAATGAACTCTTTCCTCAATTCACCGTATCCACACCTGCTGCCTTGCCTTTAGAAAATGTGCTCAGAAAGTGTTTAAGAGGGTTAAAATCCTTGTCCTCCTCAACCATCCAATGAACTGGTTTATGGCAAAATATGCTGTTTCTAGTCTATTATTTTGCCTACCCCAAAATCCACTTCAACCAATGGATTATGAATCTCTAACTTCGGGGTTCAGGAACAGTTGAAAAACTATTTCCTTTTTGTAAGGAAGGAAAAGCCTTTAAAAATAAGCTCTTAAGATTTCTCTGGGCAATAGAGAGGTTTTTCAAAATCTCAGTTTGAATGAAATTTAAATGAATTAGTAAGCATCAAATTTCTTTAGTTTAAAAGGAGAAATATG
This sequence comes from Neotragus pygmaeus, assembly GCA_006410875.1. Taxonomy (NCBI): domain Eukaryota; kingdom Metazoa; phylum Chordata; class Mammalia; order Artiodactyla; family Bovidae; genus Neotragus; species Neotragus pygmaeus. The sequence continues at coordinate 840,484 of SJYV01024637.1, read as the reverse complement.
TGCCAGGCACAATGTGGTTTTATTGAACTCTCCGCTTCTCAGTGTTTGAAATGTTTAGCAAATCCCAAGTTTTGAGGGCAATGGTTTGTGGTGAGCAAATTGAGGTGACCAAACTTTCAGTTGATTCTAAGTCTCCAGAGGTTTAAAAACTGTTGCATTAACTCTCTAGTTCCCAGCATATATTTAAAATAAGTGTGGTCTTTTATCGGAGATATGTGTTTGAATTGTTATATTTCACTATAAAAATTCCAGATTTGTGTTGTAATATACATCTGCTCCTTGCCTTTCACTCTGTCTGCTCGTTCTATACCCCACCCCGGGAGAGTGGGGGTAATCCCGTGATTGTCTCCAGTTGTCCCCTCCAATCACTCTCACCTACCACTGACAGATTTATTTCTCAAGCACGACGCCTACCATGTCAGCCCCCCTGCTTCAAATTCTTCAGTGGCTCCCCAATGTCTACATAGCTACAGTTATACTATTTTTCTGGTATTTATGGTCCTTTACAATGTTGATGCCAACTTATTTTCCCATTTTTATCTCCCACCAGTCCCCTTGCAGATAGATAGGTCTCTGTTCTGGCTGTTTTTTTTTTCCCCTCCCATGTCCCTCAGGCTTCAGTATGATTCCCACACTTCTCAGCTGATTACTCAATTGATTACTATCTCCATCTATAGAAATGCCATTAACCCTTCAGTAGCTCCCCTCAAATAATTCCTCCTCACTTCCCAGTCAGATGCATTCAGATCTTCTGTGAGCCCTCTAATGCTTTGCAGTTGGGATTGGAGTAACCAGTGTTCTTAGCTCTCCTGCCTGTTGCTGCACACACTACTATAAGCCCTATTAGAGTAGGACCACGTGGGTGCTGATAGTGGAAAAGAATCTGCTTGCCAGTGCAGGAGATGCAAGCGACATGGGTTTGATCCCTGGGTCAGGAAGGTTCCATGGAGTGGGAAATGGCAACCCACTTCAGTATTCTTCCCTGGAAAATCCCATGGACAGAGGAGCCTGGCAGGCTACTGTCCATGGGGTCTCAAAGAGTCGGATATGATTGAGCACACACACATGTCTGTATAGTGTGGTGGCTGGCTTAAAAGGTGCTCATTGAACAAGGGAAAGAAGGGATAGGTGATTATTTATTATTATTTTTAACCATTAAAATAATCAAAGTATAGTTGGTTTACAATGTTGTGTTAGTTTCAGGTGTTCAGCAAAGTGCTTCAGTTAGACACATATTATATATCTCTATTCTTTTTTCAGATTGTTTTCTACTTAGATTATTATAGGACACTGAAGATCTGTGCTACAGTTCCTATACACACAGGTCCTTGCTGTTTATGTTTTATACATAGTAGTGCGTGTATATTAATCCCAAATTCAGACTTTATCTCTCCTGGTCCCCCCCACCCATCTCCTTTGGTAATCATAAATTTGCTTTCTATGTCTGTGAATTTATTTCTATTTTGTAAATAAGTCATTTATATCAGTTTTTAAGATTCCACATGTAAGTGCTATCATATGATATTTGTCTTTCTCTTTCTTACTTTATTTGATATAATTAACTCTAGGTCTATCCATGTTGCTGTAAATGGCATTATTTCATTCTTTTTGATGGCTGAGTAATAATCTATTGTGTGTGTGCATATATGTATATGTATACATATTCTTTTAAAAATTATTTATTTTTAATTGATGGATAATTTCTTTACAATATTGTGTTGGTTTCTGATTCATCAACATGAATCAGCCATAGGTATAGATATGTCACCTCCCTCTTGAACCTCCTTCCCACCTCCCACCCCATCCCACCCCTCTAGTTTGTCACAGAACACTCTTTCTGGAGTAAGGTGATTATTGGTTGAGATAGAAGCTTTTTATTTTTCCTACTTACTGTAGCACATTATTTTCCTCATGATGCATACCTCCACAGAACTGATAGTAAGAATGAATCGTCTGGAGCAGGCAAGATCCATTCATTTTATATAACAGATAACAGGGTAATCTCCTATGTAGAAGAACTTGCACTTCTTTTTCTTTTGGAATTTGTAGGATTTTTGAAAACATTGTAAGTATATCTTTAGAATGGTGGTATATTAGTACTAAGTGTATCCATCAGCAGAGACCTGGGTAGGAATGTGGACTTCCAAAAATTTTCAGAAAAGGATGCTTTATATATATATTTTTTTTAATTTACAATACTGTATTGGTTTTGCCATACATTGACATGAATCTGCCATGGGTGTATACGAGCTCCCAATCCTGAACCCCGATCCTTTATGTTTTATTCTTTGGAAAGGAAGTTCATTGTGAGTGAATTCCTTTCTCTTTATGGGTTATAATGGATGCTTGAGTTACAGTCCACCTGAGTGAATCCTCTGATTTAATGGATTGGATCAAGTGGGTATTACACGTAGTAAGGAANCGATCCTTTATGTTTTATTCTTTGGAAAGGAAGTTCATTGTGAGTGAATTCCTTTCTCTTTATGGGTTATAATGGATGCTTGAGTTACAGTCCACCTGAGTGAATCCTCTGATTTAATGGATTGGATCAAGTGGGTATTACACGTAGTAAGGAAATGGCAGCCCACTCCAGTATTCTTGCCTGGAAAATCCCATGACCGTGGCGCCTGGTAGGCTACCATCCATGGGGTCGAAAAGAGTCGGACACAACTGAGTGACTTCACTTTCACTTTATAGCTCTTTAAATGCAAACACCCACTCTAGTTCAGTAAAGCCTGAGATTTTACCTTCACGTTGAGATTTGTCTCTTATGGCCCATGGCTCTCTATGGGTTATAGTGGCATCTTAGGTGTAATCATATGTGTAACACTGTTAAGGAACAAATTCCCACTGAGACTCATACCATTCATAGGTCAAGGAAAGCTATAGATTTGCACACTGAGTTAGAGAAGAGAGAAGAAATTTTTAGATGATTATTCTGGTGTCAACTTGCATGAGTACCTGAATTGTCCTCAAAGATATAACTGATGGATTTAATCTAGAACAAGCATCCCTGGCCTTCTATTCCATTTATTCTCTCTATAGCAAAAACAGGGCTTGAGGCCAGAGGGTGATGGGACTAAGAAATATTGAGCACCTACTAGACAGTTTACATTTGTCATCCTATTTAATTTTTCAAAAAAAGTGGGTACTGTGAAGTCAGTATTACCAGGTACTTTCTACAGATGAAGCAACGGATTTAGAAAAGTTTACTAAATGTTTCGCAACAGGTAACAGGGTAATCTCCTGTGCAGAAGGACAGGAACTGCATAACTGATAAGTAACAGAGCAGGGACTGGAACCTAGGTCTATCTGATTTTTCAAGATGCTTGTTCATTACATTCTGTTCTATATAGAATAGAAAAAGACAAAGAAAAGGGGGGATGTGACAGTCCAGCATGGGACCTTATTTTCCCTGAGGTACAGTGATGTATGAATACTCATGGAATCTCAGGTTTCCTTCCTTTTAAAAAAGTATAGTAAAACAAAAGCAAGAAAAGGACACTTTAGTGCAATTCATAAATACAAGTATTTTAAAAACAGTAAAAATGTAAAGGTTGAAGATTAAAATCAGTGTCATTGAACAGGAATGTCAGAGTGAGAAATACTGGAGGGCTAATATTGAAAGACAGTCAGTAAAATAACCAGAGAACAACCAGAGAAATAACTTCATAGCAAAACTTGGAAGTGATTCTATGTATGTAACTTTCCTGTTTCTCTCACTAAATGTACAAGTGGAATATTGGGAGGTGAATAATAAATCACTTGTGGGTTTTAAAATTGAAAACACATGCATTACTGACACTGACTTAATGTGATTTGATTATTATGTTATTACACAAAGAAATTCACAGACATTGGTTAGTACTCAAGCTTTGGAAAAGACTAACATTTTTGTTGTGTACATAGAACAGGGCGGCCGTTTCTGGGGAAGGGAAAGAGTGGGAGGTACTTGGGCAAACAGGCTGCTCAAAATAAAACTGTGACAGGATGCACACTGGCCTCGTGTTTAACCATTTCCAAGCCGGGCCTTAAAGGCTCCTAAGATTTTTACCTGTGGCGTCTGCTGATCGAGATGTGATCTGAGAGTGTAATCCTACTTGTTTCACATGGCCTGTGGGATTTCTCTTCTTTTCTCCAGCGTTCTTTCCTCTAGAAAACTCATCTATCTTGTATGTGTTTTCTAAATATTTGTAATGTCCTCTAAAATGTTAAATAATATTCTAATAGGCAAAGGTTATTTAATAAACATATAATATTCTTTGGTAGCTGTCAATGAATGAAAAGAAAGTACTTTAAGCATGAGTTGGCTGCTTTTTTTTTTTTCCCTGAGTATTCTTAGTGCTTAGATCTAAGCAGTGTCATAATTACTGGGAAGGCTCCATTCACAACTGTTCACTGAGCACTTTCTCTGTGTAGGTACACAAGGTACTGTGTACTTGAATACACAAAATTTTCAAGACAGTGTTTCTGCCCTCATCTACCCAGAGGAAGGTGGTAGAATGCTCTCTTTACCATCTTCACTACTTTTGTCTCTACTTTAGCTATGATGGGAAAGGCATATTTTGACATAAAAATGCCTAGAAATTATCACATAAAGTAGAAAATATGAGCAAGAAAAAGATTATGTCATCACATAATCTTTTTTTTTTTTTGGATGTGGGCCATTTTCAAAGTCTTTTTAAAAAATTTTTTAGAATTTTATTTTTACTTTATTTTGCTTTACAATACTGTATTGGTTTTGCCATACATTGACATGAATCAGCCACGGGTGTACATGAGTTCCCAATCCTGAACCCCCCTCCCACCTCCCACCGCATATCATCTCTCTGGATCAGATCCATTTTTGATCTGATTTGATCCATTTTTAAAGTCTTATTGAATTTGTTACCATACTGCTCCTGTTTTATGCTTGGTTTTTTTTTTAACCTCAAGGCATGTGGGATCTTCACTCCCTAACCAGGGTTTGAGCCTACACTCCCTGCTGTGAAAGGCGAAGTCTTAGCCACTGGACCTCCAAGGAAATTCTGGGATGATTCACTTGCCCCTTTCCCTGGATGGAATCAGAAGGCAAGATGGCACCTGAGATATAGGTAAGGGAAGGGGAAGAGTGGCAAGGATCAGTGGACAGAGCAGGAGAGAAGGAATGAAGAAGAGAGATCAAAAAAAGAGAGACACACAAGCACCCAAAGGAGGTGTCTCTACTGTTAAGGCCAATCTGAGAAGAAATGTAAGGATCGTGTTGTCTCACCCTCTGAATGCCACATGGGTTTGGGATTTCCTACAGTGAGGTTGTGTTCTTCCTGGTAATAGACTGGGTCTTGCATGTTCTTCCAGATGAGGTGAAGCCTAACTGCAGGGGTAGAGTGGTCAGTCAGAAACATGTTCCTATTTTCAGGACTATAGAACCACAGAGCTCTAAAAACAAGCTTATGGAGGCCTGTACCTTAAAAAAAAAAAGTGAATATACATTTAACTTGCTAGAGCTGTAGAAAGACCTGCTCAAGAAGGAGTTGTGGAGATGCACTAGGCAAAGAGTCAAAGTGGAATGACATAGAAATGCACGAATAAGTAGTATATGAAGTGTCTGGGCTGAGGTTTATCTTCCTTCTATCCTCCTCGGTCATTAGCCCTGGACAGCTCAGAGTGAAGAGTTTAACTGCTGTGCCTGATAGAAGGGGTGATGGCTATGGAATCAATTCAGCTAAGAGAGATTCAGCTGGAGAGATATGGAGAAAATCTGTCCTCAATCATCTCAATAGCTCATCTTTCCTTCTGTCTCCATCTTTCCCCTTTCCTTCTTCCTTCCTTCCTTTCTTTCTCTAAACATTAAATAAGGATTTAGTAGCAGCAGTGTTAGTCACTCAGTCATGTCTGACTCTTTGTTACCCCATGGACTGAGCCCGTCAGGCTTCTCTGTCCATGAGGATTCTCTAGGCAAGATTAATGGAGTGGGTTGCCATTCCCTTCTCCAGGGGATCTTCCCAACCTGGGGATTGAACCCAGGTCTCCTGCATTGTAGGCAGATTCTTTACCATTTGAGCTACAGGGAATCCCCAAATAAGGGTTTACTTTGGTCTAGACACTGGGTGGTCCGGGGGTGCAGAAATTATGAAGACATGGCCTCTTCCCTTAAAGAGTTCCTTGTCAAGAAGGAAATTCACTCCTGTTCCTCCACAGCAATAATAGTCTAAAACTGTCAGCCTGGCTTGAGAGGGTGATACCACACTCTCTTAGGACCCCCCAGCTGCCCTTCTAACAGGCAGCTAGTGTGCCTGGGGTCTCTAGGAGCAGCTATGACACCATGATGGTTCTTGTTCCCTCTCATGCAGATGAGCCGTGTTAGCAGTGCTCTACTTGGAGTCTCAGCCTGAGGGGTGGTCAAGCTAGGCAGAGCCTACAGACTGATGAAAAAGGTGTAATACCGTGTGATATCACTTATATGCAGAATCTTAAAAAATGATACAAATGAACTTAATTACAAAACAGAAACAGACTCACAGACTTAGAGAACGAACTTACCCTGGGGGGAAGTTTGGTGGGAAGGGACAGTTAGGGAGTTTGGGATTGACATGCACACACTGCTATATTTAAAATGGATAATCAACAAGGACCTACTGTATGGCACAGGGAACACTGTTCAGTGTTATGTATTAACAACAACCAATTCTTGGGAAAAGCAAATTTGAAAAAATATATACATGTACACACACACACACATATATATATGTATACATATGTGAATCACTTTGCTGTACACCTGCAACTAATACAACATTGCTAATCAACTATATTCCAATATAAAATTAAAGTTTCCCCAAAAAAGTATAATTCCAAGGCAGAAGCCTTTGGTCTAGAGTGAGATTACCAGGCTCAAGCCTTGGTTCTCCAGTTCTGATAAACCAAAGTTAATTCACATGGAGCATACTCAACAAAGAGATTAATGGAATGTGTAAGGCAATTGTGGTCAGAATGCAAACATCATCTGGAAAAAGTTACTTAACCAATCAATGAATTTCTTAGTTTGACTTAGTTTGCAATTAGATAGGCAATATCAAACAGACAGATTCTGATGGAAGGGGCAGCAGAAACAGTTGAAAGCTTGGGGTTCTATCTCAGAGGAGCACTCTCTACTTTGAGGGGAGCTGGAAGTTGGGGTGCAGAGGCTGAGAGAAGAGATGGAGGATGGTGAAAAGTCTTTTCCATCCTTCTCGGTGGTTGCTGGTGTTCTGTGCTGGGTTTCCACAGCCAACCCCACCTCCAACTATATTTAGCAAAGCAATTATTCATTTGTATCAGAACTGCCATATTTACTTGTTGTTCTCACCAGCTGAACTGTTAGTTCCTTGAGGGTAGGAGCTACGCCTTCAGTTCAGTTCAGTCGCTCAGTCGTGTCCGACTCTTTGTGATCCCATGAACTGCAGCACACCAGGCCTGCCTGTCCATCACCAACTCCTGGAGTTTACCCAAACTCACATCCATTGAGTTGGTGATGCCACTAACCATCTCATCCTCTGTCGTCCCCTTCTCCTGCCTTCAATCTTTCCCAACATCAGGGTCTTTTCAAAGCAGTCAGCTCTTCGCATCAGGTGGCCAAAATATTGGAGTTTCAGCTTCAACATCAGTCTTTCCAATGAACAGCCAGGACTGATTTCCTTTAGGATGCCCTTATTAACCTTTTAATCCCCAACATTTAGCACAATGGAGTGAATTAAAGAAGGTATGAAAGTCAAAGAAAACGTCATTGATTTGGTAATTTTGATCCAGGGGACCCAGTTCTCCAATTAAAAAAAAAACTGAACTAACCCTGTTTCAAGTTTATAAGCAGAGAAACAGCATACCAAAATTTTAAGGAACTTAGGTTTAAAAAAAATACACAACAAAGAGCTAGGACAAGTCGAACAAGAGACATCTAAGAGTTCCCACCCATCTCAGTAACTCATATTGTTTCTTTGACTCCCATAATAGAATTAATTTTAAAAAATCACGTTCTATCTTTACTGAGGAAAGTGTTTTAAATTCTCCATTTACTGCAAATAAACCTCTGTTAGTTGTTTTCAATGGTAAGCTTTCTAAAGAATTAATGAAATGAATGTCAGATCATTACTTTGATAGCTTGTCAGTCATGTCCAACTCTTTGCAACCCCATGGACTGTAGCCCACCAGGCTTCTCTGTCCACAGGATTATCCAGGCAAGAATACTGGAGTGGATTGTCATTTCCTTCTCCAGAGGATCTTCCCGACCCAGGGATCGAACCCGCGTCTTCTGCACTGCAGAAAGATTCGTAACAATCTGAGCCACCAGGGAAGCCTGGTAGCTTGTGTAGGACATGTTCTTTTTTTTCAAGCCTATGTGCTAAGCCAGCTTTCCTGGTGTATAGAAATCAGCCTCTTTCTTAAAATGCTGGGCTCAAACTCTCAGTAAAAACCAAAGAAAATCTGCCCAGCTTCTTTCGAGTCCTAGAGAACATCCCTCTGGTAATGACAAGCCACAGTCTGCCCTCTTGATGACCTGGTTGGGCTGACAGATTTCACACTGTTTAAGAATGAAAAGTGAGGAGTGTGTGCTCTGGAGACCCTCCGGAGCAATTCCTCATAGTGTCAGAAAGATCACAATAGGGCTTGAAGTTCAGAAGTTCAGTTAAGTTTAAGGTCATTCACCCTGGAAAGTTTTCATTAACTTTATTTTTTCTCTTTCTTGTACAGCCCAATGAATGCTGCAGTTGCAAATTTCTCAGCATGACTTGATCAAAATCCACTCAAAATTATGCCAAGAATCTGCTTTTTAAAGCTATGCTGTCAAAATCTGCACCCCTAGGAGGCTTAGATAATTCAGAAAGTATCTGATTTTCAGTAAACGGATTTGTAGCTATATTGAATTTCAGATTCTTTCAGGAGCTCCAATTCTGAAATATTTTTCTTAAAAGCAACCAAACTTTCTGAAAGTTACTGTAAAAATACTTTACCAACTTTAAGCCAACAAACTTCGTAGTTAACAAGCCACGATCAATAAAACTATACTTATAATAAAATAGAAAACTTTTATAATCATTTTAGAAGCCATAGAGATAAATGTTTTATATTTAAGTTATCTTAGAACCAAATGCTATCACTGATAAATACAAAACTCAAGCTGGATTAATAACTACCTGTTAGTCAGCCATGAAGAGCTTAAGAAACAACTAAACTCAAAAGTGCTACTGGATTTATGAGATCAAAATGGAAGGCACTTGAGTAACGTTGGGGGGCATTTTTGAATGTCCCAGCACCAGAAGGAGGCTGAATGGGATTTAGTGGAAAGGATCCAGGAATGCTGGGAGTCCGGAAGTGTGTGGGACGGTTCCACACATCAAAGAGTTGTCCGGTATCTTGTTCCAAATTTTCAGTGGCTACTGAGGTACTCATGGAGGTGAAAATTCTGCTTATAATGAATTATCTGAACCTAAAACCTGACCCCGTTTCCTTGTTTTCCATATAAGCGCAAAGTATTCTTTTGTGCTTATATGCAAAGTACAAATTAATAGTTTGTGCTTTACAATATAGCTTAATATTCTCTTTTCAGGAATGCAACTAGCAGGCAAATTAAGGGAGGAATGTAATTTTGGCAGGGAGAGGTGGACAGGACTTTATCAGCAGTTGTTCTCCATCTTAGGAAATCACCAGTGGGAAGACCGCTTACGGTAATGGGTTGTGAACTGATATAACACACTTGTTCCAGTCTGTGGTAGAAGCTGTCATTCACAGAGATTCTGCATGTGGATGCAGTATCTGATTACATCATGGTGCCTTCTAAGGAGGTTATCCTTGGGCATTTACATATTGAAAACATTATGTAATGTTTTCATTACATGTGGCTGGTCTTGTATTTTTGCTTTTATAATGCTGCCAGGACCTCGGATTGATTTTTTTTTTAAATTTATGTGAACAAGTAGGCTATGGACTTCCTATCAAAATAGTATAGGAGGACATTATAAACTATGTGCTATAAAATAGAAGCCTTGAGCCTGAGCCATTCTACCATGTGAAAATCTAATTGGTGAAGGTGGTAAAGCAACAGACTCCAGTCCTGTAAGAAGGTCCTCATAAGGATGCAGGATGTCTCCTTCCAAGCAAGAATGAAGGTCAGAGTCCCCCCAGTTTCACTCATCCAAGAGGCATTATTATAGTCTTTACCATATCCTCTTACACAACTATTTACTTAGTATCTTTCTTTAAATCAAATGAATTCATTTTTACTTAAATGTATCTTAAATCAGTTTGGTATCAATAAAAACTAGATTTCATGCGCTAGCTATATTTTCCTTAGTACATTAAAATAAATGTTACTATTCAAAGAAAAGAAAAAAGCTTATTCCTATAACAGTAAGATCTTACGTATCCTTTGATATGTACATTGCACTTTGGGAAATTGTGTTACAAAAGTGATATATATTAACAAAGGCTATAGGCTTAGAAAATACAATTTAAGAGTAAAGGATAATTTAGTCATATATGTTAATTTTCTTTCAGTTCAGTTCAGTCGCTCAGTCCTGTCCGACTCTTTGTGACCCCATGAATCGCAGCACGCCAGGCCTCCCTTCTTTTTGCTAAGATATATCCTAAATATTGTATTTCAAGCATTAATGCTTTGTCACAAATATAAATACTTTAGAATGGAGTATATGTTATATGATACCTGTGCCATAATGTTGCTAGTCTTTATGAAGATATTCTTTACTGAACTCTCATTTGAAAGACTTCTTGTAACAAAGCAAATTGTCAGCCACTGTTGTCAGCATATTATGTACAAATTAACTATAGTAAAAATAGAATACACCATCCATAGCAACAAGTCTTTTTGAATAAATAACATAAATAATTTGTTTATTCATTCAACAAATATTTGTCAAGCCTTTACCAAGTGCAAAGCACTGTTCTCAACACTAGGATACAGCAGTGAACAAAATAAATCTTCTTTCCTTACGTAGCTTTTATTTTATTGATATAAAATGAGAATAAGCAAAATTACTTTTCATTAATTCTGAGAAGGAAGCCTAAGTTTGGCATCAGGGGATGTGCCCAGATGATACTGTCATCTGACATTTAATTCTATACAGTTAAGTGATTTTAATGTTCTTTTGTTTAATGTCTTAACAATATACTATTTTGTTGAGCTCACATAGCTTAGAGGCACAGAAACAAACAACCTAATCAAAAAATGAGCAAAAGATCTAAATAGACATTTCTCCAAAGGAGACATATAGAGATAGCCAATAGGCAGATTTTAAAAATACTCAGTATCAGTAATTATCAGACAAATGCAAATTCAAACCACAATGAAGTATCACTTTACTCTGTCAAAATGGCCATCATCAAAAAGTCTACAAACATTAAATGCTGGAAAGGGTGTGGAGAAAAAGGAGCACTCTTCACTGTTGGTAGGAATATAAATTGGTGCAGCCACTATGGAGAACAGTATGGAGACTCCTTAAAAACTAAACATAGAGTTACCATATAATGCTCTGATCCCATCCCTTGTCATGTATCTGGATATGTTGTTGTTTAGTTGCTAAGTAGTATCTGACTCTTTTGCAACCCCATAGGCCGTAGTCCGTCAGGCTCCTCTGTCCTCGGGATTTCCTAGGCAAGAATACTTAGGGTCGCCTTTTCCTTTGCCAGGAGATCTTTCCAACTCAGGGGTCAAATCTGCGTCTCCTGCATTAGCAGGCAGAGTCTTTACCACTGAGCTACCAGGAAAAGCCTATATATATGGATGGATATATATATATATATGGAGATATATATATATGGATGGACCTAGAAATTATGGATGGACCTAGAAATTATCATACTAAGTGAAGTAAACCAGACACAGACAAATATCATATGATATTGCTGATATGTAGAACCTTGAAAAAAGATACAAATGAACTTATTTACAAAGCAGAAATAGATTCGCAGACATAGAAAAACTTACGGTTACTAAAGGGGAAGGGGGAGGGATAAATTAGGGGTGTGTATAAACATATACACACTACTATATATAAAAGAGGTAACCAACAAGGACCTACTGTATAGCAGAGGGAACTATACTTGATATTTTTGTACTAACCTATAAGGAAAAAGAATCTTAAAAAGAAAAAAAAAACTATATATGTAACTGAATCACATTGCTGTATACCTGAAACTAACACAACATTGTAAGTCAACTATACTTCAGTTAAAGATATATACACACACTATTTTATTGATGCTTTGCATATGTCTCTTCGCCTTTTAAAATTCTACTCCACAATATAAGAAATGGAATTTAAGAATTCCTTAATACTTCAGCTCAAGTTTTCACTTTTCATATGTAATTTAAATTGCCCTTAAATCACCTTGAGTCACACTTTCTTATTATTCATGCCATTAATATCATTGGTAAATGGTTATCAGAGCCTCTTAATTATCATTTAAAGGAGTATAGTGTTCCTTCTCTTAATCTTCTCTATTTAAGACCTTAAAATATAATACCAATGGGTGATTTAAGGTGGTAAAAGCTGTTAAATAGATAGTTCAAAAATACTACCTATTTTTGAATAGGTAGAATGTTCTAAGAGAACATTCCTATCATATGAATACAGTGACATTAATTTCCATACAGTGGGTGTTTCTCACTTATTCAACTATTAATATTAGGTGAAATTTATTCATTGTATTATTCTGTTAGTCATTTCCAAACAACTGAAATAAAAACCCACTGGTTTTAGATTATTTTCAAGTCTAAGGTGGTACCATTGGTCTGTGCAAGCTGAGAAAAGGAAATTTTAAATATAAAAAAGCTAAACTCACAAAGATTGTTTTGAAGTTCAAGTTAATAATTGCTGTTAAAAATAATAGACTCTGACTCTAAGATTCTGAGAGATCATGAGTCACTGAAGAAAAACCAAGTTATGCCCAAACAGCTTTTATGTTAGGTGATTTTGATTGTTATAATTCTTTCAAAACAGGTTATCTGTGTTTGGCAAGTCCCAATTAAGAGAATATTCAACTGGCTAGAGTATGCTTATCTTTCAATATATTAATCAATCCTTATATTTTAAGTAATTTCCTCAGAGGTATTATCACTTATTTGTCTCTGAAAATAATTTTTTATGTTAAGATTAAGATGTTTTGGCAGTGGTATCAAAAGTAGTGTTGACATTTTGGAAACCTAATGAGACCTAGGAAAAATAAATGTGATAGAGAAAATCCTCTAAGACGTTCTTTAAGAGAAGAAAGTTTGTTGTGTGTTTCCTTTCCACTGTTGAAGCTAAGCCATCAGAACAGTGCCTGACACATAGTAGGTGCTCAATAAATAACTATTGAGTGAATGTGCATGTTCAGTCCTGTCTGACTCTTTTGCTACGCCATGGACTGCAGCCTGCCATGCTCCTCTGTCCATGGGATTTCCCAGGCAAAGACTGGAGTGGGTTGCCATTTCCTACTTCAGGGGATCTTCCTGACCCAGGGATCAAACGTGCATCTCCTTTGTCTCCTGATTTGGCATATGAGTTCTTTACCACTGTGCCACCTGGGAAGCCAATTGAGTGAATAAGTTGATGAAAAGGAGGATCCCAGCAGCACGAGTGTGTCTGGAGACCTGCCGAAGGAGGATGCCATCCTTATCAGGGAGGGTGGTGGGAAGCCTTCCACCAGAAAGTTACAGGGAGATCATCCTTAGAACCTACTGTGTGGCTCTGCAACCTGACTGTGTCCCACACAGTTTTGTGGACTTCTGACTCTTCTCGGTGCTTCCACCGCCTCTTATGCCAACTGAAGATAAAAATAATTAACAGAACCTATCACCGTGTCAAGAGGGATAAATAAAGCTGTACATAAAAAGTGCTCAGCACATAGAATGCTTTCAATAAATATCAGCTAATTTTAGAGTTACAATGATACATTTTATATTGATACTGGATTGAGATCCTGCACTTTCTATGTAACTGTTTAAAATAGAATTGGACATCAAAAGCAATATATGCTGCTTTTATAAGGCTATCTTTAAAGAAGTCTTGCTGTTAGTTGTAGAAGATTGGACTAAAGGTTCTAAAGTGGTAGAGAAAGCATTTTCACTGTACAGCCAGGAATCACTGGCCATTTCATTGTAACTCAGTTTTAGTATTAAGAAGAAACCACTTGCTGTCCAAGGTACAAGGAAGGAGAAAACATGTTTTTCTTTGCACACGGACTTTCAGGGATTCTCCATTTTACTATAACTATTTCTTTTACAGAGTAAACGACATACTAGTATTCAAGATAGCCTTTGGTCTAGTTCTAACCAATCCCCATGGTTCAGTTAAAGTTCAGCCTAATTTTACATTAATTCTAATTACACATTCTTCAACTGTGCAGTTCTCTCCCTTCAACACTATACATTCACTCTAGGATTTGAAGATATTCACCTCTAGTGGTTCAGAAGTTAAAGCGTCTGCCTGTGATGCGGGAGACACGGGTTCGATCCCTGGGTTGGGAAGATCCCCTGGAGAAGGAAATGGTAACCCACTCCAGTATTCTTGCCTAGAGAATCCCATGGACAGAGAAGCCTGGTAGGCTACAGTCTACGGGGTCGCAGAGAGTCGGACGCGACTGAGCGACTTCATTTTCACTTTCACCTTTAAAATGAACCTAGCCTTTCCCCACTCCTGGTTGTTATTTTGAATGTACTTAAGAAAAATGTCCACTTATAAAAATCCAACCACTGTCCAAGTACCAACGCCAACTTCCCCATGAAGTCTTTCACCAGAAAGTCCAGTGCTTTCTCTATGAGAGCCTCCTTGGCACCTGTCGGTTTATCTGGTGGTAATTTATCTGGTGTTTGTCTGAATTGTGTGCCAGCCTTTCCACAGATGTTTTATCTTTTATCTCCTGTAGCTCATATCCTGGCACTCTTTATATTTTCAATACATGTTTAATCTAGTTTATCTTATCTTATCTTATCTTTTTTTTTTTTTTTAAAGAGACTTACTCCAGGTCTTCCACGGAGAAGGTTTTTTAGGTGGACTTTTTGTTTCCTGGTGTTTACCAAGAATAGAAAATAAAGCAAATTGAGTAAGGCACAATATGAAAGAATGAGAAAAGAAGAAGACAGGAGATGGGGGACTTTATATTTTCTTGGCAAAAATTGTCAAGAAATGGTAGGCAAGAGAGGGAAAGTGGGTGCTAAGGCTTGCAATCTATGCTAAGGTTAGGTTCATTTACTTGACTATTTCTTGGTGACTCTTGAGAGAGAGAAGGTGCTAGAAATCTTCACATAGCCTTAGGATCCACAGCCATTGGGGGAATAAGAGCAAGGAGGGAACATCTTCCAGCCCCTGCCTAGAAGCACACTAGCTGCAGCCACGGCTGTCCTCATGTGATGACTTGGTTCCTGTGGGTGGTTGTGGGCTGGATGTGCAAAACAGAAGTAAAACTTGTTTTCACGGCTGGATTTTCCTTCCAGATTGTATTACTCACAGAGGACTCCAAGAAAGGGAGAGGAGTCTTTGACAGGAGATTATAACTGTCTTTGTTTTCAGTTTTGTATTGTGTAGAGATATGGGAGAGTCGGGGGTGGGGCAGGAATGGGGGCAAGCTTATCCATAAGGATCCACACCATGAGAAAAAGGGAAGCAATGACATAGACTAAGCTGTCCATGGTAGGGCCAGGCGAGCATGTGGTCACTGGGACTAATTTTCCTTTTGGTGGCACCACAGCTTTGGGACCACAGTTGCTGAGGGCAGGTGGCCAGGTGGCACACAGAATTATCTCTCTGGGCCATAAACGCATGACTCAAAGGGTCTTCTAGTGACCTGTCTCCACCACCCTCCACCTTGCGTCCTACTTCATGGAGAGACTGAAAGTCACTTGGTGGGAAATTCCTTTACTATTTTGATATAAAACTTTTTGCTATAAAACCTAAAAAATGGCCTACTCTGCAGCCATTGTTTGTTTCATTTTCTCTCTGTTCTATTAGACAAGCTGCCTCCTTTTCTAAATCCCTCTATTACCTATCTAGGACATTTTGCTCTGTTGGTGCCCTGGGCAGGTCACCCCCAAATGTGCCTCAGTGGCATATTGCTTATTTCAAATTAAAGTTAGTTAGGAAACGGCCTTATCCCTGGTGGCTTAGATGGTAAAGCATCTGTCTACAATGCTGGAGACCTGGGTTCGATCCCTGGGTTGGGAAGGCAATCCACTCCAGTACTGTTGCCTGGAAAACCCCATGGACAGAGGATCCATGGGGTCGCAAAGAGTCAGACACGACTGAGCAACTTCACTTTCACTTTCATTTTAGGAAAAGGCCAATGTAAGACAGATGCTCTGATTTTCCTGTGTCCTTGAAAGCAGGAAACCAACCTTTCATGGGAAAGCGGTGCTCCCTGTATCTGGAGGTAGAAAGGCACACTTATCATTGGAGACTGGGGATTTGGGCTGAGAAACCTGCATGAGTAAACCTTGGTTCTTCCTTAGTTTACAAGCCTCTGTTTACATTCTTCACCTAACTGGGCCTCACCTCAAACCTAACTTTCTTTACCCTGTCAGTTCCTCACAGATACATTTTATATAAAAAGTATAACAGTAGCCTTCTTTGGCCACTTCATTGATTCCATTTCTAATAGTCCAGCAAGCCCATGAATTAAAAATTGTTTCTTTTTCTCCTGTTCATCTGTCTTATGTCCATGTTATTATTAGTCCAGCCACAAGAAGTCAAGAGGGATAGAGGGGAAAACTTCCCCTCCCCAACAACTCCCAGTTAGGACCTTTCTCTCTCATATATTACATTGATCTTTCTCAACCAGATCATTCTCACCATAGTTTCATCACGCCTAAATGTCTTGCAAAAACAAAACAAAAGAAACGTCCAACCCCATGTTTCCAGCTACCATTTTCTCTCTACCGCTTTATTTACAACAATACTTGGGAAAGAGATGGGTCTGACATTGCAGGGGAAGGTCAATAAATACTTGCTGAAAGAATGAAAAAGTGAATGCCGCCTAGCACAGCCCGCCTCCCACAAAAATGGTCTCCAATAATTTTTAAAAATTATTAGAAATTAAAGAAATTGCAATTAGAAAAGAACAAATATGTAAAGGAATGAAAAACTGTAAAGGGTTAATAAATCACTCTCTTCAATATAAGTCAAATGTGTTTATGTATTACAGATTCTTTTCAAGCATTTCTACATGTGGTCACAGAGAAATAGGAATATGAATAACAGCAATAATAAAAGCCTACTTTTATTGAGGGTCTGTACTGTGATGGGTACTGTGCGAGTGCTTTACACACATTTACTCATTACCTTTCACAATAACCCTAAGAGGTCTGCACTCTTCAATCCTTTTCCAGCCCAGGAAGTTGGAGAACAGAGAGGTCTGGGCAGTTGCTACTGCTAGAACCCAAACCAAGGCAGCTGGGTCCCACCACCTTCAGGGGGAAGCTTTAATTTTTTGTCTCATTGCAAGTGGTAAAATTTGTTTTATATCTTTAAGGGAATGTTTAAATAAGGAAAGGCTGTGTGACTGCATGGAAAAACAATGTCAAAAGGCCTGAATCCTGGATCTTAACTCTTTGATTATCATGGAGTGAGTCACTGGGCCTCTCTTTTTTTGTCTGCTGGTTTTTTGCTTGTAAAACTGAGAAATGGGGCTGAAATATCTCTTGAGTGCCTTCATTTAAAACCTTATATATGAAAAGTGCTGTTTAAATGTGAATTAGAAGTTTGGTTTCATGTTCTTTGGAATAAACTTCATTTTTAAAGGACAAGCCATCAATGCATAGTACCACACATGGCTTCCATAATCACCCAATCTCACAACTTCCAATCAGATTTCCAAGGAAGTCTAGCAAATAATGTTTTCTAGACCATGGGAGCCACTTCGTTTTCTGCATCCTGATAGTACTTTATTTAGAAAAAAAGGTACATGCTCTATTTCTGGTCAACATTGAGCTTTTTTTCTTTTAATATTTTTTTTGCCCCGAATATGAAAGGAATACATGCTTGTGACATAACAACAGAAAAAGGAAAATAATAATCATCTAGAAATAATCCCTTTTAAAATTCTGGTGTGTTTTTAAAAACACAACTGAGACCTTATAAGATATGCAATTTGCATCCTGCTTCTTTTTACTTAGGGTATTATAAACATTTTCAGAAACTGTCTTTCAATGATGCAGTTTGCATGACAGGAAATAACCAACTCCCCCTTGAGAAAAATTAAAGCAACCGGTGGCAGCCTCAAATCTGACTTAAATTTGTCACAATAGTGATTCCATTTCCTTCTTGGGGACAGTTGACAAGTGTCCTCAGCTGTCAACACCACACCCCTCTCTTTCTTATCGAAGCACACAAGGTCAGGTGATGAACTGAGCAATTTGTCACTCAGCATCATCTGCCAGAATAGTAGGAATATTGAAAAACAGTTGAATAGTTGCAAAGCTATTTAGGTGTATAAATACAAATTTCTGGTTAAGTTGTAGAAACATTTGTTCAATAATACTGAAGCAGTTTCATAACAAAAAGGGAATTGTTTAAATGTACTATAAAAAAAGAAAATAACGATTATAATGTTAGAAAAAAATTTAATATTGTAATTGACACTTAAAAGTACTATATGGCATACATGACTGCCTTTGAATATAAAATTCATATATATATATATAAAGAAGAATTATAGTCCAGTATGATAAAGAACTTGTGCTCTGGCATTGTATTTTTGAGGTTTGAATTTTGGCTAACAAGTTATTTCCTGGGAGAGTTGTTTCTCCTCTTTGATCTTCAGTTTCCTGGTAGCTCAGATGGTAAAGAATCTGCCTGCAATACGGAGACCCGGGTTGGGAAAATCCCCTGGAGAAGGGAATGGCTACCCACTTCAGTATGCTTGCCTGAAGAATTCCGTGGACAGAGGAGCCTGGTGGGCTGCAGTCCATGGGATTGCAAAGAGTCGAACATAACTGAGTGATGAACACTTTCATTTTCACTTTTTCCTCATTTTAAATAGTAGTGCCTACTTCATAGGGATCTTGTGGGGATTAAATGAGTCAACCTACTTCATAGGGATCTTGTGGGGATTAAATGACTCAACCTGTACAAAGCATGTAAGGCAGTTTCTAGAACCTAAAGATAATATTGTTGATGATATTATCATTTGATATGTGTACGACATAATTGACCTAAGTCACTGGTTTCTAGATACTCATGGAAAGGTCAGGTTTGCTGCACAGATCACCTCAGCTTGTTCTGAGAATATATTATCTGGAGATTCAGGTTCAAGGTGTTTGCAGTTACAGTGTGATGGATACTTTCTTGAAGATATGGTGGGAGCACAGAAGTAGGAATAAGTAGGAGGGCCAAAACAGTCTTCATAAAGGTCATAATACTGCATGAGGGCTTGAGCAGTGAATACAGACCCCGTCTCCCTATCCATGGGTTCCATATCCTTGGGTTCCACATCCATGGGTTCTGCATTCATGGATAAGGAGGGTGGATATTGTAAGGGATTTGAGCATTCGCCGATTTTGGTATCCACATGCGTGGGGCTCCTGAACTCAATCATCTGTGGTCACGAGGGACAAATGTAGATGTCTCCTAGGAGAGGAGGTGCCTGGGTATAGGGTTGCACTCAGCAGAGGCAGTAGATAGATCCAAACTCTGACTACAGTTACAGTGGACCTACTAGGAGCCAGGTGGGCTTTTGGACACACTGATTTCATGTACCTCTCACCTCATCCCAGTGAAGCTGGTGTTACAATGTCCTTCCACCTGTGTGGACATTAAGTAGTTTGGGTACCTCTCCCAGGCTCACAAAAGATGTAAGATTTTAACTCGGGTCTGACTTGAAAGTTCATTGTCTTTCCATCAGTCTCTTCTGTTGACCACGGTTCAGTGTGCCTGGGGCTCTGGCGGGCAGCCACGGTAGACCCTACAAAGCAGCAGCCTGCAAGGGTGTGAAGCCCTCTTATTTCTACGCTCACGGCAGCCCTCCTGTGCTTCTCGACCTTGGGGAGACTGCAGCCTTGGGGAGCCTTGCAAGAGATGGCTCCAGAGCCAGCCGCCTGCTTCCTGGGCCGGGGATCAAGCACCTCCCAGGTTAATGTTGTGGTGGCTGTTGTTAGATGCAGTGACACTGGCCACCTTCCCCTGGGACTTTCCTTTGTAATTGCTGCCACTTTTCTCAGGCATGGGTTTCACTGCCCTCTCTCCTAAGGTTACTTATCAGTAATAAACCACCCAGGTGCCCCAAGGCAATTTAGTTTGCTAGTTAGAAAGAAAACAAGATCTTGATCTTGTGTGTTAACCCTGAGATCTCAGTTTGGAAAGACACAAAAGATTTTAAGGATGGTAACACTCTATTTTCCCATATATGTAGTTCAATGGGGCTCATGCTGAGTCTTTCCAAGCTTCTGAATCTCTGAGGGTAGACTGGTAATCAGAGGACATAACCCCTCATTTTGTTTACTAATGAAGTCACAAGAGATTGCCTGTGCCTGCTTCTGGGTAGGAGGTTGAATTTAATGTTATTTAACAAACAAGTCATTCTAGCTCAGTGACTCAGAGGGAAACTTCAGTCAAAAGAACCTGACTTGCTCCTACTTCCCTCTATATTTTACTGTCTCCAGAAATCCAAAGACGCCACTTTACGCCAGAAATACTCCTGGTGGGTTAGGGTTTTACTCAAGGAAATGCTGCAGTAGAAGATTACCATTTCTCTGTGCTATTTTCAAGTGAGTTAGCAAACCCTCTGGGCTCTGACACAAGAAGCCATGTTTGTATCAAATAGAATCCTTGAGGGGAGGGAGGAATAGGGGGCAGGTATCTGAACTGAGGTGTCTATAGATTGTTTCTCACAGAGGGAAAAAAAAAATTCCTGGTGAAACTTCCTTCCTTGTGGGCTTTATCATTCACCATCTTATACTTTGCTAAATCAAGAATCTTATAAATTGATATTTTAGGAGCATCTGAACAAAGTAGTTGATTTTGTGATACCTGTTCTGGCCATATGGCTCGTGGAGGGATGTGATTCCCAAGTGGAGCGTCCAAGACAGGCCTCTCTCCCCTTCACTGCAGGCCCTTATTTCCAGCTTTGCGCTGAATATTTCCACTTGGATTATTCTGCAAACAATGTGTCCCAACTGAGCTCACCATCTTTCCCCCATCACTGTCCACTTTCTTCACCAATGACTTCACCTCTGGTGTTTCAGATGACCAGACCAATCCCTGGAAGGCCTGGTCTTCAGTATCAGCATGTTTTACCTCCTTTTCTCCATGTCATCTCTGGATTTATACCTTCATTTCTACTGCCATCATCATATGCCATCTGACTATATTTCTTTTGATTCATTGGGACTGTTCCTCCTAATATATGGATGTGAATTAATTCCCTAAAACACTATTTTATCCACATTTTTCTTACAATTCTCCAGCAATTCTCTTTCCTTAGTGAATCAAGTTCAAATTCTTTATCTTGGCATTCCAAGCCTTTCCATTTTCTCTCTAGTCAATACACTTTACTCCTTTTGGGCCCTTCTTCCTACTCAGTGACTTAATGTCTCCCATGTGTCAGTCCGGTTTCACCTCTAGGCAATTTCTGAACCAGCCAACCCTCTGCCTTATCTTTTAGATTTCAGTACTCATAAAGCCCTCTTCTCCTGCTCAGGGCACATCAGTAATCTTTGCCTTCTCTTGTCTTTGATTTACTGTCCATGTCAATTATTTGAACTAATTCATTTATGGCCTTGTATGGTCTCTGGCTTAATGTGTTTTGTCTTAGCCATCTAGTAATGTTGTTGGGTCTTTGCGGGTAAAGGGATATCTGAAGGTTTCTTTTAAAAACTCAGAATCTTCAGCCCAGGGATAGATACTGTAGGTGCCACCCTGCCACCCCACAGTCCTTGTGGGTTAGAAAGGAATTATTAAGATATCTGTGTTCAATGAATCTGGTAGACTTTGGTCCATTGTCGTCTGAGACAGGAGCTAGCCATCATGTAAAAGGTGGTTTCAGCCCTGTGGTTACTGGTGTGGTTCAGGGCACCGTGGCATCATGGCCTGTCTGGCATAGACTGAGTGTTTGCTGAATGAATGGATAATAGCCCAGAGGAAATACTGGGCTCATGGGTTCAATTTTCTGTTTTTTATCACTCAGATAAAAAATAAATTTGTTAAATGATGTTGGCCAGGTTAATAGAAGGCAAGGGCTATTTTTGGTTCTGGCTTTAGGTGGTGAAAACGGTTTCTTTTTGAATATAGCTTTCCCTAGACAGTCAGGGATAATGCATGGATCCTCCTTGCATACCTCATCCTCCAATAACATGTATATCCAGTTGAGTAGATTGGGTGACGACTCTTTCCTGGTTCCTTAGGTCCTGAAGCCCTAAACCCTGGCCTCCGTGTGTAGCCTTCCTTCACATCATTATGGCTTCAGAGTTACTCAGGTTTTAGATCCTCCAGAAAGCCTTCTCTCATTTCCCCAAACAGAGTTCATTCTTCCTTTCTCTCATTTCCCCAAA
The DNA here is from genome assembly GCA_006410875.1 of Neotragus pygmaeus. Classification (NCBI taxonomy): domain Eukaryota; kingdom Metazoa; phylum Chordata; class Mammalia; order Artiodactyla; family Bovidae; genus Neotragus; species Neotragus pygmaeus. Next base: position 817,995 of record SJYV01024637.1, on the reverse strand, counting down.
GTTTATTCGTCTCTCCTCAGAATCTTGTTTACACATCAATCTTGTCCAATTCTTTGCAACCCCACGGACTGTAGCCCTCCAGGCTCCATTGTCCACGGGATTTTCCAAGCAAGAATACTGGAGTGAGTTGCCATTTCCTTCTCTAGGGGACCTTCCCGACCCAAGGATCGAATCCTTGTCTCTTGAGTTTCCTGCATTGGCAGGCAGATTCTTTACCACTAAGCCACCTGGGAAGCTCACTTCTATTCTAAACTCATGTATTATTATTAGATGTATTACATCACATCAAAATGTACTTGCTTATGTATTTGTAAAAGGACTTCCTTGATAGCTCAGTTGGTAAAGAATCTGATTGCCTGGTTTGGGAAGATCCTCTGGAGAAGGGAAAGGCTACCCACTCNTCTCCAGCAATTCTCTTTCCTTAGTGAATCAAGTTCAAATTCTTTATCTTGGCATTCCAAGCCTTTCCATTTTCTCTCTAGTCAATACACTTTACTCCTTTTGGGCCCTTCTTCCTACTCAGTGACTTAATGTCTCCCATGTGTCAGTCCGGTTTCACCTCTAGGCAATTTCTGAACCAGCCAACCCTCTGCCTTATCTTTTAGATTTCAGCACTCATAAAGCCCTCTTCTCCTGCTCAGGGCACATCAGTAATCTTTGCCTTCTCTTGTCTTTGATTTACTGTCCATGTCAATTATTTGAACTAATTCATTTATGGCCTTGTATGGTCTCTGGCTTAATGTGTTTTGTCTTAGCCATCTAGTAATGTTGTTGGGTCTTTGCGGGTAAAGGGATATCTGAAGGTTTCTTTTAAAAACTCAGAATCTTCAGCCCAGGGATAGATACTGTAGGTGCCACCCTGCCACCCCACAGTCCTTGTGGGTTAGAAAGGAATTATTAAGATATCTGTGTTCAATGAATCTGGTAGACTTTGGTCCATTGTCGTCTGAGACAGGAGCTAGCCATCATGTAAAAGGTGGTTTCAGCCCTGTGGTTACTGGTGTGGTTCAGGGCACCGTGGCATCATGGCCTGTCTGGCATAGACTGAGTGTTTGCTGAATGAATGGATAATAGCCTAGAGGAAATACTGGGCTCATGGGTTCAATTTTCTGTTTTTTATCACTCAGATAAAAAATAAATTTATTAAATGATGTTGGCCAGGTTAATAGAAGGCAAGGGCTATTTTTGGTTCTGGCTTTAGGTGGTGAAAACGGTTTCTTTTTGAATATAGCTTTCCCTAGACAGTCAGGGATAATGCATGGATCCTCCTTGCATACCTCATCCTCCAATAACATGTATATCCAGTTGAGTAGATTGGGTGACGACTCTTTCCTGGTTCCTTAGGTCCTGAAGCCCTAAACCCTGGCCTCCGTGTGTAGCCTTCCTTCACATCATTATGGCTTCAGAGTTACTCAGGTTTTAGATCCTCCAGAAAGCCTTCTCTCATTTCCCCAAACAGAGTTCATTCTTCCTTTCTCTCATTTCCCCAAAGTTTATTCGTCTCTCCTCAGAATCTTCTTTACACATCAATCTTGTCCAATTCTTTGCAACCCCACGGACTGTAGCCCTCCAGGCTCCATTGTCCACGGGATTTTCCAAGCAAGAATACTGGAGTGAGTTGCCATTTCCTTCTCTAGGGGACCTTCCTGACCCAAGGATCGAATCCTTGTCTCTTGAGTTTCCTGCATTGGCAGGCAGATTCTTTACCACTAAGCCACCTGGGAAGCTCACTTCTATTCTAAACTCATGTATTATTATTAGATGTATTACATCACATCAAAATGTACTTGCTTATGTCTTTGTAAAAGGACTTCCTTGATAGCTCAGTTGGTAAAGAATCTGATTGCCTGGTTTGGGAAGATCCTCTGGAGAAGGGAAAGGCTACCCACTCCAGTATTCTGGCCTGGAGAATTCTACGCAGTCCATGGGGTTGCAAAGAGTCAGACATGACTGAGCGACTTTCACTTTCACGTCTCTGTAAATTCTTTGAAGCCAGTGGCTATGTCTCCTGTATCTTTGGTGCCTGGCACACTGCTTACCCTAGGAGACAATCTACTGATGGCCAGTGATGAATAGTGATAGGAAATGAGGGAAACAAGGCGGACACCATCAACCCTGTCTTCTGTGATGCAGTGGCATTTCAGTGGCTAACCGTCTTATGGGTCTGGCCCTTCCGCATCTGAAGTGCTGGGAGTCTGCAGCCAGAAACCCTGAGTGTTCCTCGTGGAGTATGTTCCAGGTGAGTCAGCAGGCACCACAACCACAACCAGTGCCTTGCCTTTCTTCCAGAGAAAGGCAAATATTGAACTTTGAAATTGTGGGGCGTTACCTTGGCATTGGAAAAGTCTGAACTGGTCCCATCTAGCGCCTTCCTACTCTGTTTGGAGAGCTTGGGGCTGGGGTTTGGGACTGGTGAAATATCATGCTCTGAGCATGACTTCTTTCAAATCACAGTAACACTTCTTAAAAGAATGTTTCTATTTTATTTTCTGTTTTTAATTGTTTTGGCTGCCATGTGGCATGTGGAACAACTGTTTCCTGACCAGGGATCGAACCAGTGCTCCTTGCAGTGGAAGCATGGAGTTTTAACCACTGGACTGCCAGGGAAGTTCCTATTTTTTGTTTTTAAATTTTTTCTTTTATTTTTAGAAAATTGAGACATAACAGCATAGAGCATTGTGTAAGTTTAAGGTGTACAACATGCTGATTTAATACCCTTATATGTTACAATATGATTACTACCACAGTGACAGCTAACACCTCTATTCCTTCACCTAGTTATCATTTCTTTTTTTGCGGTGATAAGAGTTAAGACCTAGTCTCTTGGCAATTTTGAAGTATATAATACAGTATTGTTGGTTAAAATCACTATGCGCCTGTGTGCTTAGCCCCTTAGTCATGTCTGACTCTTTGTGACCCCACGAACTATACCCCACCAGGCTCCTCCATTCATGGGATTCATGGGTAAAGAATCTGAACACCAATGCAGGAGACATAAGAGACATGGGTTCCATCCTTGGGTCCGGAAGATCCCCTGGAAGAGGAAATGGCAACCTGCTCCAATATTCTTGCCTGGAAAATTCCATGGACAGAAGAGACTGGCAGGCTATAGTGTATAGGGTCGCAAAGAGTTGGACGCGACTGAGCAGGTATGCATATCTAGAGATCTCCAACAGAACCTTCTGTATAGCACAGGGAACTATACTCAATATTTTGTAATAACCTCTGAGGGTAGAGACGCTGAAGGAAAAAAAAATATAGCTGAGTTGCTGTGCTGTACACCTGAAACTAACACATTGTAACTCAGCTATGTGCTGTGCTCTGCTTAGTTGCTCAGGCGTGTCTCACTCTTTGTGACCCCATGCTCTGTGGCTTGCCAGGCTCCTCTGTCTGCGGGATTCTCCAGGGAAGAATACTGGAGTGGGTTGCCCTGCCCTCCTCCAGGGGATCTTCCCAAACCAGGGATCGAACCCAGTTTTCCTGCACTGCAGGCAGATTCAAGTTAAAAAACAAACAAACAAACAAACAAAAACATGGGGAAAAAGTTATCTTTCAGAAGTTTACTGAAAGGCTGTCACCATCTGCTAGGAAATCTCCCTTAGAAAATGGAATTTATAATCAAATTGACTCCCCCCTCTTTTAGATGGGGATATCATTTAGCACCAGATTTGTAAAAGGCAGGGTGGCTTTTGGTTGATGGCCCTTATGTGAATGTATTTTATATTTCTGCAGGGTGTAATCTGTTTAGATGGAAGATTTTGATAAAGCATTTGGGTCTCTGGGTCACTTATAAAGGTTAATATAAACATGTTTGCAAATATTCTATTTTGGAAATTATTATAATCAAAGGAAAATATTTTGGTAGCTCTACTAAAATTACCTTATGCTTATTCAGCTAAAATTGCCCTGTGTGGAGATGCAGGTCTGGAGGAATATAACTTTAAATATCAAGATTAACAAACTAACTGATAGGAAAAGCCAGTTAGCCAATTAACCTACTACTGCACAGCCCCAGGGCTGGTCTGGAGCTCCAGGTTCTCTGTGGCAACTGACAGCGAGTGTCCTAAAACCTCCAGTGGATGCCCCTTCTCCCCTCCAGCTCCACAGGCACTGGGCATGTTTGCTTTGCATGTCACTTCCTTTGCTGAGCCCACATGGAAATCACATCGTGTTGCTCTGAAATGGTTGCCACGGGAACATCTCCACCTAGTTATTATCTATTCAGCCTCCTGATTATATTAAGCCAGGAGACAGAGATGCAACAGGGGTCGCAGCAGCCACCTGCTCTGCATAAAACTGTAATTGCTTCTGCGACGTTCACCTCTGTGGCCACCTGTCTCTCTGAACACTCGTCTCTACATTTTCTCCTCTCCTATTTTCTCCCAAACAAAGTCAGTAAATGAAATTAGTATGTCGGAAATCAGCCTGGGGATAACGTGAGAAATTACATTCCTTTCCCTCCTGCTTCCTTTCAGTCCTCTGTTTTAGAACCTCAAGTGGAATAAAAATCATTGTCACCATTTTTCTCATTCCGTTCTGTCCCTCTATACTTAGATATAAAGAGGAGTCTTTTAAAAAGTCTATGGTTCCTGATTCCCACACAAGGGTTCTGAAAACAGTTTCCTGCTACTGATCCAGAGTATCTTCAAGAAATTCATATAGATGCCTCTTTTCTAATTGGTATAAAATATAAACAGGAAATGAAATTGGCTATTAACAAATAATTTTATCTCACATGTCTATTGATCTGGGTAAATTTCTTATGAGGAAAATTTTCTGATCTTTATTCTCAGATTGCAGGTAACTTAGGAGGGGTGTTGGCTTGGAGTTCTCTTCTTGTAGGAAAAACCATATAATCCATTGGCATTGTAATTTATTGTCCAAGCCTGGATACTATGGTATCTGAAAGGTAGCATTATAAATAAGTATGCCTAGACAACAGGTACAAATTAGGGCTATCACAGGCAAAGCAGGTATATATTGTCACCTTATACATAGATGACAAGTACATGATTACCACAGTACTCTACCCTCAAAAAATATGGGGACAGGAGCACCTCTTGAAGAAGAATTATAATTGTGGAGTTTAAAATCTGGATATGAAACTAGATATGAAACTCTTAGCAAGAGAGTTTCACTTTGGCTTATCCTCCTACTGCATGTAAATTTTATTAATGTGATTCCATTCTTAAAGTCATGGCACTGGGGAGTGAAAAGAAAAAAATGTTAACGAAGGAGAATAGGCTGGATTGAATTTATCTATAGAGATACCATAAACTCCTTTCCCTCAATTAAAAAATCTAACTTAAAGGTTGGTAACTTTTTTTTTCTGTAAGGGGTCATGGTCTTTGTTACAACTGCTCTGCCATTGCAGGGTGAAAGTAGCTGTAGACAACATATAAACGGATGGGCATGGCTGTATTCCAGTAAATTCTTGTTGACAAAACATGCAGGGTAGTGACACAGATTTGGTGCATTAGCTATTGTTTGCCCATTTCTGTTCTAGTTCTGTTTTAATACTTAGAAGCTGTGTTCAGATCGAAGGGCAGTTATTTTATATGAGTTCTGACGTCTCTTGTCCTATTGTGACAGGCTGGGGTTGTGGCTAATGGGAGAAGTACATGGATCTTACTACTTAGTGCATGTCTTTGCTTGTGCATGTCTCAGCCATTCGAGGCTATAGCTGAGGTGGGTGGTAGAGGGTAAGCTGTCATGGACATGCTGGACAGGGAATGGTAGCCATGTGGTTCTCATGAAGTCTTGTAGGAGGAAGGCTGCAGGGATGCAGACATAGGGAAGAGAGGTTACGGTGATACAGTTTTACCTCTTTTTTTTTTTTTTTTAAAGTCCTAGATGAGATTTTTGGGAGAGTTTACAGAATTGAAGGCACTTGAGGAAAATGGGTCTGTGCCTATTCTTGGAAAATTTGACTCAAAATTAAGGTAGATTACATTTTAAAAATCACTTGAATTTGGTACTTACGGTATAGAATTGTAATCAGCTGGTAAAACTAAAAGTTTTTGGAGGAAGTCCCAAAATATTCTTAGGGGTTTATTTTACATTTTTTATAAAGTTATATTTAAAATGTTTCCCTTTAGGTGGAAAGCAGACACTAACAACGCAGGCATACCACAACATGGACAAGGATGGGATCAAAGAGAATTAAGTAGATTGTATACTGTAAAGCAGTAGGAGATATGACACATATATCTTATGTGACTCTATATGACACAGATAGCCACACATCTGCTGCTACTTAGTGACAAGCTGCTTTAGTTGTAGACTAAGGAAACTGTGGAGAGTGACCACAATAATGTCACTGGTTCTAGGCAATGGAATGGGTAGTGTCACAAATAAGGAAAAGTCTCAGAGGTCTTCAGTTCTATCTGAGCTGCTCAGTTAAATGAAGAGGATGATTGACATTTATAATTATTTAATATTATCTTTTTGAGGAGAACCTTTATTCAGTAAGTCAACGGGAGCTACTAAAAGGTCAATAACTATCAAGAGAATATCATTTACGATCTTATAGTCTATGTAGGGATGAGGTTTTTTTTGTATCTAGGAAAAAAATCGAGATAGTTTATAAAACAAAGTATAGCAAAGGCAAGTTAATATTGCCTTAGCATATGTTACTGATAAAGAGGCATGAGTGAAAGGGTTATCAGAGTGGAGTGCAAACAGATGAGAAAGGGAATTACAAGATACATGGCTAACACTGTCACTCAATGGATGGGAGGTCATGAGGAACAGGCGAGGTGAAATGGGGATGGAGGACAGAGAGCAACCTGGGTCAGGGGAAGGAGGCTAAGGTTGGGTCTAGGTGCCAGGAAGATCCTGGCAGATCTGCAGCTGAGGGAAGACAGGAAAGCACCTGGTTACAGATGATCTATTATACTGTGAATAATATAACAATGAAATATTATCTACATTGGCTTTCTGTTGAAATTTTTTCCACATTCCAATTTTTTCAGATTAAAAAGTAAAACAATGTACTGAAAAATCCAAGTGTTACAGAAGCCTAAGATGTAGACAGTTAAATATTCCATAGTTCCACCTGCAAAGATAACCGTTATTAGCAGGTGATGTTGCTCATTAATACTAGGATAAATAAATTTTTAAAAAGAGTTTAGCATTTGGAACCTTGGAATTATAGGGGGAAATGTCTCCTATTTTCCTAATTTATTCATCCTGTATATTAGAACCCATGACATAACATCTCACTTACTATTGAAAAGAGGCTTTTTGGTTATTTTTTGCCTCCATCTGGTTTTAGAAAAGGCAGAGAAACCAGAGCTCAAATTGCCAACATCAGCTGGATCATCGAAAAAGCAAGAGAGTTCCAGAAAAACATCTATTTCTGCTTTACTGACTATGCCAAAGCCTTTGACTGTATGGATCACAATCAACTGTGGAAAATTCTGAGAGAGATGGGAATACCAGACCACCTGACCTGCTTCTTGAGAAATCTGTATGCAGGTCA